>NW_010589222.1:484296-662247 GCF_000705375.1 Tinamus guttatus | reverse complement strand
CTTATTGGTTATGTGAAAAGTACGTTTATTTGGTCAGCTTGGAGCCTTTTGAAGTGATATTTTGTGGATTTTTTTTTAATTTAGCTTTGATCAGTTTGTTTATTGTCCTCCTCCTTTTCTGTTCTGTGATCATCTATCTATAACTTCTGTTCTTGTTGGAATATTTTATACATGAATCTAAAACTAGTATACATTTATCTGCTACAACTCCTAATAAAGTACTGCCAGCTGAGAAAGGTGTGGGTAGGAGTGGAGGCTTCTACTTAAAATCTTAGTTTGTCTTGTTTTTCCTATGTATCTGCAGGGAGATGGGGGTGAGGTATCTGCAATCAGCATCTCATATCTTCAATAGCAGGAAAATTATTAATTTGCATTAAAATGCAAAATATATATATTAAAAAAAAGGAAGTGGAAATGACTTCTTAACTAACGTAGGGTTATTTAAATGAGACATGAAAGCCATGAAAGGGAAGGCAGTGCTTTCTGCTGTCTCTTTAATTAAAAAGAACAAAGAAGTGAGGTGCTGTTGCCAGAAAAATGTCTGTGATATTCAAAGAACTATGTGTGCCTACTGACCTCAGATGGAAAGAGACTTTTACAAAGATGCAGCTGAAGAGCAGGAGAGAGTGAATAATTGCAAAACTGAGAAATCTGTTGTCTGACAGGGATGCCTACCAGTCCCCTAACAAAAGAGACAGGGAAAGATGGGCTGTCCAAGGCATTGCTGGCTGCAGATGTGCATGATGCTACCTTTAATTTTTAACTTTCTATTTAGACTCATGAATACAGTTCACAGAACGAACTGTCTAGGGAGAAAGAATTTTAAATCCTTTATAAATTGCAAGAAGGGGTAACAGCAATAGTCACTAATGCAAAGTGAAAAGGCAGCAGATGAAGGCACTTGGCAAGCGTGGCAGGGAGAGCCGTGGAGCGCGTGGGCACCCCGGCTCCTCCGCACCTTCCATGGGAAAGGCTGGCGAAAGGGATGCGCAGGGAGAGCGGCCGGGAAGGCCCGGCTGTTGGCCCTTGTTCCTTCCATCAGCGCAGGTTTCCGAGAGCTGCAGCACCTCCAGACATGGGCAGTGCAAGGCAGCACGAGCACCGGTTTTACTGAGAGCCTTCCCAGATGGTGACGGCTCCCAAACGGCCTGGAGCAGGGACAGGGTCGAGCACCTCTGTATTCCCTAACAGGCTGGGCAAGAGGGACAGTAAATGGAATAGGTGCAAGGCTTTAGTACAAGGGTGACATGCCCTGTGCTGTCACTTTGCTGCCCTGAACTTGGAATGCATGTGTCTTCGATGTATTCATGGCTGTATTTTTTAAATTATGGCCCATTAAACATCTCCATAGAATTTTGCTACATCCAGTAAGTAATAAAAAGCATGTGGTCCATGTGTTAGGAGGCCCATGAGTGCTTCAGAGAAGCATAAAACTGCAAAAGCTGAACAGCTGGCACTCATCTAAGGGTGCCTGTACCCTTAGCATCAGTTTAGATTTATTTTTATCATTTTTTGTGTTGCTTGCAATCTGCATTAAAATAAAATTTAAATATTGCAATATTGCCTCAAATCCTTATGCATTTTCTTCCAAATATCATATTGTATGACCTATTAATGCTATCATTTGTGGTAAACATTAAATTTTTAATTGTATATGATCATATTAACTTCATTTGCCTGTCATAAGTGGTGTGTTTGTCTGTGCTGATTTATAAAACATTTAGTAATCAGAAAAACTATCTTTTCCTTTTTAAAATATGTCATTTTGAAACTTTGATTGAGGTCTATAGTGGAGAAAGGGGGCAGTTGTCAGAAGAAGATACCAGTTTTCATTATTCACTTTTTAAAGTATGCTTTGATTTCATCTGTAACATAAAAATATCCCTTAAATTCAATATTCCCATGAGATGGAAAGTGCTGTGAAGCTTCTATTAGCTCTCTGTGGTTTGGGGGACTCAAAGGATTTGGCTTATTGTTTGGTCTAGTAAATCAGGAAAAGAAATTTGCCTGTTGACCAACTGGGAATGGGGAAAGCTTACAAGATGAGCTTAAAGATAAGTGTTATCCATGAGAGAAAAAAGCTGCCTTTAAGATTGAAGCTATCTTCTCAAATTTGAGAAGTAGCATGACAAAATAAATTCTTGAAATTCTTTTTAGCAGTTCACAGCTGATATTTAGGAATCCCCCTGTTCTTTGCATCTTCCCTTGCTATCTTTCCTGTACTTTCTAGTAATTCTAGAGGCAGAAGTGCAGACAGTGTCAACAGAAACACGACCTTGATGAGTAAGTTCCTGATTTTTATTTTTGATGAGGTTGGGAAGCATGTTTGAAGGATAAGTAAAATGCTTTGTCAATGATGCTTTTTGCCATAGTAAGTTGCTCTCTCTGCCTGTGTGGCATGCTCTGTATTGCCTGTGTCAGGGATTATTTCTATGTGCTACAGAGTTGAGTATAGTGGGAATCTTGCCTTTCCTGCCTCTTAGGTGATGCCACCAGAATAAAGGTTGTAAAGCAGAGGTAGAGGGCAGTAGGAATAGAAGAAGCCAAAGGGAAGAAAATTGATGGAATGTGTTATTTGAGTGAATAGTTTTATGTGCTTGTAGACTAAACAGCTTCATACTTGATTATAATGACATAAAAGTACAGTAACAGTGATGAAATTGTTATTGGGGTGGGAAGAGATGTGACAATGCTCTAAGTGTCAACTAGTGAACATTTTATGTTATACTGGACAGTTACTAACAAAAGAGTTCAATATATGTAAAAATGTTAGAGTATTAATAACATTCCTAGGATATTGTAATGCAATCTTAAATTTAAAAGCAGCCTAATGCAGGATGTCATTTCTGTAATCTTGATGAAACTGGGGACCTTGAAGTCGCTTCACATTTGAATCCAGTTAAATGTTTCAGCGTAGGATATTGCTGGCATTATCAGTATAATACAGTTTGATCCTATTTTCAAGTACTTTCACAGAGATGCACCAGAGTTTATTAATAAAGATTTGCTTGTCCTTTTATTGATCAGTCATACAGATCACACTTTTGTCATGAATTTCTTTACTCCTTAAGCACTAAGCCACCTGCATCTAAGCACTGCTTAATGAAATGACTCTCCTGAGTCAGGAATCTGGAAAGAAGGATTAAAAGTGTGAGGTACCCAGGCTATGGATGGAACTGGTTGTGAACACTACAAATGAGATTACATGGATACTGAAAGCCTCTGAATCAGTGGATTTGAGAAGGGAGAGAAAAACTCAACGGGGTTATTTTTTAAATAAACTGTTAACTTGCTTCTCTGCTTTACTTTGTGGATTATGTTAGTCCAATGATTAAAAAAGAAACACGTATATTAGAAATATTCATTGGCTGAACTCTTTCCTTGCTCCTAAGTACATATCTCTGATTTTAAAATAACTTGAGAGTGGTGCTATGTCGGAGCTCAACTGAATGGATCCTTTGACTTTCTCTATGGGAAGGAGTGCTAAAATTTCTTTACACAGCTTGTTCCATATGCTTCACACTTAAAGTGAAGCTTAACTCTTCTGTTTGTGCCCATATGCCAGCAGCCTATTGAGGTGCAAAAGGCTTTCAAGTTGTGTGAATGCAGCTAGCTAAAAGTTACTTGTCTGACCTATACTGCAGTATCTGCTTGAGTCATGATTTTCTTGGGTTGCAAAGTAAATGTTTTCTTTTGCAACAGATAAGTGTTAGAATTTTGCTCTTTGTCAGCCCTATGTGCTATTGATCGTGGTCTTTCAGCCCCAGGATTGTCTATGGGGCATGATTGCCACTCAGTGCCCCAGCATATGTGCTGTGTTTCATAACCAGTATTGCGTTCGCAAGCAGTTACGGGGTGTGGGGAAAGTTGTGGTATATTTGAAATTCTTGCATGCTGTTGATGAGAGGTTTTTTTCAATAGCTTTGCTTAGTTGTCTGTAGTAAGGAAACTGGATAGTATAATACCATGCAGCTCTTATATTTAGCATGGCAGGTGACATGTTTTACTTTCAGTAACAAAGTGCAAGGGCAGTATCAAGAATCACACATTGTACTTTGTCTGGGCAGTTTGATTCGAGCAATATTATGTATCTCTTACTACCTTGTAATGCTATGGCTATGGGGGATGTGTGAAAAATGCCATTAGTGATTAAAATTGAGTCCGAATTTAAAAAGTTACAGAAGTCTGGACAGTTGCCCAGCATTCTCTAAATTCATTCTGACTATTTTACCAGTAGCAGTGCATCTTTTGGGAAAGGGGCACGGCAGGATTGCTGTCTTTTGGAGGGCAGGGAGCACTTCAGCACATTCACTTCTCTTGGCCACTTTGGGCCACATGTGAAGACATAACAGAATTGCTGAACAACTTGAAATTTTTAGAACACCACATAGCACTCCAGGGAATGTTAAATCTGTGTTTTTTTTTTTTTTTTATCATAGTAAGGAATGAAATGTTCTCTTTGACATTATAGGTCATTATTTCTAGTGTGTGTGGGGTTTTTTTTTTTTTTTTTTTTTTTTTTTTTTTTTTTTTTGGCATCAGCTCTGTTTCCAAATTTGGAAAAATTTGGAAAAATTGCCTTGCTTAATGTATTTTGCTAAAATTCTAGCTTTGGCTGTTGTAGGGTAGGAGGTAGGAAGAATGTTAGGTCTTGAATTTGCACAAGTGTACTCTGGCCTATTGCGAAATTCTTATCTTTCATGATAAGATATTCTAAAATTAGAGGCACCAGACTTGCAACTTTTGCAAAGTTGGATCTCACATCCTTTATTTTAGGCAATAAGACAATTATTTTCAGCACCAGTGAATGCACAGCAGTGTCCACAGAAGATCCAGGCGAGGTGTGACTATGAGCTCCCCATCGTTACAAGGCATTGCATCTGCAGGTTTGGGAATTCAATAAGTGCACTGAGGCATAATAAAGAAATGGATTTTTTTTTTCTTTTTAAGTTGTAGCCTATGATCAAAGAATCCTGCTGATAGAACAGAGCCAGCAATTTTTCATCCTCTGTGTCAATGCTTTGATCTACAATAAGTAAATGCAAAAGAGAATCTGATGACACATCACAAGTGCATCTGCTTGGTATCTTGAACTACAGGCCTGTGCTGCAGAGATCTGTCGCTGTCTGCTCTGGTGGTTTCTTTGGCACTTCTCTGAGGCTTCTCTGAGATAACATGCTGTTGGACATCACAACCACCTCCATGATGAACAGCAGAGTCACGTGCCAGCTGCATAGCAAGCGCGCCGATGGCACTGCTTGGCTTCTGTCACCCTCCGTGTATTGATTCCAAGTACTTCTGGATCACTGTCCCTTTAGTAAACACAAAATATCTGATAACCCATATGTCAAATTTGTGTGCAGCTATTTTCTTTGGGTGCTCTACTAACCCATGTATGTAGATATTATTTTATGTCAGTAAATATTTGAGAATTAGAGCAGTCTAATGAGGTCAGCATTATGCATACAGGCATTTACTGAGGTCTTACTAATCAGCTTTTGTGAAAATTAAAGGCTGAACTGACAGATTTTTCTTAGGATGTAGTCCTAAGTGGCCTAATAAACTCGGACAGACATTCTCATATCATTATGAGACAAAGTAGAACTTAACTGGATAGCTGGAGATGGGTAGATATTCAGACCACTGACTTTAGATAACTCACTGATGCGTAATTCATTTAAATTTCCTGTCTAGTCAGTATAGAGAAGAGGACAATTTAGGAATCTTGCATTATTCATCTAATCTAATTTAGACATTTAAACTCCCTGAAAAGTTAAAACGTGCAATAGAATTTCTAAGAAATGTTAATAATTTGCAGCAGTCACCAATATTACAGTACTGATTCAAAAGTTACTGTAGTTTATATATTTTGATTGGTACTTTCTAAGGCAGTAAATGTCACTAACGCTGACTCCTTCCAGTCAGTCTATCTTTAAGACCCAGTGCCTTTTTTTTTTTTTTTTTCCCCCCCAAGGAATTTGCTCGAGACCTCTTTCTTTAGCTTATGCAGTTAAGACGGCTAAAATGAGATGCAGTTGAAGTGTTTGAACGCATTTCCCCTTTGGTGTATTGGTGTTACTGTGTGTATGGGCATGGGAAGTTTTCAGTTCACAAAACTGTAATTGGATAAATATATTTATGTTTTTTCAATATTATCATAGAATATAAGAAATGAGGTTTCCATTGTCTGTCACCACCTCATGTTTCTACAGATCATTCAATGTGTTTTCTCTTGGCTTGGCTTTCATGAGTCATCTAGTCTTTACTCCTTCCGTATGTGAATACTCTCTTTAGTTTTGTTCAGCCTCATATTGTTTTCCATTTCTTATGATTTAGGAGTTGGAAGTCTCTTGCCTCGTAAGGAAGGCAAAGGATACTGTCCTTCTAGTTCCTACCACTCCATCTTCTGCATCTCATTCCTAATGTGTGTTGCACTTCACTTGATTGTGCTTTTCTAGCCCGCATTGCCATTCACACACTGCAGCAGCTATAGAAGTCTTTATATAAATGTATTCCTTCAGACATCCCAAACTTGCATGTTTCTGTCAAAGTACATGTTGACTCTGATGTCTTTGCAGTTGCAAATTTGATGACAGACCTGTAGTTTTAAGAGATCAAGGCTGACTTCATTCTGCTGAAGCTTGACTGCACTGTGCTTGTAGGTTGGCTTTAACTTCTTATTTCTTTCCTGCTAGAGGTCACTGAAAGATCACAGAATTTACTGAGAGTTCTCCACTCAAAGCTGTGAACATGGTTTATAGACTGACCAGTAGCAGAAAGCGAAGTAGTATAGTACATAGTAAAGCAGTATAAAATTCAACTTTGATGTATCATTGAACCATGCGTAACTACTAGTTACATAAGGGATTTTTTAAGCAAATAGCAATAAGGGTCATTATTTCTCTATACAAGAGTAATAGAATTCTTTATCAAATCCCTGGGTGCTGAGCCTATTAAATATTCATACAACTGATGCAGTCTGAATCTGTAAGTGAATCAGTGAGTCTGAGCTGTATTTTTGTTAGTCTTCTTCCCTGTGTTAGAAAAGGAGAAGCTTTTCACTGTGGTCAGCAATCCTTAGCTCACAAATACTAGCCAAAATCATACAACTGAAATCTGACTGTGTAAATGATGTACAATTTCCATGCTCATGTAGCCTTGCCACATGGCTCCAAAATACAACTGGAAAGATGTTTGCATACATGTGATGTATTCAAGGAGAATTAACGTATTTTGAAGTTTACTTTGTTAAAGATTACAGCTTCAGTGTGGAGATTAGAACACAAATACCATAGAGTTTTACAACTTTATTTCATTTGCTGGTGTTGTGGCTTCCGAGCACTTCATGAGAGGTGATGTGAGACAGTCTCGAAAGGATTTCTGCTCTCCATGCATCTTTCCTCAAGCAGAATTCCCTTGTATTCCTGCCAGATTGCCTGCTGTGGCTGTGCATGTCAGGTTTGCTCGAAAGTGCAAGCATTTGTTGAGAAGACTCGCTTCTTTTTTTTTTTTATTGTTGTTGCTTTAGTATGCATTTAACTATAGCCAAACTTGCTGCTGATTGGGTCTGTGAGATGCAGTTCTGTGAGATCAGAATAGTTTAAGTAATAGTTTTTTTTCCCCTTGTGGTTTAAAATTCAAATAAACGGAAGTGACCAAATGAAGAGAGGGAAACAACCGCCGCTACCTTGATATGTCTGTGGGTACAGTGAGAAAGGCTAGTCATAGAGTTTGGTCAGCCTGGGTTGTTGTCTGTTCTAGCAGTTACTGAACCACAGTAAAGGACTTAGCATCCCTGATAGGATAGTAATATAAGTCCTTCAACTCTTCCAACAAAATTTCCTTTAGTTGTAGTTCTGTTTTTCATATATTGTGGAAAGTAATTAACCAGCTATCACTGTCTTTTGATACAGAGTTTCTCTTGATTAAAGCACTATAGTTCAGCTTGATTGAACTAAAAATTAGGTACACAGTTGAACAGCAACTCCACCAGTCAGCTGCTACTTGGAGAATCAAGAGGTATAGCCTCAGATGCACCAAATGCTCTCTGGCTAAAAAGTTTCATGTTGTTTTCCTACAGAACATGAGTCAGAATGCTATTGGAAGAAGGGATCTTTTACCTATCACATTATGTATTTTTTTCATAAAAATATATATGAAATTCTTTTTCTTGTGCCATTTTGAGCTTCAGTGTTTACATGTGTAGCTATTTTTGTTTTCTTCCAAAGAGAAGTCTTCATTAACCCTTTATTAACTTTCAATTTCCCTTATAGATAAATGACCCTTCAAATTGTCCTTACCTAAAAGGTAACCTCAAATAAGATAGTCTTTACATATTTCGTGTCTGTTCAGGTCCAACAAAGAACAAAGACATTCATTGAGACTGTTAATCTGCAAAAGAAAGGATGACAAAGAATACACTTATGTGCCTCCTCCACTGTTACCAAAACTATTGGTAAAATGCATTTCCCTAATTAATTGAGCTCAATATTTAAAATTTATCCCCTTTGTAACTTTCTACTGAGTAATGAAGGATTCCTGGGGAGGATGCTTCAGAGAACAGATCTTTCCCTGAAATGCAACTTGTATCAATGGATGGCAGGAGAAGGCAGAAATGAAAGGACTTTTTTTTTTCCCCCTATGTGCATGTGAACATACACATGTGCACACATACCCATAATGTATTATCTGCTTGGAAGTAGGTAATGATCTACAGATAATCATTTTATTGTCCTGAAATTAAATTCTCTCTAAATTGAGGCTATTCAAAGAGGCAGTCACCACTATATTACTGCCAGATGCATCACTAGTGAAGTAGAAAAGAGACTGATAATTGACAGATAAGAGGATTATTGCCACATTTAGTATAGCAGTAACTTTAGAATAAAGGATAAATAATAATATAGCTTAGGCCTTATTTCTTCTTAAGTTAGAGACCAAGTTCTAGATGCCTGAGGGAAATGTAGTAACACTAACATTCACAAGCCTGAGGGCTCTGGGTACCACAGTGGAATTTGGTAGTGTTTTGTTTGCAGCCTGCACACATGGAAATGGTGACTACGTGAGGTGAAAGTCTCTGGGGAGTCAGACCCATAAAATCTGGATGTATAGGTGTTGAAACACTTTGAAATGCTTCTGTATAAAAATAAATGATTTTTTTCTTCATTAATTTTATTGTGACAGATGTAGCTTTAAACGATAAAGTGTATTACTTTTCAAGATAAAATTAGCATTTTAACAAAACTGTTTAAAAGCATCAAATCTTTGTGATGAGATATGCGTACATGCAGACACACATAAACAAATTCTTTTTTTCCTCAGATTTAGAAACAGTCACTGGTCCCCTTAGGGGTCACAGATGGCAGCACCAGATTCAAAAGTAGCGATCTCTTTCTCTACATTAGCCTTAGCAGAAATTCAAAAATTATGATTCATATTCATAGATATCTGTAAATATTTTAATTGAAATAACATCTGGTTTTCCAACCTAAATTGCCAAAGTTTGTAGCAATAGCTTTATTGTGTGTTTTCCTTTCTTTAGCAGGTCAGTCTGCTTATAATAAAGGTGTATCTGGATTGTTTGTAAAATAAAGTTTTATGTTGAGATTATCCTTTTTGATGCTTGAATAATATCAGAAGGGGACAAGGAAGTGATGAATCTTAGGTACTCTTTCTGCCAGCTGGTTTGTTCCAAATTTTCCTGTTAGGACCATTTAGTAAAGGAAGAAAATGGGGGCATAAATGGAGAAGTTCTAAAAAAGGCTTGAAAAGAATCCAACTTAAATGAAACTATACAGGAGAAAACAAAAAGGAAAAACAAAACGTTAAAATGAATGTTTAATGACTACTTTGGACCAAAACCAAAGACCTCGTAATTGGTACCCAATTGTTCTATGTTTGGCCTGTAGCAGAATCAAAAAGAGCATTAGCTATTACAGGAGAAAGGAACATAGTGCTAATGATAATTACTACAAGGTAGGTAAACATGCCTTGCAAGGAGGAAGGAGTTTAACTTGTAGTCATGCCTGGAGTTCCTTGTTAGTTATTAATGAAAGATTGAGTTGGACAATGTACCTCTATGACTTACTGCTAAAGCAGGTAGGTCAGTAGATTCAAGGAAAAAGTAGACCCTGCACAGACCCAAATACAGACTGACTTGCTTTAACACCATTCGGCTTAATGGTATGTTCTAGTTGCACCAGGTTTGAGGAAATATCTTAAAAGATCAGTTACATATAAGGAAAAAGTAGAGGAAAGAAAAGGTATTTCCACCTGTGTCATAGTTTGGACAGTCTCCAAAGATGAGGAAAATGTAGTTCCCTTTAGACATAGCATATAGGCCCTATGGCTTGATTGGGATGATTTGACGCTTTAGGTAGAAGGACAGGGGATTCAGTTTGTCAGAAAGTGTATTTATGTTTAGAGTTGTTCAAAAACAGCTTATTTTTTATAAATCTAAGTTGCTTCTGAGAACGCTTTGCAGCAGAATTTTAGGCATCTGAGGAATTATCATTATTTTGGCATCTATTCAAAATTAAGGTTTTCCAGAATTTCAAAGCATTTGTGAGCAGTTTGAACTCCACAGTTATGCTTTTAGGGCCTAAAGCTCATTTACATTCCTTAGTCTTTTTATGAGCTTAGAATAATTCAGTTAAATATGTTTGTCTAGTGGTTTTGTCTGTAATTCTCCCTAAATCTTATGAGTAATTGCTATTAACTTGACTTTGGTAGGTTTTGGATCAGGATCAGTAAAAGTATCATAAAGGAATGATGTAACTTTACAATATATGTTTTACACTACCTCTCCTTCACTTCAAAACACTTAAGCATGATAATCTATTTTGCTTATGACAGGACACATTTAGGTAGCACTGTAGAACATACATACATCTCTTCAGCTTTATTTTGCATCTTTCCGCAGTGGATGTTTTTCAGTTTAAGTCAAAGAATGCCTTTCTGTTGTTTTCTATGACATTCTGCTTTTGGAATATTTGATTAAATTAGTAATTATTTTAACAATAGTGATTACTGCTTGAGCAGTTATGGCAATTAACTGACATAGTTACTGATTGAGTGACACTCTCCTGAACTTAATTATGAGCTAGTTATATATGTTTTTTTATTCACACTTGGTATAGTAATATCCATTTAATATAATACTGTGTTGCAATGTGTGAAAATTTGCATTTATCTTTGTAACACAGTGGTAAATGTAGCATTGATTACGGAGCAAAATTCTGCAAGTAATGCAATAGCAGATAAGATTGCATCTTATTCTTTTGGTGCAGCATGTGTAATTGAGGTAATACTTGCAATAATTTTTGGTAGAGGAAGTAAATAAGCCAGTAAGCCAATTTGGAAGAGCTGAGCTGAAGTCTAGTTTCTTCTACAGTGTGATATAAATACATTTTTATTACTGTTTTCTTTTAAGGCTCTTGACTGATCTCAGAAATGTTCACAAGTGTGTTGCAAAACATAATATTGTGCTGCTGCATTACAGGCTTGTACTGGTAGTGATGGTAACTCCATGGTCTCTGCAGCTAGCTAACAGATTTTTAAACCACCAATTTTTGTTAATGTTCTCTATATGTGTTAAGCCTTCTAGAAAGGCAGATAACAGAGAGATTTGGAAAATTTCACTGTAGAGGACACTTTCAAAACAGGGAGACTGATGGGCTTCCCTTCTGTCTCTGTCTTCTGGATTTGCTCAAGCTCAAGCCTGTGTTTAGACAGAAGTATGCTAAAATTGCTAGAACTTGGAGTGTTGGAATAAAATAAGAGGGAGGAAGATAACGATTACACTCTTTAAGAAGGATGAAGGGCAAAAAAATATCGTGAAGTTTCAATACAAAAGATATTTTGTTTTCACCATATTCATATCAAGCTGAGTTGCTTGCCCATAACTGAAAATAAATTAAAAATAGAATGAAGTGCAGCAGTAATTATTATCATATAGGAAGGAAGGAAACTTCTAGTGCACTTAATATTTCTCTTGTATATTATGGACTATTTGTTTTTCCAAAGCTGTTAAGTATCATAGGCGTTTTTGGATACTATGAAATTTTTGCAAAACGAAAAAGTTAACAGAAATGCTGAATGACGTGCTGAAATACTGATTGCTCAAGCAGGTTCTGTAAGAAGCATTCCTAGAAATCTGATTGATGCTAAAATGTGCCCATCTTCCAAATTCTTGTATTGATGGTTGTTATGGAGAGGTGAGGCAAAAGAAACGGAAGTGAGGTGAGCAGTGGTTGTGCTTTGGTTACAGCATATTTCCAGATACTCATCCCTTCCTCGAAGAAAATTTTGGAATTATTATATTCTATGTCTTTGCCTGCTGGGTAAGGCTTCTTTCTATAGTCAGTGGGAATTTAATGGGAACAGCATTAGGCTTCTGCATCATGAAATATTGCAATGAATTCTTATTGGGTGACTATATTTCTAACTCCCTTGTTAAATGAAATGGTTGGCAATAGTGCTTCAAAATCTGTGCTAGAATTATAACAGAATCTAGCTAATTAAGATGTTTGTTTTCATATGATTTCTTATTATTCAGCATGTTCCATTTCCCGTTAGACTGCAATAGAACAGTTTAGCAGCATTTCATCAATAGGATGTAATTCTAGGAAATAGCTTAAGTGTTTCTAGATTTATCATTGAAATAAATACCTTTGAAACTCAAGATACTATAAAGAGGAATGAATGGATATCTCTTCTACTGCATCATTTGTTTTACAAATATGCATTGTTATTAATGTCATACGTTACTTTAACATGACTACTTCTTACCTTCAGTGAGGATGAGATTAAAATTGTTGCATAGTGGTTTGATAACCAAACATTCTTATTTCCTCTGGTCAATGTTATCTCTACATAAACTTAATTCCAAATAGTGAATGCAATAGTGCTTTAAAAATAGTCTCTGTTCTGTCAAAGTAATAGTATTAGACATAGTAATTCTGAAACCTAAGTGTCTTAACACTCACGTTGTATAGAACACTAACCAACTAGCAAAAATGTCTTCGAACTTTTTGTATTGAATTGGGCTGCATCTTTGGAGAGTTTGTAAGACCTCATGACCACCATTACGGAACAGTATAATGTGGAGGCTAAAGTTGTAATTCGGTCTCATCTTCTCTTGACTGACGGGACAATAATCCCATTGTGTGGTTTGTTATAAAGGCAGACATGGTGTTCACTGCTTAAGTAGACTAATTTAGAAACCACTGATGTCTAGGCAACAGGAGGCATACAATTTGTGCTAGTGATATGCCTCCAGGCAATTTATTTTGACCTTTTGTATTCTGCACAGAAAGAAAATAAAGACAAAACTTGCACAAATGGAGTGCTGTTACCACCTTACCTCCCCACAAGAAGCAGCCCTATTTTAATACTTATACTGACCTTGGACTACTCTATGTATTTTTTTTAAAATCCAGCTGTGACTTAATTTGGTGCAGAAAGTTTGATTTAAAATAGCTTATGTTGTACAAAGCTGCAGCAACTTGTGGATATTATAAAAACCTCTGTAGTGAACTGGTACTTGCCCTAGCAATGTTGTTTTCATCTCTTTAGCTTTCAGCTGAAAAAAAGAAAAAAAAGAAAAAAAAAAGAAAAAAAAAACTGAAAACCTAATATATTGCATCAGGCCAGTTAGAACATACATCTCCTGCTACTATTTTTAAAATTTTGGTAAACCATAAGATATCTAGCAAATCTTTTCACTGGTGTGTTAGGAAGTTTTTTGTTTTTTGAATGGATTTGTTTCTAAACTCATATTTGGTACCCAGATCAGAACCCAAAATACACCGATCCTACTTGAAAGGTTAGTCTCTACAATGCAGCAGTGTATTGCTAAGGGAAAAATGCATACCCCAGTCTCATTGAATAATAATTGCTTTGTTGTTTTGTGACCAATGTAGAGGTATAAATGTGAGGAAGGGGCTTAAGATCTGGTCCAGTATCAGAGTTTAAAATATTAAAGCAGAATACAGCATGATTCTAAAAGGAGAAAAGATAAATGTGTAACTCTTACAAGTGATAGTAAGAGACTAGGCATCATATAAAAAAAATGCTTGTGTACCTCAAAGTTTCATAGAGCTAGACCCACTGAGGCCGTACATCTTTTCCATTGATACATTTGAGCAAGTCCACCAAAGGAGGAGGACTGCTTTGCTGCATGTGAAATTCACTTCCACAGCAGAGTTGTTCACTAAGCTTGTCTGATTTTCAAACTGCCTCTGTCTTTTCCAACTGATTCTATAAGATATAAATGTCAGATTAATTGTATAGTGCAATCAATGCACTTTCCAGAATCAAATTATAAATATGTTTATAGTACAGAATGCTCTGTTATGTCATACATTTCACATCGATCGAAGTTAAAACTAGGAAAATAAGAAATCTAGTATTTGTCAATTAAGACAAGTGTGTAGGCAAGACTTTCCAACACAGTTTGTTCCATTTGCTGAAAGGGCATTGCCACCAGGAAGGACCTGCAGCGATTTCAATGGGGTTGCAGTCCTCAACCCACGGATTGGGCTGTCTGTGGTCCGAGGCCTATTTCAGTGCTGGTCAGTTATGTGACCTGAGCTCAGTTTTACTGAGGAAACTAAGATTTTAAAGTTGTTAAACTAAAGCTATGCTAGCTAAGAAAAGTGAAAGTGGGGACAAGTGTAACTGTTGAGACCATGATAGCATGGAGCTTAAGGTTGCAAGAAAAAAAAAATAGGAGAGAGAGGAAAGCAAGTCAGCAATATTGAGATCTATTCCCCTGTCAGGAGCATTGGAGATTGACTTTCTCTTACTTGATTTACAGCAGCCTGCCTCAGACTCATCAGGTGTCTTATCAGGTGTGGTGTGCGTGTGTTCATGTTTAGCCTACAGGCTTGTTACTCCCAACTATACATTGAGTGTATGAGCCAATAAATAATTGCTTTTTACTCTCAAGCTGCACTGCTTGCAGAGTCTCTCTATGCACAATAAAATGCTCCTAGGAGGAAGCAATACAGGGTACCACAGATCATGCAGCCGGCTGGGACAGCGGGTAGGGAGCAGCTGGCCATGGAAGTACTGCAAGGATTCGAGTGGTCAAGTAGCTACCAGCATTTGCACAGCACTTTTTAATTCTAGGTTTTTATACTTATGTCTATACAAAAAGAAACCAAGAGTGCCCCTAATTAACTTAGACCTTGGAACTTCTATCTTAGCTCTCAGTGATCAGTATAGTGTCCCCCAGTTACCTTGTTACCAGTGGTTGGGCATTGATTCAGTAGTGAGTCAGTGGAAAGAGAAGAGCTACTTAATCTCCATTACTACTGCCTATAAAATCTCTGTTCCTCAGAGAACGGCCATCCAAGTACTTGCCACACACAGCATTGCCTAATTTATGAGCCCTGACAGCAGCGCAGTATGACTGCCAGCACTGTCTGTGGCTGTTTGCAAATATTGGCAGTGTTGTCCCAATCCTTTTATCTCCTATTTTCTTTTTCGTTATCTGTGGTATGCATTTTTCAAATGACCCTAGGCAAGTATCTTTTTGAAACGGGCAACTTGGTGATCAAGGGATTACCACTAGCGCCTCATTTTCAATTGCTTCTGTACTCAAATAAAGTGACTTAGGTGGTTCATGTTAATCTCTAGTGGCAGTGATAATTTTTTTTGTGGAAACTTTATAAAATTTACATGGCTTTGGCACGCTGAGTAGAAGCATCCCAAGAGCATACGAGAGCAAAGAATGAACCATCTCTTATCCTTCCAACCTCAAATTGAAACAACTGGCAGCCTATTCTGCAATATGCAATGTTGCATAGGTTCCTATTTGGTCTGTGGAAAGAAGATTTCAATTTCTTGTTACAGTGGTAGCCTTCCTAAATCCACCTCCCACAAAAGAAGAAAAAGTGATCTGGTAGTTATTGGAGACACAGTAATAATTTCGAGATATCAGGAATTGCACAATATGGAAGTCTAATCTGTAGATCTTCAAAAATGCATCTTTGAAATTAAGAAATGATGATGTTTGCTTTTCTGAGAGCTGTGAAAAAAATGCTGTTTAAATTAGTGTATTTATTAAATTTGCTACTTTAAAATATTTATGAATTTGATAAACATGTTTTATCTCTGGAATTCAGCCAGCTGATAAGCTGCAGCTGGTGGCAATGGAAGTAGTTCTCTTGCAATGGTATCTGCTGCTCACGTCCATGGGGTAAAATTGCCAGGAAGAATGCAGGAAAACGACCTTGAAAATTCTCTGAGGTAAAAATGCTTCTGGAAATACTATATTTTGTGAGATAAAATTGGTGATGGTATAGCAATGCAATTTTGAGAACTGTGCTTCAAATGGTTTTTAGATTTATCTCTTCCACAAAAAATATCTGAAGATCTACCACAAAATGCAGGCTGCTGCAGAGCTGTCAGGGCGTGGACCTTATGAGTTACGGAAGGTGAAGTTATGGAAGCTCTGTTTATGTGCTGGAGGGGGAGTGAGTGAATCTCCAAGCAAAACAGCAAAATTCTTGTACATTAATAAAATAGAGTAGCAGCTATTGTGAAAACTTCTAAAAATGATTTTTAAAGGTATCTTAATGTTAAATTGCTTACTATCTATGGCTGTATTGACTATAAGCTATTGTTCTTTTAATAGAGTGGCTTGCCATGAAGCTCTTGATATTAGTTTGCCATCTGCTTCACTCATTTTTTTTGTAATGTTGAACTGGTAACATTTCTACAATCTGCATCCAGTTGATGGGGATAGTGATCACCAACTTGTCTGCTCAAAAGTCAAAGGAGACCTTGGTAGATCCAGAGAGATGGTGGCTTTCTTTGTTGTTGTTCCTTTGGCTTTTGGGAGAGGGCAGAGCCTATTGAATCCCAACTATAGTTGGGGTTGGTAGAGGCAATTATTAGGCCTAGCAGGAAAGGTCATCTTCACGTTTCATTGTGTAGCCTTCTTTTGAAGGTTGTTTTCAAAGGTTATAAAAATTTACTCTATCGCACCTTGTTCTTCTGACCAACTGTTATGCTGTACAGGGAATGACAGAATGGATCATTTTGGTATCCACAGCCCATTTAATGAATAGGGAAAGGAGCAGGTTCAAGTGTAACACAAGAATAAAGTTTCTTTTAAAGTATATTTAATTCTCTGACTTCTCCATGGTTATAACTTCTGTCAGCAGGAGAGTAACTGAGAACTGCAAGACTGCAAATTGTTAAAGAGGCACGGGTGTTTCTGCAGTGAATTCCTGCCTATGCTTAATCAGCTGGGGAAGTAATTGGTGGTGTTAGGCTTGTACCCTTAGCCTCATGTGGGGGAGGCTCTTGTTCAGCAAGAATTAACTTTGAGCAGTGGGAGCAGGGGGAGAGACCCCTTTTGTAGAAGCAACAGCTCCTCTTGGAGTCCACCTCATCTCTTTCTGAATGCTCGATCCCTTCAACAGAAAGATCAAGGAGCATTGCAGAATTGTGCATATCCTGTCAGAGTACCCTCAGACGCACAGTAGTTCTTTGGCCAGGATGTTAAATTCTGTTTGGTATTTCTGATTTTGTTCTTAATTCCATTTTCTCTGTGCAGCAAAAGAAAGCAGCTAGTTAAGGAACAAGGGTAGTTCTATCTAGGAGTGAAGAATTACATTAATATTGAGCAAGCTATCTGGAACAGTGTTTTAGGTTGTGCTAGAGGACTATGGATGACCCTGTTCCTTGCAAACAAAGTATTCTTCTGCTCTGGAAGAAAGGCCTATTTCTCCAAAACTAATGTCTAAAAGAACATGCCAGTGTCCTTCCGTAGCCTGGAAATTGCAGCTTTGATGCCCTGGCAAGTTACTGCAAGTGTGTAGCTCTGTCATGGTGATTTGTATTTCTTATTCTCTATTTTTTCACTTTTTCCATTGGAATAACCTACAAATTATTGTTGTTTTCTTGTGTTCAACCAGCTTGACCCAAACTCCAGACTGTCTTTATCCTAAAGGAAAGTGTTTGCTGGGCAATATTCAGGATCAAGATTTCCATGATTAAGATTGAAAACAAGAGTCTGTGTTCAGCTTTTAGCTGTCCCTCATCCCAAGCAAAACTTTTGATAGGATGGTAAAGGCATTTTTTACAAGAAGTCAGCTTATACTACATATATATAGTTATATATAGAAATACATTTCTTCAAGTCATCTGTGGTACACAACTTATTTTCTGGAAGACTAGGAAGCAGATGACAAGTAGCTGTTCTGCCTCTTCATGTTCATGGGATCAATTTAATCTCTCCCACTTCTTGCTGTGAGCTCTACATTGCATGGAAACACCAGACAGCACCTAACCCACTGTTCAGTAAATGGCTGCTGCACAAAACACTGTGATAGAAAATACTTTTACACACTTTCATTCTTACCATCTCTCACTTGAAAGCAATCATCATGCTTTGCCAGTATCTCCCTACCATGTGTTTTAAAATAATATTTTTGCTTTGTTGGTCAGTGTCTTTACAATGGCAGTTGCTGTTCAAAAGTTACATATTTTTGGCATTATATTTTAAAATTATGTATCAATATCAGGTTAAAAAGAAAACAGGTGACAAATATTCCATGCACGTGGTATAGGTTTTCAAAAGAACTGTGGAATCCCAGTGGCTATTTGGAGATCAGGGAAAAAAAATTGAAATTAGTGATCGTAATTTATACAGTACACTGTCCAGAATAACTTAAACTTATTTTGAGGCTTTTATAGATGTAAAGCCCCTTGGGAACTCTCTGGGTTTAGTGTAGTTTTGTCTTTTATTTGCTATATCAAAGATTCCAATGCAAAATATAATGCTGAAGGACATCCTGTGGATTTGTGACATTTCCTAAAGGAACTGGAGACAATAACCCAACGACCGCATTTGTACAATAATACCCGTTGTAAATGTAGTATTTTCATCTGTGATGGATAAATTTTTTTCTCTCCATACTTTTCATCTTATTTAAGACAAATACACATTTTTGCTTTTCCATTTGTTTGAAAGTTCCAAAGTGATGAAACACATTTTTAGTATTAATATATTATAAAGTGTTCAGAAACTGTCATGATAATTATTAA
Source organism: Tinamus guttatus (assembly GCF_000705375.1). The sequence continues at coordinate 643,185 of NW_010589222.1, read as the reverse complement.
ATATCACCGACAAAAAATACCAATGTGCTGATCATATAACAAAAACAGTAATTAAAAATTTTCAGCTTCCATAGCACTGATTTCTTTCCAGATATTCTACCATTGTATTAAAACAAGATTGGCACTCCAAAATTTAAAGTATCCAGAGAAGAACAGGCATGCAGTGTCCACAGAGATTTTAAGTGTTCTGCCCACATTTAGAAGAATAAATCTCTCAAGTGAGACTATCTTGAGAAGTGGAAAGAGGCAAGATAGAGTACTGCCAAGTCTCAGATGAAGTAAATGTTAAAAATGTTAAAACACTGAAGGTTTTTAAATGTTAAAACACGTTACCAGCTTATAGCCTGTATCCTGAGCACAAAGACTGAGCACGTACCGTGTGCTAGGGGTTTACCACTGATTTCTCTTATGCCAAAGGAGGCAGTAGCAAAAATACAGATGACTCCATTACAATAAATTAAAGTATGACCAGTGCAGCTAGTCCTGCTTCCATTCTACGTTGCCTGCTATGTGTTTAAATATAAAAATATGTTCATGTGTGTTTGTAGGTACGTATATGCTCCCAGATGCACATATGTGCACACAGTGGTAGATGTAGTATTCTCTCATCTGTCAGAGGGTTTTAAATATAGCATTGCTAATATTTATTGCTGGTGGCATAAGCTACTTGTAAACAAATTCTTCTTGCAGTTATAATTAACCTCTATGTTCATGAGAATTTTAGTTTTTTTTCTGGTCTGAAGAAATGTGTCTTTTAAGGATAAATGTATACAAAGTATGACATTTATATATATATGTAGAAGAATACATGTGAAATAGGTCAAAATCTATTAACAGTAGAGATGTGTACTGCAATAACTTAATGACTTGAAAATATGGTAGAATTTTTTGTATATTCTGCAAGTGAATTAGGAGTAAACTTTTGAAATGTCACAAAGCAGACTGTTATCAATATGTATCAACATCCTCTAGCTACTCGTTGGCAATAAATGTCAGTAGAAATTTTTATGGCTTTTACAGCTTATCTGCAATTTGTAATAAGCTTTGTGCATGGCCCATTATTTTATGAGTGAGAACAACTGTCAAATGAATGTATGTATGTAATGTCAGGAGTTTCATTACAACATGACCGCAGGCTGAAGGCTAGGTGCTAAACTGCTGCTAGGTTTATATCTTTTGACCACACTGACAAAAAGGGCTGTGTAACTTGCTACTTCCATTACTCTTTCTTTACCTTTTTTAATTAATAATTTAACTTACATTTCTTATAGCCTCATTATCACTTCACTATTTCATTAGCTAATCATTATAGCATTGCAGTTTATAGCTTTACAGGCAAGGAGACTGGAAATATTAACCAGTAGCTGTGAGATGCGTAGCAAGAACTTTGATTTGGAAGCAGAGCCTGCAGCAGTGTGGATTCTATGTCATTAGAAATCTTTTTGTCTTTTTTTTATTTTAAAACAGAAGAAAAGATTTTAATTCTTTCTCAGAATGATTCATATCCTGTGGATTTTTCCTATTAGGCAATGAAGCTATGATATTAAGATTGAGTGTATAAATAATTCTCATAATTCACAGGGAAGAAAGAGAAATAATTACCTCTGAACATTTCATTATGAATGGAATTCTGTCAGAAACTTTAAAAAGGGGGCATTAATACAAATTAAGGTCTTAGGAACTCATTTTTTAAATATTTAATCCTGTATTTTATTTAACTTTTACCAGACCAATGAGAATTTTTTTACTCAGCAAAATGGATTGCCGCACTGGAAAAATAATAATAATGAAATGTAAAATTTCTGTGATGAACAAATATTTTACATTTTATTGTCTCTGTCATTGCAGAGTAGCTGGACGGGTGGAATTTGCCACCCCTATTCAGTTGACCATAAACCGAGTCTTTAAATTTCATGCTATTTGCTTAGCAGAAGAATGCAGCTTATTTAAAGTAATTCTGCAAGCTAGTACCAGATTGTGTCTTTTATAATACACAGTCAAGGTAGACTGAACATTGAAATAAAGCTATAGGTGATTACTCTTGAAAAAAAAGTATAGATCTAATGACTTTTGCAAGGGAAAATTTTTGATTGTACATGTTTTTGGAGCCACTAATACTTTAGCTTGTATAGAAATGAAGTGCAAAGTACTTCGCTAGTGCAGATGGCAATTCATGTTGACAAGGACAAGTTGGTGTTACGTTTATGTACATGAGAAGTCTTTTGCATACACTTGTGCGTAGTATTTAAGCAAAAGACGTCAAGATGAAGACTCTGCCCCTTTAATTTTTAGACTTGTTACCACCCTAGCTACCACCCTACCACCAGCCTGGAAAAAAACCAAAACCCTGTTTCTTTTTCTCCTCTCCAAAAACCTATGATTATTTACAATTTCATAAGCCTAAATGGGGAGAGGGAGAAATATTTCTGTTTGCAGGAATATTTTAGCACAAGGTGCATGAAACAATTCAACCTTTTTTCAGCACTCATCTTGCTTACAGAAATAAAAGCTGCTCAACTAAAACTAATGGAGCATATATAAGCTTTCTTTAGATGTTTATGAAGTATCTTCTTAAGCATTTTTTATCTTGTTAATAAAAACAAAGAAAATATCAGGGAATATGGAGCTCTATTCCGTATTTTATTTCACTCTGAGCACAGTGAAGTAGAAGGAGTTTTGGCTTTGACATCAATGACATCCAGACAAAACAATGTTACTCTAGATCTTAGAGTTGTTTGGAACGGCATGACAGATAAAGATTTTTCATCATGATACTGTACTAGTGTTACATTACTGAAAAAAGTACATGTTAGGATGCAGTTACCTCTTGAAAGAGCCAGCAACATTTTTGCTTAATGAGATAGCAGGCTAAATCTTTGAAGATGTAGTTCTATCAACTCTCCCCGAGTTTAGTAAGAGTTCAGTCTACTCTCTGACTTGTAGCACTACATGGACATGTCAAGTAGTGTCCACAGCAATTAGCTGCAGAAGGACCCACGGGGAGAAGGAAACTTACAAAAACCTCCAGCCATACAAGCTGCTCTCTTCTGATCCTGCTTTCCAATAAAAGTGATGTAGCCCTGCTTTTCTCCACTCTGCAGATTCCCAGAAAGGGTTGTGGATTTTTGGACGTATAAGCTCTTTCTTAGCAAAAACATGTGCTTGCGTTGAGAAACCAGTGTTGTCTGAAAGTGTAATTTACTTGCTTATTTCCATTTGAAAGTAAGCATTAGCTGTGTAAACTTGGTGCAGTGAAGCCTGGGCAGTTTTGTGTTGTAAGCAGGTACCATTAGACCTCAGTTGTACTTGTAAAGGCGCTGTGTGTGCCTTGTTGACTCGGCCTTGAGAGCAGTTGCACTTTAGAGCTCTGTGCCTGTGGCAGTCGGGCTCTTTGGCAGTTGCATGGGCCTGTGAGGAGCATCAACCAGTAGCCCTGTTGTGCCTCGAGAGAAGGGTCTGCAGGATGGCAGGAGAGAGAGGAGCAGCTACACCACGCTACCTGCGTCCACAGGCTGCTGCTGCCACCACGGTGTGTTCAGGGGAGGGCTGAGGGTCGAGCCTCATCTTCGAAGCAGGGTATAACTGAATATGAACATGGTATGGCATGGACTTGTGGCTGTGGGGACCCCAGGGATATGGGAAGTGGGTGTAGAGAGAACCGCTGTAAGTAAACACCACTCAGCACTACGAGCTCTGCCTTCTCTGGATCTTTATTGCCCAGGTGCCTCATGGTGTAGGCAGCTGCGCATGACGATGGCGCCAGCCTGAGATGGAGGAGCGCAGCGCAGGCGGGCTGGATGGCAGGATGGTGCTGTGCCCTGGTGGTGGGGCAGGCTCTTGATGGTGGGCGGGCGCTAGGCAGCGACAGCAGACACTCTGCATGCTGGGCACACAAGTAACGCATGTGTGGGCAAACGGGCTGATGCGTCGCTGATCTGGGGCTGCCGTGTTTTTGAGCATTGATGTCACTCACAAGGCCTTAGTGCCCCCAGTGCTCATCTCCCATAGCACAGCCCCAATGTCACTCGCACTGGGGTGCCCAGCCCAGCATGCCGCCCACTCAGGCCTCATTGCTGGTTGGTCTCAGGTCCGTTTCCACCAGGCCCGCCTGTATTTGTGCTGGTTTTCTCCTCTGCCGTGCCACTGAAACGAAAGCAATAGGTGTGCAGTAGCTTTCTGAAGGGCATACTGGCCAGTCTCAAAGGAAAAGGAGTGGGAAAATATGCCTTGAGTGCCCCAAGAGGCCCTCAAAGCCATGCTGCCCTTTAAAGGGGCACAGTATAGCCTAACAAAGTGTCTTCTGCTTTTGTGATGGTGATTACCTGTCAAGAGAAGGGCATGTGCAGTACTCATCTTCACCTGGCGAAGAAGTGGTCGATAAAGGAGAGCGGCTGCCACGTGGGCTCTCATCTTTGCCAGGGCAGCTGATGCCGAGCTCGATGTTCTTTACACTCGGGGCAGCGCACCTCGAGGAGGTACACTGCAGGTTCATGGGGTGCTGCAAATAAAGCATCAAGCATGTGCTTGCGGCGAGTTTAAAAAATAAAAATAAAGGAGAATTTGAAGGGATTTCCACGGATGGAGCTTTTCTCCTGAAGCCAGGACAGAACTCACTTTTCCAGAGTGGCAAAGAGTCTCACCAGCCTCAGCAATGTTCTCTGGAGACCTAGGAATTATACAGAGAGGATTTACTCATCCTTTTGCAAGAAAGTGCACTTCCTAGTAGGGAAGTTGAGCTTTGCTCCACTTGACAAGGGAAGCCCCTTGGAGAGGGCTCTGCGTCTCCGGTCAAGCATGCCAGCCTTAAGATGCCAACCTGGGTGCTGTGAGGCTGAATGTAAGCACTTTTTTTCAACTTTGTAATAGTGCCTGGCATTTCTTTTGTTCCTTGTGCCTCACCATGAGAGCAGACTAGCAGGTGAGGGTGTCCCGAGAAGGGTAGTAGTCAGACTTAACCCATTTATGAGTAATGCCTGGAAGCGCTTCAGCTTCTGCCTTTGCAGCCTGCTGAGTACTGCTGACCACTTCCCTCCAAGCGGTGGCTGAGACTTTGACTTGAGTCAGCACTTGGCTGTCACCTTCTGGCCATCTTTCTGCTGTGGAGCAGGAGGGTTGTAGTGCTGTGGGTCAGCACAAGAAGGGAGTTGCTCGGGGTGGACTGTAAGAAGCTTAAGCTAGGGACTGGTCCACACTGAGAGGTGCTTTACAACTTATCACTTTATATGGGATGTGAATTTTAAAACTTACTTTTCTCTTTCCAGGAGGCGTAAGAAAAGATATACACCAATCATGAAGATGCCCAGAGCAATCGCAAAAACCGTCAAGCTTAGGATGATAAGGTATGCGGCGCGACCTAGAGCATCTTCGGCATCTTCTTTCAAATGTTTGGCGAAGGTTCCTGCAAAATAATGGACAGACATCAGAGTTGATATTAAACATGCACGCTGTAGGTCAAAGGCAGCAGGAAGTGGAGGGCTGAAATAAACTCAGGCACAGTTGCACACATATTACAGCCATGGGTACTTGGCATCCCAGCAAGTGGAGGATGCTGTGTGGTACACTGCCTCTTCTCCAACCTGTTCCTTTTGGTGGATTGCTCCTGCTCTCATGCCTCCTCCTTACAGTCCTGGCAAGAATGGAAGAAGGAATGGAAGCCTGCTATCAGGAGCAGGACCCAGAAGTGCTGCAATGAGGTCCCTTTTGTGTGTCCAGTGTGGGCAGCATAGGCGGGTGGCCAGATGGCTTTGGAAAGCAGTTGTCTACTGAGGAGCTACTTCTAAAGTGTCCTGGGCTTTGGAAGAGACCCCTCTTCTCCCTGTGCTCCCTGTGGCTGCTAGGCACTTGGCAGAAATGCAGACTTCCCCTTGAAAATTTACTCCTCACAAATGTTAGTGGGGGAGAGGAGGTGTCGCACTGGAGTACTTACTTTCAGACAGCGCCGAAGCCTCCCTCTTCTCAGGAAGGGGGAACCCATGCGCGAAAGCACACAGGAAAATGCACACCAAAACAGAGGAGCCAGCCATGATTGCTGCTGCTTCTCTCCAAGCCGTGTGCACAAATGAGACCCGGCTACAGGGCCCTTGGTTGTCCCCGCAGCGCTGTGACATCACTGAGGGCTGCAGTGACCTGAAGGTGTCCTGAGCTCCTCATAAAGGGCTGCTGGGCTGTGCGTGGCCTCCTGGCTCTCTCCGAGTTGCGCTGGACCTCAGGGCTCTTGGTGCCACTCGCTGTTTTTGTCCTCTGTGCTCCTCCTGGAGCTCTTGGGGGGAAGGTCCTTTACCGGGCAGGCAGACTGTGCAAAGGAGACTCTGCAGGGCATGGCCAGCTGAGGAAGGGGCGCAGAGCCAGGCCAGAAGACGATTGGGCTCCCCACATTTCCCCACAATAAAACAATAATCACAGTAAAACAGAAGTTGTATAAGGGAGTGTTCAAATGGCTAGTCTGTTTTTTAACTCATAGCAGGGAAAAGCTTTCCTTTCCCCAGAGAAACAGAGATGCTGTGACCCTCCTCTTGTTTCTCCAGCTGATGCAAAGTCCTGCCAAGGCAGCAAAAGCCCCCATCTCAGGCAGGCCCAGCGGAAGCAAAGGAAGCCTGACTGGAGCTTCCTAGGTTGTGAGGGAGCTTGCAGGATGGGCCTGTAGGATTTAGGATCCTGGGAGTTACGATGTGGGGGGAGCTGAACCAGGGGTTGCTGCTGTAAGAGGGACTGTGCTTTGTGAAGGAGTTTGTCCTTAAAAGGCACCTTGCCCTGTTCCTGCCCTACCAGTGGCCCAAGTGGGGAGGAGCTTCATGTGCCCTGTTGACTTGGCTGTGAGAGCAGTTGCGCCCTCAGAGCCGAGTCTCTGCCAGGGATGAGAGGGGGAGCGTCTCCACAGTGAATTGTACCTAGCAGGGCACACGTGTGACCCCAGTCCCTTATGCTGGGGTCAGAAGGCCGTTTCTCCATGTGGCCTCCTATGCAGCAAGGGCAGATCGCTAATGGGCATGTGAGAGCTCTGTTGCGGGACCCCTTGGCTGATAGGAGGTCTTCATAAGTCCTTTTTCACCATGGTGTTGCTGTCCTGCGCCTGTGCTTGTGCTACTGGCAGTTCCTTGGGGTGATGAGGAGCAGCAGCAGCATGTGGAAGCAGTGCTTGTTGTGCCTCAGGAGAGGTCCCGGGGCACAGCAGAAGATAGGAGTGCTGCACCACAGTGCCTGGGTTTACAGGCTGATGCTGCTTGTGCTGCCTTCCTGCTTGCTCAGGAGTGAACTTGGCTAAAGTCCTTGGGCCCAGTTGTGTTGAGGCTTGAGTGTGTGAGAGTGAAACCCAAATAAGAATGTTTTTCTGGGTAATCTTAACTATCTTGTAATGCAGCATGATTTTGAGAATGATTTTATAAGCTGTAATTTTCCAGAGGTATGAAGCAAAAACCTGCCTTCAGGACTTGTTGCATTCTGGCTTTATGATTTTGATTTGCTGTAGAAGAACTGAATAAGAGGGAACACAACAGTGATACCGTTCAAGACCTTTTTTGCTACTTCCATATTTTATAAGTCAGTTACCTATTTTGCTGCTACCCTTTTTTATTTTTTTTTTGTCGTTTGCTTTCAGGAGATTTGCTCCCTGTTGAATGCAAAGGAAGCTTAACCTTGACTTTGAAGTTGCATGGGATCAAAGGGTTTCAAGTAGCTAGGCCCAAGTTTTTGTAGGTGCTACCTAGAGAAAATACTCATATAGGATGTGCTGTATTTGTAGAAGATGTGGAAAAATTCATGGCAGACTTAGCAAGTTTTATCCAGGAAAGCAAGTGCAGTTATAGTGAGATAGTTTCAAAGATTATAACTCTTTATTCACCCTGTCTTGCATTGGTGCACTGTGTGTTCCCATACCACGCTATAGGACTCTTTAGGTCTCAGAATGTGTTGCTTTGCTGCTATGTAAAAATTCTGGCACTCCACAGTGGAGTTTTGTTTGCAGTTCCGTTTGCTGCATCTCAAGAATGCACAGTGAAATTAGGAAAAGGTATGGAGGAAAGCAGCAGAAAATGATTCAGGGGATTCAGCTGCTGCCTTGCAGGGAGTTACTAAAAAAGCCAGGACTCTTCAAAAATTTATAGAAAACGAGCATGGAACTGAAGGCTGCAACTAGGGAGCATTCTTTGAAGCTGGTAGGAGGTTGGTATACAACAAATAAAAGACAGTACTTTTCACAGTTGGTGAAAAGCTCAGTTCCGAGCCCGTAAATCTTGCTTTTTTAGCGGTAATGTAAATGGTGATGTGGGTTATTTTGAGCAAACACAATCCTAGTAAGACTGAATTGCAAAGATGTGGTCTCTTGTTCCTGAATTCTGTAAAATACTAAGACTTTCGTTCTATTATTGGTCTTGAAGTCATGTGGGGTTCTTTTCTGTTGTTTTTTTAATTGGAGTAAGTAAATGGCATGAGTAGGCATTTGAAATAAAGATTTAAATGCAATTTCTGCAGAACTATTGACTTTTCACCTCAACTACTAGAACACTGAGATTAGCAATTGAATGTACGCAGCCTATGTAGCCCTTTGGTAAGAATGTGAAGGTTTTTTCCAAATGCTTTGAAACTGCCAGTAGAATGACCGCAATGACAACAATGCTTTGATTTTTTCAAGATTCAAAGAAAATAAAAGGCAGGAACAAAATATGCACTCTCATCTTAACACAGTTTCCACCTGCAATGAATTTCTGAGGTATCTAGATTTCAAGAAAGTTTTCAAAAAGTCATGTTTTCTGACAATCCACTAGTCTAAGCTCTTGAAGTTAGAAATGTAAATAATAAAACGGTTAAAAAAAAAAGTAAAAATGCAGAACCTCAACAAAAATCAATATGTGGAAATTGGTATGTACTGTGTTACAAGCCTGTTTAGCTTCAGATTGAGACAGTAGATACTTAGTGCTACCACAATATTCAAAACTATCCCTAGGAAAGTTTGTTAGCTACATACCACTTTTTAATGAATACAACAAAGGTAGTTGGTAAGTTTGGGATAAGATACCGTCGTCTTCGTTTTCTGAGTGTGGCCTTCCCCCTCATCCCCTCATAAGTGAGAACTGAAAAGAGAGAATAACAAAATGGCTATTCTTACTGCTTCTTGAGGAATTTGTTTCTATCTATCTAACAGAATTAAGAAGTCTTGTTAGCCGTGGAAGACAGTCTCTGAGTCCAGCAGTGCTGGATACAATTGTAAAATAAGAGGAATCCTCCCACCCCAAAATTAAGTTGTCCTCACCTAGATAAGATATTAATGGGAATGGTTTGAAATGAGCACGTTTGCTCCATTTTTAGGATGCCACTCTGAATTCAAGCTCAGATGAATTAATGTTTAATTTTGAGTAGGATAAAGTAAATAACAAATATTTGATAAAGTAAAATGGATAAAGCTTTTGTATTTGACTACTGTTATCTACTACTTTGTCCTTTTCCAGTTCTCTTTTATCATAAAATCAGGTAGGATTTTTAAAGCTGATTGATAGGAAAGCAAAAATGGCTTTGAGGCTGCAGTTGGTATCAGTGTATTTTAGGTGTTAGTACACTCCTTAAGTTATATATAGAATAATAGAGCTCTAGTATCTTACCAGATGTGTTGTAAAGGTTAGGAGCTGAAGAACTATGTTTATAGTTGTATGCAAAGTAAAAACTTTTTTTTGGAAAAAAAAACACTCTTAGAAGAAAAGAGCATTTATTTTTAAATGTCTTGTAAGAATATAGTATATTTAGGGTTTTTTATGATGTGGCAAGAAGAAAAGTCTCTTTTATCAGATCTTAAACAATAGTTTGTGCTAAACTTTGTTTCAGCCTTTGGTTAAGCCTAACCCTACAAGACTGAACACAAATTCTGTGCAAGATCTCTGCAGCTTTTAAGAGCTTGAATATATACAGCATAGCTTTGTATTTATAGCCTCTTCTGTTTTTCACATTTACAGATAGAGCTTTTTCTGGTTAATCGGATAATGTCATACCCCACAGTGTTGTGCAAAACAAAGACCAAATGACTCTTCTCTATTTTTATTTATCCTGTGGAAGTATATGTGGGGGAATTTTCAGTCTGTGTCTGTTCATCTATCAGCTGCCACCAAATGCTGACGGATTGTGTTGCAGATAAAATCTTGGAACAGAACATGATATTTTGATTTTTAATATGCATGTTCAAATAAAAACACAGATACTTTATATGCTACAAACATTTACTTCAGCTCTGATTTAAAAAAAAAAAGACTCTATAAGTCTAGTGAGCATTATTCCTTTCCCCTAAGAAACATAGATATTATTTTGAGGTTAGTACCGCTGATGTCAGTACATGATAATGATGAAACACTTATTTAGTATATGTGAATTAATAGATTTGCCCTGAAGCCAGCCCATTTGTCACTCAGTAGTCCAGAAACTTGATTCTGTTATGGGTTTGCCTCTCTAGTGACTTTTCTACTTAATATTCCTTGCATACTGCTAGCAGAAATCCATGAGATGGGCGGGACCCGTGCTTTTAACTCACATAATTAAAATGCCTTTTTAGTGCCAATATAAATTTATTGGTATCTGTAGTATCTGTCATATAGATGTAATGATACCTGTATTACAGACTGGTGGCTGTAGGAAAAGAACAGTTTCATCCCTGGGCTTTCTACTTTTCTGTGACTTTAGACAAGCTGCTGCCAAAACTGAGGAATTAAATTCTTCACTTTACAGGAGCTTTTTCTCTCGTGGCTTGGAGAAATCTTAGACCCACTCACACCGTCATTGAGAGACTCCTTTGATTTTACTGCATTTGTCCAAATGAACAGAGTTTGGACATGCTGAATTGTGAAACATAAACAACAGATACCAGCTTTGTTGAAGCACATAGCATGCTTATAAAATTGCTTTCTTGAAGTGTTAGTGTGAATACACTTACTGTGGTTAGTGGACAGTGGGAAATAATGTTTGTTCCAGAATGTGCTGACCCTCTTTTAAAGCACTGTAGGTCTGTTAAAGCAGCCTGGTTTCCTCAGTTGTGCTCAGAGGGACGGACTCCATCTAGCTTCTCAGGAATAGTGGTGAGAATTAATGTATGGAATATTTTCAGTCTGTCTTTGAGTGGATTATACCGGTGGAATATCTAATATATTTCCATATCCCCATTGGAGGTATGAGCTGTCTTACTGTTGGAACGGATATGGGGAAGTCACTTGTGTATGATGTATTTTTAAGTCATGAAAAATAGCTTAATAAATTTAAGACTTCACAGGTCTACTTGGTCTTTAATAATTAATAGAATTTTTAATTTTCTTAGGAAGTAGTGGGAATAGACAAAGCAGGCAATGGATGGAATAAATCAACATGATGAATTAATTAATGACTCACAGGGGATCTTAAATTAGGTCACCTCTTAGAACCAGTCAGCTGGTTGCTTGCTTTAGAAGTCACATTAGGACTACCTGGGACTACTTTTCAGACCTCAAAACAGTCCAGCAAAAGCCATGCTGAAAAAGCTCGGAGGCACCGTCTAGAAATAAGATGAATAAAAGCGCGAAAGTTGCTTAGATTTTATTACAGATAATTCAGAATCAAAAAAATCTGCAGTATTGAAGCTGCATGTGTTAATGTATTTGACTTCTGTTTAATCACAGTCAGTGGGAAGGAAGTCTTTGCATACCCACCCACAGATCTTCAGGTTGCAAGGCTATTTTGGTTTCTTGCATATCTAAGCTCTTTCAGATAAAATATTACAACTGGGAAACATAACTGGTGCTTGTGGAGTTTTTACCTCTTGTCAGCATGCGGCTCTCATCGCAGTTAGTACACAGAGCGAGTTCTTACTAACACAATGCAACACACGAGAACCAAAGACTCTTTAATTATTAACTTGATAGGACTCCAGTCAATAGGGAAAGTGGCGTTAACCTTTCTTTTAATATTTTTGTCTATCCGTAGATGAGTTTCAGGAGAATTACATTGCTGTTAATGTCTAATTGGATTTCCCTGCGTTGTTCTATTTTCCTCTTTGGTGTCAGAATGTATTTGGGATGCCTGTTGTCTCGGGCAAGCAGGATGACCAAGTACCTGATCGTGATCCTGGCAGCACAACAGAGAGGCTCAAAAATGTTGACTCTGGTGTTGCCCCGTTATCCGGAGCAGGAGGCGATTGTCTTGGTTTTGTTTTTGTCTTCATCCTCTTGTATCATAACCCTATCCCATATGTTTCAGAAAATAATCTTATATAAGAGCTTGTTTCTCTTTTGTATTCTTATAAAATGCCAGCAGTGATGTACCAATAAAGATGTATCTTTTGGGATACATGTCAAAATCATCCTCATTGACAGTTATATCAGTTTCTTGGAAATGAAAATGACCATCCAGCAGCCCAGGGCTCGGAACATAAGACCAACCAAGATGTAACACAGGAGATGTGCCTTACATGACTGGCAGCTGCCGCGTGTGGAAAACTAGTGAATTTCTGTGAGACTTAGAGATGAAACTGAGTTTGGGAATTTAAATAGCAAGGCTTTTGTCTCGCGAAAGCCCGGAGAGGAGCCTAACACTGTGGCATGCTGAATGTTTTCAGAAACCAGATGGCAAATTTGAGTAATTTCTCTCTCTCCAGATTAATGAGTAAAGCATTGGTGACTTTTCAATGATCATTTGTTAACCATTTATCTGTATCGTTATAAAACCGGAGAAGGCTGGTCCTTCGTTACGATTTTAATCCATATGTAACATCATTCTCTAATTTGTGAAGGAGGAAACTATGTACTCGCCTCTTCAGCGTGGATGGTGTTGAACAGCTTGACGATAGAAATATTCTCTTGAGAATCTTGTGTAATTATTATATATCTTTCCTAGTGTTCTTTTTTTTTTTTTTGGTCTGGAGATTAGTGATAGTAGAAATTGTTCACTTTTTTGACCAGAAAAATCACTAAGTGAACTTAGAGAAGTTCTTACATAAATTCTAGCTCATCTTATTGAAGAGCGGCAATGGGAGAGTGACAAAATAGTCTGTTTTGGTGATATCTTTTATATAAAGTATCTTTATTTCTTAGGTTCTTATCCGTTTGTTTTTGATCATAAAAATACTTCTATTCAAAAGAATATAGTCAGATTCGATGATAGAGAAAACCATATGAATACTTCAGCTAGACAGATTTGGAGTGAGATACGAATAAGCATTCCTAAGAGAACAACTGTGATGATATTGCTTAAATCATACTTTAGGGAAAAATTTCCCTAAGTTTTTTCCCATTCATTTGGAAGAGTTGTATCCAATGGTATCAATATTTATGTTAACTATTAACTTTCACCTGAGAGAGCACTGTAGTTATCTAAAGTTTAGAACCCAAATGAGAGGACGAGCTTCAGCACTTGCCGATCTGAGGCCTTTTTCTGTTCTTGCCGGGGGGCAGCTCCAAATCCCGGCGTTGGAGGTTGTCCCGACAGGCTGCACAACCACGCACAGGCCGCCATCGCTGGGAATAACGAGTGCTCCGACTCGGAGCTCTGCCCTTCCATGCTGTTATCAATGCTAATTCTCCTCTGCCTCGTCTTTGTGCAGATGTCCTCTCCGAATGGTTTTAAATTACGCTAGTATGATTTCAAATATGGTTATTTCTCAACCATTTTGCAAGATAACAGATTAGCTCTGAAGTTTGATTGATATGATACAGAGTGAATTGACAAATTCACTCGAAGTGAAAAGTCAAATGGACTTTTTACTTGCCAGGTGTTTTGATTGCATACCTGCAAAGATTCATGTGACGTTTCATGTTTTAGTAGAATATTATGAGACATAACATTAGTTTTGAAATGTCAGTAGGGCCATCAGTAGAAAACTGTGTATCCAGTACTTTCAGAGAGATATCTCTAACCAGATTGTATTAGTGATCTAGTTTATGGCATCACTGCAGAGCCAGTTTTATTTATTAAAAATATTGGGAGTAAAACAGAAGAAATCAGCTTCTCCACTGGAGGCCGACTGGTGAGTGCATACACATGGACACGCACATTTTTTTTTTGCCTCCCACCTGTGCCCTTGGGAAGGTTTTCCTAGAAATGTATTTAGCTAAGATTCTCCTTTGGATACAGGAGTGGGGGAAACGTCATGAAAGATAAAATATGCAGTAAAACTGTGTGAAAATGAAGCTGTGTTGCAGTGGTCACACCTGAAGTGTTTGTATTCTTTTGCCTAAGTGGGCTGCAGTGATGAAGCTTCTCATTGCTGGGCAAAGCTGTAGAAAAGGCAGCGATAAGCGCTGTGCATTCCATCCTGGAAACTGAAACGAAAGGAAATCTGGATTTGCAGATAGGCAGAACTTGTGGATTTCTGAAACAACGGACGTGCCCTTTGGTGAGACATACACGTAGTGTGTGTGTCCTGTTAACAGTGATGAGGGCCTGGCCTATAAGGCTGCCCATGTGGCAGGTATCACAAATGTGTTACAGGACTGTGTGTGTTATTGGCATGTATATATATATGTGTATACACACACATATATATATGTTTGATTTTAATGTTACTATCAGTCTGGGGCTATCTTTAATTTAAGGCAGTGTAATGGGGATTATTTTAGTGGTGCTAAAAGTAGTAGTCTGGTCATTACTTAACAGGTTCTAGTAAGGTGGAATTTCTTGCATTGTGAGGGAGATTTTTTCTCAAAAGTGGCATAGGATTTCCCGTGAAATAGAAAATTATGTCAGAGCTATTCTAAAAGGCTTTTTTGTCATCAGCCCTGATGGCAAATGTTTTCATCACCTTTATTGAATATATCATTTCTTTTTATCTTTGAATTGTAGATAATTATATTTAGAGAATTGTCTTTGAAGTTAGAAAATCTGTAAGGGCTTTTTTTTTATATCCAACATGATCACATTTTATAACATACAAGAAGAGAAAAACTGCTGCTGCTGACCCCACATGTGGAAAGTTAATGCTAATCTTTCTGTCCTTGAAAGTCTGCTATTTGCCAATTTATTTATTTAGTATTTAATCATTTGGGATTGCTTTTCAAACAAACTGTTTACAAATGAGTTGGTGGATTAATTTGCTGTGTTGGATGCAAAACCACACTCTGCCCAGCATCCTGCAGCTAGCGGAGGGAGTCGTGTCTTACGGAAGCGCGGGGCGCTCTGAATTTCTACGGACGCTGTTTGATATCCAACATCAAGCAAAATCTGACAAGGAGTTGTTGGTAAATTGAGTTTGACAGCCCACGATGAGTGTCAGCTGAGACAGAATGGGGACTTATGTAAGGGAAGTAACTCATTGTTTTTGCTTTTAAGGGTGATGACATTCGTCTGAATATGATCCATGCAATCCATTATAAAGACTGTAGACTTTTAGAAGCAGTAGAAACATGGTGCTACCATGGAAAAAAAAAGTAACCTATGGCTGAAACAGGGATCTGAAAGGGATGTGAACATCCGCACAGATGTTCCTTGTCTGCATGGGGACGTTACTTGTGGTGCATGGATATAGGAGAGGTTCAGGTAGAGGTCTGCAGGGAAGTGCTTCGTTTCTGTGCGCGCTACTCCTGTATTTGATTAGATGTCTTCATCCCATAAGATGTTAGTATATTTTCTTGGTTTGATAAACTTGCATACTTTCCAAATGCTTGCTTCGTTCTGTAGTCTAATATAGCTGCTTGCGTTATAGCCAACACATCTGCAAAATAACTATTTTGAAATGGAGCTGAAGGAACAATAATGGCTAATTGAAACTACAGGAGTGAGAGAGTGGAGGGAATGTAACTGATGACAGGAAGATTTGCTCTCAGTTTCAGATTTAATAATATGTGTTTGAAAAGTCACTGATGACTTGAGTGTTCAGGACTTCTGTGCTATACTCGATATAATAGGGGAGAAAAAGCCACCATTTCCAAAAATAAAATAGCTCCCTATCCTTTAAGTCATTGCTCAGTGCTAAAATGCTATTTCTTTCTATTTTTGAATTGAGAGCTAGTTTAAATGGTCCTTGGATTCATGTTTCCCTCCCAGAGCTTTCACAATGAGTTCTCAATGTCACTGAGAACTTTCTGGGCTGGAATCTGGCCACTGAAAAAAAATCAATTCAAAAATAACCTTGCAGAAAAGTTAAAAATAACAATTTAGGTGATTAGTAATATGTTATAAAAATGTCATAAGGACTTTTCAACTGTGGCTTCAATGAATTGCCAGGTTTATAGACTAGTTAGTGAATCCCACAGTGCGGCAGCCAAACTTGGGTTTGAGATGAGTCAAACCAGAGGAGAGGGACCAGTAACAAGACCAGCTATTGGTGTTAGGAGTAGTGCAATTATTAGTGCACTTCTGCAGGTAGCCAAAAAACGTCTTTGGACTTAGCATTGGGCCTTCATCAGTTGAGGCAAAACTGTATTTAATAAATGTTCCGTATATTCATGTCAACACTACTACTCAGGCAAGTGCTTTGAAGTATGTTCTGTAATCCTAAAATGTGTGTTTGCTGTTTTGATGTTTTCCATGCTTCATGGGACAATGGGAAGTAGATACACTTTCATTCCTTATTTTTTAGTCCTTGGTACGTGCTGTTTGCCCTTTTGGTATTCCAGATGTTATGCACAAGCTGCGTTACAGTGTAATACAGAAGATGGCTGGGGAGTTTCACAGCAGGCAGTTGGATGAAGTTTGCACATTAGAAAATCCAGTGTTAGAAAAGGCAAATGAATATGCCTTGCTATTTTGATACAATCCCCCTTATTCTCTGGTGTGTCTGAGTCTAGCTACAGAATTGTGTTGATTTTTATTTTTTCACCCCAAGTTAGGATTCTTTCAGTCTGGAATCCAGTTCTAACGGTATTTAAAAAAAATAGGAAAAGATTTTTAAAAATGTTAAATTGACTATTTAATGTGTTTTCTTCATTCTGTGTGTATTGATGAGATTGAATTGCAGTATGTAAAGCATCACCATATTAAACATATTTTTCTAACATGCGGCATAATGCTCTGAGCCAAATGATTAAGGTGCAGAGTGTGGTTATTTCATTTTATTTTGCCATCTTTTTATAAGACAAGTAAACTCTCTACTTGAAATGTTTTGTCTTCAGTTCTATTTGTTAATCAAAAAAATGAGCAGTTTTATGGAAATAAGCAGGAAACGCATTCACAATAATATGTAGATGGCAAGAAGGTTTTGTTTATATTTATGAGCAAGTATTGATCTGGAAAATACAAGCCCAGAATTTTAACAGGATAAACTTTATTATGTCTTGGCTTGTTTCTGGAAATCTATTTTATACAGATGTTTTCTGTGTTCCTGATTTATTCTTTGCATCTGGTATGTAGTCATAAACCAGATTGTTGGCACCAAGAAGTTTTCTTGGCATCACTGCGATGGCAGGAACTAAATGGATTAAATGACCGTTTGAGAATATCCTGAAGCTGTCAGCCCCCTTCCCTCTTCAGATTTTACCCAATCTTGTTACCTTGCACAAGATCCTTACCTTGGATTTACTGTAAGAGTTGTTGCATTATGAGTGTGTCACCGATGCCTTAGTGCCAGGGAATAGTGTAGTGTAAGTGCAAGCTTGTGCGCTTGCTGCAAGCTTATTTTTTATGAGAGAAGAAACTTCCATGAGGTGGGATCCGTTTTACATGGATTTGATTTCACTGTCTGAGACCACGTCTTCTAAAAATGAGCTGCTTATAAGTAAAATATTAGTATTAGATTTCTAAGCTTAGTGACATGATGAACGTTGAGAAAGTTTGTAAGTGGGATAGTAATAAACTTTCGTAATCACTACAATGACCTGTTTATTCAGAAGTGTAACTCATTTCTCTTAAACCTGTGAGTGAAGGAGCTAGAGTAACAGACAGCCTTCGATATGGTCTGCTCACAAGACCTGAACTTATCCTTGCTTGTTATGGGAAGGCTACTCTTAGGCCAGCAGTAGGAATAGTTTGTGCTGTGAATACTCCTATGCTAGAAGTAACTTTGGGGTAGGTGAGCGGAGATGAAATGGAGGAGGATGAAGGTAGAGGAGGAGATGTAGCTGCAAGGAGGCAACACAGTTTTGAACCTTCTCTTTAAACTGCCCAGTCTACAGAAAAGAAAAATAGGTTATGTGAATTCACTGAAGTTGTTTTATTTTGTTTGTTTTGTTCTGTAATGAGTGATGAGCTACTGATGGCTTCACTTCAAGTTCTGCCATGCTTGCTATATATAATGTGCGGCGTGTTCACTACGAGTGCACTGGGGTGGGTATAGTCCTGGTTTCAGAAGACAGACTATGTTTAATTTTGCCCTGAACTCTTGTCCTATATCTACCAGAAGAATGCTTTGAATGGCAAAGAACTTAGAACAGTGCTAGAATTTCCCTAATTTGTCGTATTAATTTGTACTTGAGTATTCCTGGAAAGTGGCTAGAAAAGGCCTCCTGTCTGCAGAGCCTCATTCACGGTGCTAGTCAGTGTTAACACAGAAATGCCTCCGCGTGCTGCAGATCTAGGTCTGTGCTGCCCAGTCAAGAAAAAAGTAGGAATTCAAAATCAGCAGCTTCTGTTTATGTGGTTGAACCTTGAACCTTCCTTGGGAAACCATCACAACAGCCTCAGCAGTTGAAATGAAAGCATTTACGAGAAAATATTTTGAATCTCTAGAGCAGGCTACCTATATATTTAATTTCACCCTTTCAAATTAATTTCTCTATAGAAAATAACTTTTAACTTCAAGTACCTACTTGTGAAAACAATCAAATTTTTATGCTTTAGCTTTGACAGCTTAGGGGCATTTACTTAAAAATCAGTGAATAAAATTATGCTGTTCATTAAAGCTACTTTATTTTTCTGAAATAGTCTACTCTGAATAAGCCCTTAATAGGTTAAGTGAAGTGGTGGTAGGGAGGAAAGAAAGAGATTTACTTTTCAGAAACACCTGCCAAAAGGATGGCTAATTCAGAAAAGGCCTAATGATACCTTTGTCATGAGGATATTGAGACTCAATTATTGATAATGTTCTCTCTTCCCAGCAGTATTCAGGGAAAAAAGTTAAGTCCCTTTTGCATGGATTAAGTGCTCAGACGTCATTTAAAATTGTTTCGTGGTAGTGCTGCCTATTCAGCTACCTCAGGTGGTGAGGGAGGCCTCGGTGCTAGAGAGGTGGCCGAGCCCACCCGAGTGACCATCTTCTACAAGATTTCCTTATTCCTTATTTGAGCTGCTGTGTAGGGTTTGCCCAAGAGATTGGCTAGCCCACAGATCTCCTTCCAGTTGGTTCAGGTTTTCCTTTTGCTGTGTGGAGGGCAGTAAATGCAGTTCCTGTTGCGGGTGTTGAGCAGTGCCTACGCAGGTCTCTGTCCTAACACACTGTAGTTGTAGGTTTCCGTTTGTGGCTTGTATCAAAACATCTTTGCGTGCTGTAACCGTTTTGACTCCAAGGCCATGCACAGCATTTTTGCACACAGCCGTGGGTAACTTCATCCCTCGTGTGAATATCCTGTAAGCTTTTTGTGGCCATGACCTGGAAGGGTGAGCAGCAACAGCATTAAAACCCTCAGCACTAGCTAACCTGCCTCTAGTCTGCTCAGTACCAACAGCATTTGCAACTTACTTTCTGCGACAGGTATAACGGTCAAAAATGTGTGCCACTGTTTTTCTTCTACTGCATGTCTTTAAGTTAAACATAATGACTTCAAATAGTTTTTTTTTTAAGAACTAAAACAAGGTGTTGAATGTATTTGTTATAACCCTGAATACACACGCTACGTAAAAACTCAGTTTATGGCCGTGGCAGGGCTCGAGCAGCACCGGATCACCAAGCTGGTAATGGTTTTGGAGGGGGAGCTTGATGAGGCCTTTAACCTTTATTGCTCTGCTTATTTTATCTCTGTTTTTAGACCTTTTTGTATTTCATAATCATGATCTTATGTATTCAGTTTTTTTGGTGGATTTGGAATATTTTTAAGAATTTAAACTTCACTGCTGTTTCTTTTATGTGCTCGGAACATAAACAGATGTCATGGTGCATTCGTCTGTGAAAATAGAAGCGTTTTTAATTGTCGGTGATGCTGCTATCTTGAATTCTGTAACAATCAAGACTAAATCAGAACATTTTCCATATGATTTATTAAAATTCTATTTCTCCTGAAATGCCAGTGAACTTAACCTGGCATGGCTTTGTTTTGGCAATAACATATAGCTGATTGCTTCAACCAAAACAGTCATTTTCCTGGGTTTAAAGTGAGTAACAGAAGCTTTTCAAAGCTGATGTTCTTGCTGCCACTCACCCAGGGAGTTTGCTTTTCACTTCAAGCATGAAATTAGTCATTAGGGTTTCAGTGAAGAGGAAGCCTAGGGAGAGCAAAGAGTGGGTGTAGGAGACGTGGGCAGGGGGTGAGGAAGAGGAGGAACATGCTTAAGAAATGTCATCTCCAACGTAGAAGGCAAAATAGAAGCTGCCCAAAATACATTTTTTTCATAATTGATTTTTTCAGTTTTAAACTCTGTATATGAATTTTGCAAATAGTATTTAGTGATGTAATAGGAAACAGGGGAAAAGGATTGAATTTTGTCACATTAAAACTAATTAATCTTTCCATTGGTCTAGATCTTTGGCCGTTTTTGTGCTCTGCAAACTGAACTGGAGAATTCAACACTCCTTAAACAATTGACAGTGAAATGTTTCCTGTATGTGGGGAGGGAAATAAATATAGAACTTGATACATAAATAAATACGTAGATATAAAGAAAAATCACTAGAATCCTTCCAAAATTGCCTGAGAGCATACAGGAGCCTTTAATTGCAATAAAAAGCTTTGAGAGTAATAGTGTTGTTTAGATGAGATTCAAAAAACCCTTTAGGATTATCTAACTTCATTTATATTTGGTAGTTATGGCTGGGGCTGCCATGGGATCGGGTTTTTCTGTGCTCACTGATGGTAGCAGGGTCTCCTCAGCATCTGTTCTCCACGTTCCTGCTTCTTGAACGATCCCTCTTTCTGGTCAGGAGGAAGCAAAGCCAAATGCAATGAAATAATCGCCCCAGGCTATTTAAAATCAACTCAGTGGAGACGCGGGAGCTGCAGTGCTGGTGTCTAGTGCAGGTCACGGTTCCCGCTGCGGAGAGGGCAGGATGGGGCATCTAAAAGCAAAATCTGCTGGGCTGAAATAGGGGGTTCCTCAGGCTGCTTCCTTCTCAACTCGCGGTTTTCACCGGTCATTCTTTGCATGTGTCTGTCCTGGGAGAGGTTCAGGAAAACATGTTCCTGGGAAAGGGCTTTCCGGGTGCAATTCCCGCTGCCTCAGGTGCTGCGGGCAGTAACAGCTCCAGCGTATGTGAACAGTTGGCCCTGTCTTTCCTGAAGGGAACTCGGAATTATGGATGGGAACAAACTATTTCTGTTGGCAACATTGCACGTACTGCTGCTTGTCAACACGGACGTCATCACTTAGGGAGACATCGAAAGATGCAAATAAATCTAGACATAATTTATAACGAACTATTAATATTGTTACTGTGCTCCATCGTTTTTCCTCTAACCAAAATACGTATTTTGGCATCAATATTGGTGAAGGAGATTTTTGCCTTGCAACTTGGTCTGCAGAATCAAAGTTGAGCTATTTATAAAAAGCTGTCAAAAGTCAATGATCAGTGCTGTGAAGTAACTCGGAGTAGGAAGCATTAATTTTTGTTTCTTCTTAGCTGGGGAAGCAGTTGTTTAAAAGCAAATTTGCTCTTGGTCCTGAAAGCTGGTTTGAATCTTTCCTAAAATTCACCCTTCCTGAAGGAGTGAGTAGAGAAAGTGCTTCAGTGAATCAGTATTTCTGCTCTACTACAAGTTACTTCCATTTTCCTTCCTGGGACGTATACATTTAATCAAGCTACGTGTCAATCTTAACTATAGAATTGCGGAGCAGGGTATGAATATGCTCTTCAATTTTTACATGTAGCTGTGAGACTCTGTAATTTCAGGAAAAAATAAAGGAGTTTGTTCGACACCTAGGAGAACTACAGTATTTTTTTTTCTAAAAAACAAAAGGGTAGCACTTTATGGTGTTATTAGGAATAGCATCTATAAATAGTTTTTCTTCCTAGATATTGTTAAGATGTGTGTTATGGTATTTCAAACTAGTTGGAAAAATAGACAAAATGAAGAGCATTTCTTTCAAAAGCTTTTGGTCAGGCCTGCATATAAACATCTCCTATAATTAGGAACACATAGAAATTAAGGGGGAAAAAAAGATTGGAAAAAAGACAGCAAAAATCCTTCGCCATGCTGTAACTCTTGAAATATGGAAGATATCACAAAGATTTAAACAGCTATTTAATTTGTGTCAGTAATTGTGACTTCCAGAGTGTTGAAAAGAGCCCTATTTTTGGAAATAGCAAGCAATGCACTTGATGTGTGCTAATTATCAGGCTGTCTTAAAGATATTGGAAGAAAACAATGCTGTGTGTAAAAAAGTAATAGAGCAAATTTCAATTTTCAGTAAGCATGCTGCCGATGAATACTAAAACAGAGACAAGATAGGTAGATGCTATGAGACACAGAAATACAACCTGATACCTGTTAGGTGGAAGCCTGTGAGTTCATCTTCCAAAGTCAGAGGGATTTGGATAGTTTCTCTGTTGAAATTCTTGGAATTTTCCGTAAGAAATCATCAGTCCTATGTCAGATTCGAATAGAAACAACTGAATGACATATATTTAGGTTAGTCTGACACTGGCAGTTTGTTGATGCTTTGTAGCAAATTGTGCAAGAAAAGTACTCAGGAATGGAATTACATAATGAAAACATATAGAAAGATAACAGGATAAAATTGGAGCGTTTACCAAAAATTAGTATGACAAGTTGGTGTTATTTTTCTTTGATAAGAAAATCAGTTTCCTAAGGATATGGAATGCAACAGATATAATCTATCTGTATCTTCAGAAAAGCATCTCTTGGAGTTTTGGGTGGGAAATGATCAGTAAAGCTGAAGGAGTAGGTTATGTAATTTCGGACTTGCTATATGGCAGACAGAATGGCTTGCATTAAAATGCACTGTATTAGACTGCAAGAAGTTTACCAGTCTTGTAATCTACTCTCTTTAAGATCTGGCCTATGTAGTAGTTTTATGGTTACTTTGGGTGGTTCAAATGCAGATGTGTGAAATGACTTTGCTGACAAGATAATGCTCTGACACAAAAGTGCAAAGAGACATCAGAATATTTGTAGCAAGTGTTTGGATAAAGTTTAACTGTTAAATGTAAAGTTCCCTGGTTCTGTACCCGTATCCTGTATAGTAAGACCACAGCTGAATCTTTTAGAGCGTCATGAGTTTTAAGCTATTAATTTTATTTCTCTTTTTATTAAATTGCATTGTTTACAGATGAATTTGAATGATTTTGCACAGCTTGAATATTGAAGTTTCTATTCCTTTGGATTTCTTGGGCCTGCCAGCAGTGTTCTGAGTCAGCAGGCAGGTGCTGGCGCTGTCGGTTCAGGAGGACCTTCAGGCCAGTGGGCTTGAACAGCAAAGTCTTAATCAGTTGTCAGTCTGAATACCAGCTGCAGTTCCAGTTGTTGGTGCCAGAATATTTTTCTTGAATTATTAGAGAATAGAGGAGATGACACCGGCTGAAGTTCCTTTTCAAGTGGCGTTTTTTATAATTAAAATCACTTGCTTGCCTATACTTTTCTACTTAGAAGATTAGCTCTGGGCTCCTTAATGCATGTGGAGGACACACTGGAAGATCATCAGAATGGATCCCATGCAGTAACTCACAGCAACTCACTAAATTTGTTTTCATGGTGTGATGCTCCAGGCTTTAATTTCTCTCTTAGTATATCTAAGCAAACTTTTTTATAGCCGCATTGTTTGACAATTTCTCAATCACAAAATTGTATTTGGGCATATGAAATTGTAGGGGATTTGTGGTCCACGCCAGTAAGATGTAGAGCCCTGACACATCGCTAATTGTCAATCCAGTGACACAACAATTTTGTGAAAAAGCAGGTCATAACCATCACATTTAGCACATTAAGCTGTTTACCCCTGGGTCTCCCTACACCTCGCTGTTGCACCCTCGCATGCTAGGGGGATGTTAGTGGCATTTCCTTGCCGGGGAAACTCAGCCTGGAGAAATGGATGATGCTAATGTGCAATGAGTGTTTCTTTCTATAAGAAATGCTCAAAAACTGTGCTAAGAGTTTCTAGTATGGGTCAACTATGGCTTAAAAGAAAATATTCATTTCCTGAAGGTCTTTTCTGTCCTGAAATTTTAGCTGGCAAATGAGAGGAAATATTCCCCCCTCCTCGGCCAACCAGAGAGAGTAGTGGGGGGATAGTCTTCTAAAGGATGAGGAGGAGTTGCTGTCTTAAAGGCATCATAATTTTTTTAAAAAGAGTGTAATAAATAGTGATATTATATGACAAATACTGTTGGAAATTATCATTTTGATAATATACACAAAATGAAAAAGAGCATTATCTCCACATTACTGTCACTTGTTTGAGCAGTCCTGATAGACTTTATTTTGACCTATTTTCTGATTTGCTTTCTATATCAGAGTGCTGATACTGAATATTTGTATTCATGGTTTGGCTGTATGACTAATTGAAGAAATCTGTAATCTTCTTGTCTCATGTTGGCATTATATTACATTGTTTCTTATTAAATGTGCTGCCTCTTTTAATCTGTGGTTTACAGATGCTTACTTCTTTTCACATTCATGGTAGTATTATCCTATTAAGGGTATTTGATTTATTATTGTCTCTGGAAAGGCCATCTCAACAGTACGCAAGGCTGCATTTGACTGTAAAAATGAATTTGTTTTACTAATATGAAATATATTCCTGGGTTGGTGTGCTGCCTTTTCAAAATGCTTGACATAAAGGCAGATTTTTCTTTGGGAGGGCTGGGCTTTTACGCTACCAGATGTCCTGAGTACCTCAATGCTGCTTTTAGAGCTTCCACTCCTGATGCTTAAATAAGTTAAGGCAGTCATAGGGGGCAATGCTGGTGGGGGAGCAAGCTCTGTGGCTGTGTCCTGCAAGGCAAAGGAGGCCCAAAACTGGCTTGGGTTTCATCCGAGAGGCCTACAGACCTGCCAGTGTTCCTCACTCTGGGACCCAGCTGCAGAGAGTTACTCCATGGAGCCCGAGCCCCATTTCCCTCACCTGACAGAGCCCTCCTCCACCCTTTCCTCAGGAGAAACAAGCTACCTGGGGGTTGAACTTTGCCTGGCTTTGCCAAGTTGTCCCTGCTTTTCATTGTGGATCCTAAGCCCCCATGTAGGTGGGGTGACTGTTGGCAGGTCAGGATCGAATATTGAGCTGAGAATGGAATGAAGGTGATGGTGAAAGCAAGAGGCCCAGGTTCTGCAGTAATCTTGCTTCTGCTTTTAACTCTTTTTTCCTCTAGAAGGTTATCTGTCTCTCTCAAACTTGAGGAAAAGAACTCCCAAGAGATTGTTTTTATAAGGGTCAGTCCAGAAGAATCATGTAGTTGTTTATAAACTATACATAAATTACAAATTGAGTAAACTCAGCTTTTTTTAATTTATCACAGATGGCAGAAGAATGGGATATAGTCAATATAATCAAGAATAGAAAAAGAAACTTATTTAAATCTCTTTGATCCTCTTAAGATGCCTGATACATATTCTTGTTAGCTGAAATTTCGACATCTGAAAAGATCATGTTACATGGTATTTTTATATGCAAAGGAAAATAAGTTTAACATATTTTTAAGTAGACACAGAAGTTCTTTTTTAATATTTTTTGACTGTCGATAAAGATAATATGTATAAAACCAAGAGATTAAAAAATATATAAATCTAATCAAGCAGTATTCCACAAGGGTCTAGTCATTCTAGGCCTTTCCCAGAACAGCAAGTCAAGCAGTGTAACTTGGAATAATTCATTTACAGCAAAGACTGTCCCCTAAGATTCAGTCACAGTTTTCAGGAGGTGTCAGATAGCAGAATACTAATACTGATTTATAGTACAGGGCACTGTAGGATCTGAGCAAGTATATGCTCCTGAATAATAATCACACATGAGACTACATAGTCTCAGGAGATTTTCTTCTGTTATGTCTAACAGCTTGTTTAAAGTGATATGAAAAGCAGCAATTGGTGCTATCCTTGTAACTCCAGAAGTTGTTATAGTGTAGCTTGAAATGTAAAAGCCTAGTCATCTGTTTAAAAATTGGTCTGTGTAATGATGAAATTTGCTGTAGTTGCTGTGCAAACTTATTTTCTAATAACATACTTGAAGTATGTGTTAGGTCCACTTCCACTAGAAACTGTCCTGGCCACTTAGGACCTACAGCCCTTTCTGGTTTATGCAGACTGCAAATAAAAATGCACTGTTTTTTCTGTGCAAATACCAACCTAGATGTTCTTTAAAAAAATAAAAGCTACTTGAGGGTTAACGGTGGAAATCTGAACCTACAAAAAGAATGTGTAACATTTATATACTCTGCTTCCTGACTTACTGTTTGTATATAAATAATTCAAACTTATGGGATAGACTGATACCTACTTTCTTACCATAGTTAAGTAAAGCTGTATATTAAAAAAAAAAAAAAAAAGAGTTTTCGTCCTCTAGAGAAAAGCTTAGGTAAAGATAATCAGGCAGAATGAATTTTGCATTTCTTCTGTATTTGCCAGCATGTCATCTTACACAAGATTTTGTCTACTATAAATTGTACTTTGTCAAGTGAGGAACATGGACTGAAATGTTTAGCATTCTAAGTGTCAGTGTGTAACAGATGCTTTACAAAATTAAGTGTTTGGGCTTATTTCAGAATTGATCAAAATACTGTTAGGTTTTCACTAAATCTGAAGTTTGAGCATGCTGGGGTGCCAAGCATTTGTCAGTAAAATTAGTTCAGTGTGAGCATTGGCTCCATTTTCCTTGTCATAAAGCAGTGAAAAGCAACAGGTTTTTAATTAGTATTCATACTTAAATTTGGCCTGAATTAATGATTACAGAGAGAAATAACTCTGTGTGTGGTCCATTTCAGTATATGACAAAGAGGACTCATAATTTCTCATCACAAGTATACTTTATTGGTTTTTGGACTATTTGAGGACTTGGCTGTCTCATAATTAATCATGTAGATTGAGCAGGCTATAAGGCAGAGAATATGGTTCCGTTCAGATGTGTTTTTTCTTAGGAGTAGCCTGCCATGATTGTCTGTTTTCAAAAACAAAAGAAATCCCCCAATAAACAAAGAAGGCAGACATGGCATATAAGTGAATTGTAAATCGTAAGCAATAGGTATACTGAAGGCATTATATTTAGAAATTTAGGCGTTTTATGGCCTTGTGGGTTTTTTTCCTATCTTTGTAATTTCTGGTTTTCCTTACCCATATTCTGAAAAGCAATTTGAATTTCTTTTTGTGCCTTATTGGTTAAATGTTAAATCTAATGCCTTTCATATGGTTTGGTGTAACTGATATCTGAAGATGGGACATTTGAATGCTAAAGTTTATTTTCAGACTGATCAGGAATGGGTTCTGGTGCCATCCCTCCTTGCAAAATTGCATGCAATTAAGGCTATGAAATCTTGGTACGCGTTCCTCTTGGCAAGTTTTGTCTGTAGAGGTCTGACTTTTGCTGGTATGGACACTGCGTCTTGCAACTATAGTAGATAATTAGTTGCACTACTGTCAGAATAAGAAATAGGGATAGTTTTTGGTTTATGATAGTGGCTGAAAAAGAGAAACCCAAAAATGGGTAGTTGCAGTGGTGTTGACTTCCCTCTCTGGGTATTCCTGGCTGTGGATTGTGGCTGTGCTTTGAGGCAGAACTCCATACTGCAAACACACACTGAAAAGATGTGCAGATGCCTAAATTTCCTTGTTTTCTTGGGATACTTGAGAAGCGTGTTGTAAGCTACATTCACAAATGGCTCAAGTGTATGAATATAAATGGGAAAGATGTTAAATGGCACGTCTTTGGCTCTGCAGTATTCACGCTGTGGGAATCTTCAGTGTGAGTTATCTACAACTTGAACTGCAGCTCCCTTCATGAAGGGCATCATCTCACAGTGACCTAGTTCCTTGGGGTAGCCTTGTTGCATTCATCATGTACTGAAATAACTCTCTCATGGCACTTAATATGCTGTGACATTTGAGAAGAAAACAGTATTTTTTAGACGGATGAACATTTGGGAATATCCTATGCAAAATAACATGCTTTGCAGCCTATTCTTTTGTTTATTCTTTCCCTTAATTAAGAAGCTAATTGTCACTGTCTGCCTATTGTTTAGAAACTCTACTCTTTTGTTCTCCCTGTTTCTCTTCAGAAAAAAATTGAGGGGTACACTGTACCTTTTATATTTCAAAAACATTAGGCCTTCAAATGTGTTAATTGCTTTTTTGTGCCTTTAGATGTCTTCCTTGAAATCATAAGCTTTTGTGGAGTCGGTTTTCATCAGTTCAATGTCAGACTGTCCGCCTGTCCCACATCCTGAACAGGTATATATTTAGGTCTCTGAGATCATTTTCAGCTAAAGCACGTGCGGGCAGACAGCTCCCTGTTGCCTGAACATCTCGGAGGCTCCTGTTCACTTGTTTGCTCCAGCTGTGAGGAACAGCTCTGAGCAGGATTCCTGTTTCATCAACCTCCACTTAGAGGAAAATCGGAGCACGGGCGGCCGGGGTCTCCCTTGCTGCTCCTTTGCTGTGAAACTCCTGTTTTTCAGTCTCAGGCAGAGACGTGGTCTTACCCAATGCAAAGTGCCCCATCTTTTGCTTGGTGTGAGTCTCTGCTCGATTACAGCTACTGAATGGCCAGCAGAAGAGGAAGCAGGATTAACTGGCAAGAGAGCACAGCATAATATTGTCAGAGGGGCAAATGAGGCTGTCTTGTAACAGTAGCATTTTATATTTGTATGCCTGTTGTCTTAACAATATCAGAATGGGCCTATCAAATGAACAAATTTTTCTACCTAACTTAGTTACTGATTTGTTCCAGGAAAGTAAAGATGAACATTTTGGGATTTTTTTTTCCAACTTCACTGGATATCAGCTCACTTTCCTTTTAGTATCTCTGAATGAAAAGTCTGTTTGTCTTTGCTGGCAGTAGCATGTAGATATTTTGACTTGCATTAAGACTGAGTAAATGTATCTTGCAGCAAAAATCAGAACATTTTGAAAGTGTGCGTGTCTATATAGGCATAATCACATTGGCATAATGTGAATTTTCTAACCATACAATTATTTTATCTTTTCATTATCATTAAAATCTGTCATTTTATTTGTTATATTGAGAATGTTTCTATAGCATCTGGGTGCAAAAGGACCTCTTGTCAGAATAAGCCTTTTTTTTTTTTTAATATAACTTGATACTAGCTTGTTTCAGGTAGATAGGTTGTGTTGGCATCCTGCTGCCTTTGTCCTAAATTGAAGGTGATTTGTCGTCTGTTCCATTTGGGTGGGAAAACCTTAAACTGAGTATTTATACAAGCTGTCTATCTAGATGGGATAAGCCTGGATATCTGTCTGTATCTCCTATTGCACCTGTGATCATAGGTGCGCTTAATACCTCCGAAAATCAGGCCAAAGGAATTCATTATAATGCCAGTTCTCTTGAAGTATTCTCTAGGAGAGATAGTTTGGAGAAGGACTTGAAAATATGACATTTAAAACTAGTCTCCCACTGAGGCATATTAGCATTAGCTTTGAAGGCAATTGTGGTTTATTCTACATGTATCTGACAGTTCCTCTTGGAGAGACAGGAGTTTGCCTGTGAAGCTTTACTTTAGCATGCCAGTAGCTACTCCTCTGCCTTTTATTTCTATTCTTTTCTGTTTTACACGTATACAAATTCAAAATAAGAATTTAGTGTTTACAATAATAATCATGCCTTACTCCATCTGAGCACTCTTGACCGAAGTAATCTTTTCTATCATCACCCTGGTCATGTAGGGGAAACGGAGGTGCAAAGAGAGAAGTCTGTAGCACGTTGAAAATTAAAATAGCTTTTGCAGCGTGCAGATTTGTGCTTAAATGAAAAGCATGTTCATTCAGAAAATCAGCAGAAAATCATTTCGTGTAAAACAGATGTTCGTACTTGGAGTGGGATGTTAACTGAGGCTAGTTTTCTGCACCTCCTTGCCCCGATATGTGTAGACATCTGCAGTGTGTCCTCAAGGCCGTTTTGTTCTCCACATCTCTTACTGCATTGGGCTAAGTATCTTGGAATTTGCCCTGTGAGATGAGAATACTGAAGTGTTTTGTGCTCATATTGAATTAAAATATGTAATGATGTTAGCATTTTCTCCAAGGTGATTTATTCTTTTAGGCTTCTTTTGGAGATGATTTCTAATATAAAACTATAGGTTTTTAATGTAATTTATAACATGTAACACTGGTAGTAACAACAAAAGGAATTTATTGCCAGTGTAAGGAAAGGTGTCGTAGGGGAAATGATTGATTTCTGGGAAATTAGGTAATTAACTGCATTTTCCTGAAACACTCTAAAATGGTGACTGGTGATTGACTAAGCAGCTCCCAGTTAGGATCACATCTGGTATAAAGTCTACATATATTTTTCAATATTTTTAATATTTCATTTTCTACACACTGAGGAAAAAAAAAAGGCAAAACTGCTCAAATGCTCAGCTAGACTAGTCAGATGAACAAATGTCTTGCATAGATGTGTTAATTTGAATCCCAGGTTGCACACTTTGATTACTTGATTTGTTAAAAATAACATCATCGTAGGTGGAATTATGTATTGCAGTGGTATTTACCTTTCCAAAGATACTTCCATTGGACCAGGATAAACAAGAAATAGTATATTTATTTATTTATTTAAAAAACTCCCTTCGATAATATACTTTTTGCCTTCTTAATGTAATTATAGCTTCTCAGTTCTCCCACTGCCACAACCTGTAGTGTCAATTAAGATCAGCCAGGGAATTTCAAACACAAGAAACAATCAAATATAAAGAGCTTAGGGAAAGGAAAGTAGAGTTTTCCATGTTACCGAAGGGAGAGGTAAAGCTTATAGCATAGACAGTAAAGAAGTTTTGCGTTATCAGAAATATCTATTTCTTGACTCATAACTGGAAAAGAAGAGCTGCAGAATGCTATAATGGCTCAACAGAAGCACATAAATTACTCCCCAGTGAGACAAAGTGAATTTTATTTTGATGAATGTTTTTATTCTCTATGTAAAAAACTTGCGTTTAGTTGAATATAGTAGGGAAAAAATAAAAAGGAAACCTAACCTTTGGTAGCACAGATGAAAATATTTATTAATACAAGAACATTTCTATATAAAAATTAATCTCACAACTCCGATGTTTAGCTTTGTCCTCAGGGGAGACAAGTGGTGGGAGCAGCATAAAATTGAAGACACCAGGTTCCTTGAAAGGCCTTTTCTAATGAGTTAACGGTGTTGTCCTTGAATTGTTCTGGATCAAATAATTTGTCAATTGGTTCTAGACTGGGATTAGTGGTTGCAGATAATTTCTCGTTCGCAGCCATAGAATCCAGGCCCGGATGTATCCACGCTGAAAAATCATTAACAAGTATTTTAGAAAAATAACGTAATGAGTTCTTAAAGTGCAGTCTCCTCTCTTGCCATCAGAAGAATTTTAATAGGCAAAGAATGAGGCAACCTCTTACAGATCCTGATAGTTTCTGGCCTCTCTGAAATCTTTTAAGTGGAGAGAGTTTAGGACAGTAAAGGAACTGAACTGAGAGATAGAATTAGGGACCACTGAGAAGCCAAGGAAGCTGAAGGATTGATGATTTCAAAAGCCTGAAGAGCTGCAGGGACAGTCACTGCCAAACAAAATGAGAATTATGCTGAAGAATATGCATTTCTTAAGAAGTGGGGAAATTGATGCAAAGCAGTAAACCTTCAGGTACCTTTCTTATCACATCAGTTTTAAAAGCCCATTCCCTCGGCCTTCTTTTCCGATTCTGACAGCTCTACCAGAGGCATCTTCCACCACTGGCAGACCTCATAGGTGTTCAAGCAGTTCAGCGACGCAGGCTACAGAAACACATTAATAAATGGATTTGGCTTCTAGCTAACCTACCCAGTCCTTGCAGCAAAGACCCTGTCTCGCCTCATGGCTACACTGTGTCTAGGCCAGGTGAACTAGCGCAAGGGCTGTTGCATTGAATTCATCATGGTTTCCCCCAGGCCTAGCGCCAGCCTGCGTGCTCGCTGCCTTCAGTACGAGCTGACGTTCACCTGCTTGTGATGGCTGCGGGGGGAGTCACCTCACGCAGGCTGTTGTGGCAGGCTGGCGCCTTGGGTGGTGACGGCTGAACGGGAGCCTGGGGTTAGCTCATGCTGCTGACAGGCCCGCGCTGGTAGGAAGCTCCAATTTTGTCAGGGAATTACTTGTAGAAGCAAAATGATCTGCAGGACTCTCCACTTTCCCACAGAGTAGGAGATCATGTCACGTCTGACTGTATGTCCTGTCCTTACTGATTTTTATTTCCTGTCCTGTGGCTGGGTGAAGAGAGGATGTAACTGGTTAAATGCTTGTAGAATGTTCTTGCTAAATCGGGGTCTCCTTCCCAGAAGATCTGTATAACGAACACTTTCTTCAGAATAAGATCCGGCTTTTGTCAAAGACTGAACTGCGGAAGATCTGTGTTGTGCCAAGTAAACTTTCTCCTGTACTTATTATGTTGTTTTTTCTGTGTTATGGAGAACACCACGTGCATCTGCCATTCCTGACCAACTGTGACACCCTAGTCAAATCCATTACTGTTGATACTAAAATTTTGAAGGCAGTCAGGCTGACCTCTGCACATGGCGATGTATCTCTTCCAGGCTCCACTGATTTGTTCATTTACTTGAGTTGCCTATACAGAAAGCAATGTGCATAAATATGTTGTTGTTATACAAAAATATGGTTTATTCTCTACTTCTGTGTGATTTGGCTAGGTGGAAACTGTTGTCATGGAAGTGTTGTGTTCTTTTGGCAACAGGTTGCTGAATGGGGGAGAGTTGAGATAAATAGTGAAGTTCTGTTTTGCAAACCTGCAGCATACGCAACTGAAATGAGGATCTGCTTAGAGAGAATGAATAGAATCACAGTCCCATTTTTATCCAAACAGATAGATTTGCAAGAGACACACAGTAACTTCAACTCACTTCATAAACCTCTGGTGGAAAAAATTGCTTTACTGATCATTAAACTTCCTTCTAAGAAGGAATTCCTTCTCTTTTCAACCCCCCTTTACCCTGCTTTCCCATTGCTACGATATCATTCTGTAATCTTTTTATTTATTTAGAAATCCATTTGTAAGTTTACTCTGGCAATTGCAATGGCAGTATCAGCAAAATATCTATTTTTATTTTGTATTTTAAAAATGAAACACAAAATAGGTAGAATTTGCACCTGTTGAAATGGACGTGGTGTTCTCCAATGTTAATGGTTCATTTTATCTTCATCTTTATAATTCAAAAATACCCAGCATCTCTTGTGTTTTGTAGGAAATTATCTTCCATGGGAAGCTATGTCTGCAAATGATGCCAACTTCTTGTAGCTGTTACCTAGGATTTATCGGTCACTGTGCTTTCTATACCTCCTACTTAAGGCCCAAACAAAAATGATCCATTTAACTGAAAGCTTTCCAAATATTCCAGTGTTGATAATTTGCCATCAAGAGGTGACAGCAGCAGAGAAATTCACACTAATAAGTAATCTCAATTGTGGCTCACATGGGGATTTCTGTAGATCTTCAGTATCAGGTAGTGATCAAACTAGTGCTACTAAATTGAAATAATTGCATTGTGGTCATTACTGTGTACTAAATGTCTAATTTACTGCTGCAGTGGCGTCATGACAAGCTTATAACTTTTCCTTTCAGTAATATATATTTTTATAACATCCAGAATTATTCTGCTGCTACCAACAGCTTCACCTTTGGGATTTTTGTTTTGAATGGCACTGTCTGCCCTGACTAGTTGAGGGATCTCCTGTGAGCCGCCTTGGCACGGCAGCGTGTCACGAGTGGCAGCAGTGCTCTGAGAAGCTGGCGTATCATTTTCTCTTCTGATGCTAACGATCTCGGGGATCTTTGCCACAGTGACTTCAATTTCCTCTGCTCGACAGACCTTATCTTATCAACAGCTTAAAACATGTTTACAAACACAATACAATCATAGTTTTCTGCTTTACATGCCAAATTATTCTGTAAACCATTGATCTTTATTACAGATTTGCCGAGTGTTACTAAATACATTAGTAATTATACATCTGGGCTGTCATAGCATCTACTCTTGGGCAATCTCCTTTTATTTTGTATTTGATTGATAGATAGTTATAGACTCAATTCAAGATGAGTTTAAAATTACAACAGTGGCATCCTAACCAAGTCAAATTACAAATTTCAGCCTAAACCTAAGGTGGGAGGACCGCTAGTACAATGAGGATTATTTAATCACGTATGAAATACAACACTGAAATGCATTCATTTATCTGTCCAAGCTGAGCATGCAGAGCTGCGTTTCTAGTAAGTGACCATCTGCCTGCTTCCAGGGCTGCAGTGTCAAGGATTAGCTGTCCGGCAGTCTAAAAATAGCAGTAATTATATTTTCTGTCTGTCTTCATTCCTTAGGAAAAGAGGAAAGATTTTACAAATACCGCTCTCAAATACTGGCAAATAATAGTCTCTTTCTATCAAATTTGATTTTTCATATCAAATAACAAGGCCGGTTATTTGGAAAAAAAGGCACGTTCAGTTTACTTATTTCATGACAAGTGAAGCTAATAATTTTTGTATTGAGGAAGAAGCTTCCATTAAAGAGCTAAAGGAGCAGTCTCAGTAGCTTTGTTCCATAGGAGCATGAGGAAGGAGAAAAGACAAAATACATCTGGGAATTGTAACTCGCCTGTACATCTGTGTACCTCCACACAGCTCCGACGTAGACCCGTTATAGGCATGGTTAGAGCATGAGGAAGGAGAAAAGACAAAATGCATCAGGGAATTGTAACTCGCCTCCACACAGCTCCGACGTAGACCCCTTATAGGCATGGTTGCAAATGTCATGATTTTATACCTATAGCTTGCTCTACGTTCTGAACAAGGGTGTTTGCAGACATGTTCTATATTCGTATATGCAAATGGCTGAGGTTCATCTGCTCCATGTTTTTAATTGCGTTACGTTTCTAACATTTTTCATGAACTACTTGACTGCTTGCGTATGCAGATCTGCTTGCTTAAAGAAGAACTCTTTGAAATCAAAATGGAAAATTGAAAGATGCCTGACACAAAAGCCTTGTCTTTTCTTTGTACTACGTATTATGATAAATCTTTTACAATTGAGTGCAG
The DNA here is from genome assembly GCF_000705375.1 of Tinamus guttatus. Next base: position 607,942 of record NW_010589222.1, on the reverse strand, counting down.
CTTATATTAAAAAGAAATAGCAATTTTAAACTGTATTTTTAATAGCAATTCTGTGTATTAGCTTGTCTTAAATTAATATTCTACCTCAGCTGTTGTGCTCCTATGTATGTTTAAAGGCAACCTACATTGTTCTTTCATGAAGTTCTTGAATTTTTTTTTCCCAGTTTAATTTGAAAACTGAGTTTAAATGCTTTTACATTTTGCTTTCAGTGCATAGTAAATTTATTATCAGAAACAATAACACAGCACCTTTTGTTTCTCTGAAGGTACCAAGCTATTAAATTTTAACAGTTCAGAAACTAAATTCACCTGTACAGGAAGCCTGAATTCTCTTGCAGAAAGGTATAAAGCCTATTAAAATGAGAATCTGTAGAGGTCATATTATTGGCAGTCTAAAACTTTAATGCGTAGATTCACTTTCTTTTATTAAAGTAGAAATGTTATTCTCTCATATCTTAAGAAAAAAATAATGTATTACCTTGGCAAAACTTCCGTACGGTTTTCAAACATGGCAGTGCTTGAAAAGTGCCAGGGCTTTGTACCAGAAGACTATTTAGGTTTTCTTTGCTGGAAATGCAGTATTTATTTAGCTGTGGCTGCTGAGGAAGTGTTCTGTTTTCTTTTTGCATCAGTAATTAAATTTATGTAGGAAAACTTATTAAATTTTTGATAATTAGGGGCAGACAGGAATTTACGTGGATTTCTTTCTTTTCCTTATGTTTGTATGTTTTTATATCTGCTCCAGCAAAACTGGTGATAAAGTAATGAAAATGAGGTGGGAGAGGGAACAACAAAATAATAAATATCCTTAGGCCTTTTCAAGTATTTTTCCCATGAGTACAATAAGTCACTGCTTTTGTATCCTATAGAAAATACTCATGTAAGTGCTTGAATAGATAATTTGTGAATTAGAGAATTGTCTCAGTTTATAAAAATCCCAGATGACAGGTCTGTTGCTAGATAGGTTGCAATGGTAGGATTTAAAAACCCGACCCCAAGGCTTGTTTCTGTGCGCCCCGTGTCCACGCAGAGTATTCCCCATGGTGAGGAGCGCTCGGGTGAGTGGCCCCGAGGGACCCGAGCGGCGCGGGGGGACGGGGCCACTGACCCGGCGGCAGCAGCCGCGTGTTTCACACTGGGTCTGCTTGTGCGACACCGTGGGGATCAGCACAGCCCGTTCTGGGCAGGAGGAATTAACAGGAAATGACAAAACTATGGAGGTGAGAACTACTGCTTTGTCCCGTTATAAAGCTAAACTTCTTTTATCAAAAAGAGAAGGCAGAATGCTAGTATCGTATACCTTCTTTGTAGTGTGCTACGTGGAGTGCAGTGTGGAGAGGAGCCTGCTCCAGTGAATCAGTTTGTTGCATATCAAGATAAAATACCCTGCAGCTCCTTGGGGTGTGAATCTTTTCATACAAATATACTGCACTCAACAGCCTTATTCAGTATTCTTCACTGAGGCTTTGAAGTCTGGTGGCAGACAACTTTTGTTTAATTCTTATATTTTCAGAAGTTAACCTTCAGTACAAGGTACTGCTCTGTTTTGCAACAACGACATCCTTAAGTTTAAGGAAAGCCATGTAATGTTTTATGCTCTAATGGATGATACCCTTTTGAAAGATTGGTGAGTGAAGTCTGCGCCTCCCTCCTGGACGGTTGTCTTTGCCAGAGCCCTGGCCTCTGTAAAGCAGGATCGTTCAACCTGAAGCCGTCTGTTCAAGGTCACGTCCCTACCTACGGTGAAAGATTGCTACAGTAGGTAAAATAAAACTGTTCTGAGAATGGCTGTGCACGTAACCTGCCGTAGGCAGCAGGAGGAGGAAGAACCGACTGTCACTGACAATAAACTGTCCAGTATTTTTAGACAGAAATATGGTATAGTCTTAAAGAAGAACTTGAGCATGAACAAGGCTGTCAAAGACTGTACACACTAGTCATGTAAGGAAATGGGAAAAAGGGTAGCAATTAAAGAGTAATTTACAGTGTAATTGACTATTCATAAATTGATAATTTCTAAAGATTTGTATATAAATATCATGTATACCTTTAAAGCCATTCTATTAAATCCTGTGCAAATTTTAAGTATTTTTTAAATAAATGTTTCGTGTGGAAGTTCTTTAAAACTTCCACTATGCATTCACTAGTAAGAGTTGGTAGGAAAAAAACGAGTTATCGGTGATGTCCACATGACCTTGTCGGAATGCAGCTCTTCTTGCATGAAGAGGAAAGCACTTGGTTAAGACACACGCTCTCAAGTTGTCTGGAGTTTGTTAGTAATCTATAAGAACACGGCTATTTTCTGCCTCGCTGCTTGCCAATGGATTAGAAGTAGTAAGCAAGCTGTTTAGGCGTATTAGGAAATGGGTATCCTTTAAGAAAGGATATTAAAGAAACATCCTTACTGCCTATTATAGAGACATTATTAAAATCCTCAGCCTCACCTACGGTGGCTATGAGTCCTGCACTTAGAGTAAATAGAGTTAAAAATGCTAGGATGAGTTAATTTAATTTTGAGAACTATTTTGCTAATGGTTTCTTCCATCCGTAAATAAAATCTTACTTCTAAAATTAACAAGTTTAACTGCAAAATAGGGAGGAGAAATCTCAAATCTGCAGAAGGTTGCAGAGAGTCCTTTTACACTCCTTTCTGCCACCTTCTGATGTTTACATCTGTGCAGAATATTTTGTGTGGATCATGTAGTTGTTGAATAGAGATATCTTTTGGAGCAGCTGTGTATGAACATCATGTGAAGTTACCTAATGCCAGACTGGATCAGATCCTGTTCCTTTACTGGGAATATCAAGTTCTACATCATTCCAGTTTTCTGTAGTACATTGGGAATGTTGATTGTGAGGAAAAAGTATTTTGGAGTTTGCAAGGGCTTTCCATAGTCTACTGAGTAAAGGAAAGTTTTGTGAAAAACACAGGTGGGTCTGGTGTCTATATGTTTGTTACCTGTTTTGCATCTATAATGATCAGGTTGGCTGTCCAGCTCGTACTTAGCCTCATACAGCATAGCAAGCTTCTTCTGAAACCTGGGGAGGTGGTAGGAAATTCAGTGCATCCATAGCGCATCCATCTGTTCACAGAGCATGGCTGAGGTGAGGGCCTTACTGGGATGCCCTTTTGGCTTCTGGATTTAAACATAGCCAACGAGGCAGGGCTGCATTCGACTTGCCTCAGCATACAGACTCAAACGTATCTTAATGAGTATCTTTCTCTTGCTTTTAATGTGGAGCAGTGCCAATCTATTCTGTTCGTGTCCTTCCCACTGAAGGACGCCCACAGAAGTAGGCTTTGTTCCAAACGTGCAGTCTAGTTTTCTTTGCAAACTGACCCTTTCAGTCCAAGGTTTCCTACAGGCCTAAATGTCAGAGTCCTCTTGTGTGCATCCAGATGTTAAACTGCAGGGATTCTGTGTCTGTATTTCTGGGCAAGATATTGGAGGATGCTCATATTTATTTGAGCCCTGTCTATTGGATACTATGGAATCAGATAATTTTCATAAATAAAGCTTATTCCCTACTGCTGTAGATCATATGTCGCCATTTTTTTTAGTCAGATTTGTGTGATGAAAAATTAATTCTCGGATTCAAAGAATTACCTTGGAGATAGATATTAATGGCAGATGGCTAACAAAGTAAAAGGTAGAGTTTTCATGTTAATTGTAGATGTTCAGTTGTATTTCCCTACTTCTTTTAAAACCAAGTCTTAATTGAAATGTAGAAATTTTAATGAGCTTATTGACAAACTTTTTTGTTTTGTAGCTAACAGTTAATCTTTCATATAAATCACTTTGATTAAAATCTAAAAAACAAATTATATAAGATTAATATAGAATCTTACTCTCTGTCTGTGCATCTGTTAATCAAGCTAAATACAATCTAAAGCACCCTGGTAATTGATTAAAACGCTAATCATGTGCTCAGAGTACACAACAATTCTATTTTTATAGATTTTTTATAGAAGTTCTTTATAGCAATTCTTATTTCTCCATCAGTATTTTCAACTTCATCTGTAATCAAACCAGAAACTTAAGTGATTGAAATTTTAATTCTAATATTTCTTTAATTTTGATAGGAACCCTTTGATTTACGTAGCAAAGTGCAACTCAGCTTTTACTTACCTTTTTAACCTGTGCTATTCTGCCAAAATGCAAACTTGGAATTTATGACCCAATTCTACATCTATAATCTGTTGTTTTTTGGAAGGATATAAGTATCTAAGTATCAATTCGTTGCATTGACTAAGAATTCTGTGAGGATGTTTCTGTTGCCTTGGGTCAAATAGAGCTCTGTCCTAATTTTCTATTTGATGCAATTAGTCCAAGTTCTTCTCAACATAACTCACATAATACTAGGGTAATCACAAAGGTTGAAGTGTATGTAAGTGATCGTGCAGGAAACAACCACAGAATTTTGTGCAAGTTACCAGACAAATTTATTTTGCTGTTATCTGGTCTAGAAATGAGCACAAAATAAATGAAAATAAATTTAATTTTAAAAAACCCTCTGAATATTAGGCTTCCGGGTCATTAAGACTGGTACTTATGTAAAGTCTGTCCTGTAAACACAAGCTGTGCAAAAATAGTGTCCTGCTTTGTAAGAGCTGTTTTTATGTTTGAATCCAGGAAATCTTCATGAACTGAGGTAGGTTATCAGTGTAGGCTGCTTAAGGTTTCTATGCAAGGAACTGCTGTAGGATACAACATGTCTGTGTTGTGCCGATTCTCACGGAAAATGTCACTTTGTTGAGTCACCGTTTAAGGTCTAATATAGACATAAGATTTAATGCAAAAAGACTGAAATTGCTAGTTTGCTAATAAATGTCTGATGTGATGTATTAACTCACAATACTATTCTAGTTTTATTCAATGCAAGTATTTCATGTTCAATTCTCAATGCAGTCTGTGATATCTAGAGCATTCTTCTGTTGATTGCCAGCAGAATATGGGACACCAAGAGGCTGAAGGTCTCAGGCAGAGGAGGATAAAATCTCATACTGCTTATAACCCTAAAATTACACCATAGTGCCTGCAGAAATCCACCTTTTATCACTCATTCTCCGTTTCTATTCCAAACCAATAGACTTTAGATATTTTTCCACTATAACTATTTTCAAAGGATCTGTAGTTAAGGCTTGTCTTTCTGAAGTCATTTTCTGTCCCCATAGTAGAAAGTTGTGTTTCAGTAGTCTGACAGCAGCAATGCTGTAATCCTTCTTGATTTCAACTTTATCCAGGTTTAAAATTCATTATTCATAACAAAATTTAAAAACACTTTCATTCTGGAAGAAATCCTAGGAAAATGTGAAGGTGAATGACTTCTGTAATTCCTTTCCATACTCAAACTCATTGAAATGGAAATGAAAAGCACTTGTCTATTCTCTCTCTCATATTACTTTAGTGCTACTGTATCCTGGTTACTGGTTCTGCTTACTAAGGCAGATGATACTCACGTGTTGACCGGCATCTGCTTTAGTTTCTCAGATAAAATCTACTAGAACATCTCTCTGCGTGAAATTAAGTAGTGCCAAACAGTCTCATGGAGGTCTCATCTCCTGTTAACCCTGAGGCAAGAGGAGCAGCCCAGCATTACTTGCTGTTTGGATGTTGGTCAAAACATTCCTCTGAAGTGGTTGCTAGTTAAAAGAACTTCCAGGAGACAATATGCACAGATACAGCATCAAGATCCTTCTTCAACAACGGTGTAGATGAGCCTAGAACCATCCAATGTGTGCCCTGTAGGCATATAAACAACGTACAGAAAAAAAATAATGAAAATAGTGAGAAAGCATTGTGAAAGTAGGAGTGGGAAGAATTTTTTTGACATGTCTGGACCACTTTTGGACATTGCAAATAATTCTTTCCTGAAATTTATATGGGTATTTGCAAGTCAACTTGTCCTTAAAACATCATCACTGATAAGATGCTGCCTCCCTTTTCTTCCCTCTTTAGGTCAGCTTTTCTTGTTGATGAATACTATTCCTGACACTTTTCCATGGCCTCGTTTCTGGTCAGACTGTTTCGGAGATGTGTGTTCCTGTGCCAGTATTCTTTCTATTTTGCTTAAAGGGACCTGGTGTGAAGATTTACAGAAATGTTATGACACTTTCCATTCTCCAGTGCAAATGATAGAATAAATGGAAAAAAAAAATCACATCAGAGTCTTCTAAAGACCAGTTTCTGCCTCAAATATGCACAGCTCCAAAGAAAGATGTTGCTCTTACAGTTTAGATCCAGGAGAACACTCAAATTGTGATAGGTTGGAAACCCACACACTTTCTCATCTCCATTGCAAAGCGAAGAAAATCCCTACGTGGTAGTTCCTAGTAGGGACGGCTCTTGCTTTCATTTGCATTATTGATACTCATTTTTCAGAATCTGATGTTTATATTCATGTCAGAGCTGAAATATACAGTTAAAAAGGATGAATCTCTTCTGCAATTTGAGGCCTTAAATGTTTTGAAAAGATTTTTAGCCTTGCTTATTCATTTTGGAAAAGCAAGCTTCAAACAGTACATATTATAGGGGTGGAAATTTATCTTAATATGTTTTGAGACTTACTCTTAATAAGTGGAATCATTCAAAAAGATGAATTAAATGAAAGTGACTGTAACTCATGTGTTATACAAATATATGTATGCACTGGGGGAAATACAAAATGCAACTGTTTCACCCCACCACCCCTGGAAGATCTGGGTAGGCAAAACAAAACTCATCCTAAAAGTAAATTTCACTTGCAAGTTAGAAAAGAAGATTTTAAGCCTTTCTTCTCTTGAAACCGCACATGCTGTTCACAGATGCAGTCGGTATGAATCCTAAGAGGCTCAGGGCACTATGCTGAAATCTTTGACAGGCAATAGTATAATGAAGGAGCAAATAACACAGATGAGTAAGTTCTCTTTAATTTTGGCTAGGAGTTGTTTGTGGCTTGCAGAAAAATAGAAGGCAAGTGCGTTGACCTTCCCACTTTGCGAAGTTTTAGTTTTGTAATTCTGTTTCCTTCCATAATTCTGCTTTTCCCTGTTTGTACGCACACAAATCAAAGCTCACCAAAGGCAGTCTTGCATAAAGTGACAGCTGTTTGTTTAAATTATCCTAGCCTCATTGTACTTCCATCTTTCTCTGACAGACATATGTTCAGTTGGTGCATTAGAAATAGATGCACATATTGTTTGCCATGCTGTAGTAACTGAGGACTGGACAATACCAGTTGCTCAGACAGTTGTATTATATGTGAGATATATTTAACAAGTGTTGTTTTTATCTTGTATTTTATTCAAATCAATGGCACATATGTTTGAGTAAATATTTTGAATGTTTTGTATTATAAGATATGAATAATTGATATTAATGCTGGGATGATTTTTTTCAGATATAGCTAGAGTTATTACCGATGTACTAATATAACTCAAAACTTATCATTGTTACTGAACCCTGCAGTGAATGAACATTTGAAAACGTGAATGTGTTAATAGCAGCAGGCAAGGCTTTCCAGAATACTTTTTTATGACACCAATGTTTTTATATACAGCCAAGACAGCTACAAAAAGAGGGAAAGTAAGTTTCCAAAAAGCAGGAGGGAATATTTTGGATACATTACAGTACAGAGAGTGCAATGGAAAACTTCAAGGTAGCTTCAGTGCAAGGTTAACCTTTTTTCCATTCCAAAACTAAGTCCGTGGCTTAATTCAGGGACCCTTCAGTGTGCCTGGGTGCTCCAGTGCCCGCTTGGTGTGTCTGAACCCGCAAGGGCCCTTGCGGCGTCTCCCCAGCGCGTGCCGCGGTGCCGGCCGGGGGACACGCGTGGCTCCCCGCTTAGCTTGGATTGCTATGGAGTCTGCTACAAACTTTAACTGCCTTTTTTTTTTTTTCTTTTTTTTTTCCTGTTTATTCAGAGAAACACCTCAAATATCCCTTCCTCCTCATGGTTAATCTGTCAAACAGTTCAGCTCTTGCTCCCCTCTACCCCGAAGGAAGGCCCATTCTGCATAAAATCTCGTGTGAGGGTGAACAGCATTTCATGTCATTCAGGATGATAGAAGGTAACTGCAAGAAGGCAAACAATACATTCTGTGAAAGACTTTTTAAAATAATTTTTTGAAAAAAAATATTTTCTTAAGTGGAAATGTTTCATTTTACAACTTCTCAGGCACTTCAGTGTCTGGGCCGTAGCATGTTGAATCTTGCTTAATTAGTAGTTAGAATAAACACTTCCTTTAGAAGCTAAAATGATATGTTGAAGTTCTTGAAGGGGCTGTAAGGGTTGGGTCGTTGTTTCGATTCTCTACCGTATTTCGCCCCTTAACTAATAGACATGTTGAAAAAAATCAGTACAAATTATTCATCAGTTGAGCAATCTAGCAATTCATTCATTGATTAAATTTGTTTCCTTCACTGTTTCCTACTGAAAAGGGACATGTGTCCAAACAATTAGATTTAATTTTTGTTTGTTCTTCTTTGCTAATGATCTAAAATCTTCTGCATTACTGTCGAGAGAAAGTCCATGAACTATGTTAAAGAAAGGCTCGAGGGGAGCGGAATAAAGAGTTCTGGGAAGTTTGCCCAATAACATCAGTGCTCAGCAGTTTCTCATTTAACTTTATAGTTTTCAATAAGAACATCTCTTTCCTGAACGGTCACATGAATACTGTGTATGTCTGCCATTTTCCTTGATTTGCTTTATAGTCACTTCTCTTGAATATTTATTGAGTGCTATATTACCAGTTTGAGGCCCTTTCATGCCTATTCTGTTTACCCTCTACAATTTGATTTCAAAGAATCAATATACTGTAACTAAATAGATGTTTCTACTTTCTGCTTGCAAAAGAAAAGCAAAAAGCCATGAAGGTTCCGGTGCTGGACTGAGTGGAAAATACAGAAAGGCAGTGTTTCAAGTGCATCCTAATGTGCATGTTTTCTTGTAACTTATTTTAAGACCGTTAATGAATTAGCTGTATAATAAATATAGTACTGTAAAGTTAGTACTGTCCCCTTTTTAATCAGGAAGCTTAGCTTTTTTGGTTAAAAAGCTAGCTAAGATTATTTTGATTTCTTTTTCCTGAAACTTAATTTGTAGAGATAAATTGAAATGTCAGCATTGTTGAAATATTGCTGGAATGAAGCATTTTGCTATTTTACTGGCTATTTTTAACAGTATATTCTTGCATGTTATAAAATAAAACAAAATCATTCATATGGAATGACTTTTCTCACAATTTCCACATTTGCTTCTATGTAGAGCCCTGAGGGAGTTGCTCTGGATTCAGTTCTTTCATACTTTTAACCTTGGATGATGGAAGAAAAAGTAAACTTACCAAATCTGTGGATGACAGTGAGCCGGAAGGGCTTGCAGACAATTTGGATGACAAGGTTACAATTTAAATTAACCTTTGTAACTTGGAGAAATGATAGGAATCAAACAGATAAGATTCAGTAAATAGAAGTGAAAGTACCACATTTGGGAAGGAGAAACCAAAAGCACAAATAGAGAATGAGGAAATACTGAGTAGGCAAAACTAAGCATGGGGATGAAAGTAGGAGTTGGTCGTAAGCTGAGTGCCCTGAGTGCGTGTCAAGAATTACTATTGTGTTCACCTGTATTTGTATGAGCTGCATTAGTCCAGAGCCCCATAAGTAGTGATGTGAATAATTGGGTTTATTTAGTTGAGTTTAGAGGACACAACTCAAGTAGACTGATAAGTCTTCTAGTGTGTTGAAGTGTTTTAATAAAGAGGGAGAATCAAGTATTCTTCACGACCCTCAAGGGTAGGATGAGAAGTAATCAGCTTAATTTACAATAATAGAGATTTAGAATGGTAATTACAAAAGTCCTTATACCTCAGAGAGGATAGAAGTTGTGGGTTTGCTATTGGTATGTTTTTAAGAACAGATTAGATAGCGTAACCTTTGGACTCTTTTCCAGACCAACATCTCTTTTCATAAGAGTTTTATAATTTGTAGTCTGAAACCAATATGATTTAGTCTGAAACCAATTTCAGAATGCAAGTTGTGTTGTGCACCCCCTTTGTTCTATGCACTTCTTTAGTCTTTACCATTCTTATTGGTAAAATTGCAAAATTTTCTGTTAACTTGGTATGAATTTTTTACTTATAAACCTCCCACCCCCAACTTTGTGGGGTATCAACCACACATCGATCTGTTATGTTTTATGCCTTGTGTCTTGTGGTCTTTCCTTTCTACTGGCCATCATTGCAGGAAAGAGTTTATGATATTTGATGATTTAAACTTCATTCACTTGAGAATTGCATGTTTCCTGGAACACGTATAAAGCAGTGAACATGCCCATTTCAGAGGCACACTTGGATCTCGGTAGAAAATACTCTGCTTTCTGTAGGGCGCTGTGTTATTCCCCTCATCCCTGCCATGGGCTGGATTTGCCAGGGGAAGAATGGACAATAGAACAGTTTGTATTTCTCATAAGGTTGGAGTGTAAATAGGCCTCTTAGTTGGGAAACATTAGTGAAGGAATTTGCCTTGTAAGAGATAAATGCATATTTTGGTTTGCATAAAGGTGCTGCACTGAATGCATGAGTGGCTACAAGGCAAAACCTGAATTTCTGAGTAAGCTTTAATGTGATCTTAAAATACTGGAAGCTCTATGGGAAAATGGGATCAGTTAGAGTCTTTTTAAGTGTAAAAAAAAAAAGAAGAAAAAAAATTAATTCTTATGAATACAGTGGAGGCTTGAAGAGCAAAGAAATTTTAAGAGACAATATTTAACTGTTACACTTTTTATTGCTGCTTTTTGCTGCAGGCTCAAACTTGTAGGAGTAAACAGACTCTCATTTTTGAAGTCAATGGGCAAATTCTTTTTTCCTGCTTAAAGCAAGGAGTTATGAGATTACATACAGAGATTTGTAACTCCAGGAAACTGATTTCAGCCTTTAACCACAGAATCTGTCAAATACTGTGGTTTGGGGTAGGAAGCTCCAAGCACAATTTTTGTCTAAAGCTGTATTGAATCGTAGGGTGTGTTTTGGTTTTGTTTTGTTTTTTGAAGGTCCTTGTATCAACAAGATACAGTATTAAATGTGGGAATGGTAATTAAAAAGTGATTTGTAGACAAGTTTAATTACTCATCACTGAGTCATTGAAGAATAGGTCTTTGATTCCTGTTTTGCTTTACGATTCAGTGATTTTTGTTGGCTCCCTGAATTGAAACAAATTTCAAGGAAAGCCTCATTCCACTATCTCTGACATTCAATAATGTCCTTTTCTCCCTCATGCCAATCTGTAGTCCGGCCCTATATGTATATATCAGCTAATAACCATATGGTCTGTGAGCTCTGTGCCCACTCACATGCCTTCTCTTTTCTTGTAGTTCTTTATTGGAAAGCTGAAGCTTTCCAGAATAATGGCATACTCTTGCTTTTAAGGCAAAATGTTCCTGAATTGGTGCAGCTGTTAGGACAGGCTAACAACTTTCTCATATACAAGCTAGACACCTTCTTTTTAACAAAGTTTGCAGCATTCATCCACTAAATTATGCACAATCAAATAAAAAAAAGTATTATCTGTAACAGTGATGTCTTTCTAAGATACTATCAGCATTTTATGGCTTCCATTTTAGCATTTCCTTTATGAGTTTGTGTGCATTTCAAATGCTTACACCTGCATGGGTACAAATGAACAAACCAATTGCTTTTTTATTATTATTGCTCTTAAAAAAAAAGAAAAAAAAAGAAAAATATATCTTAATATTTTATATGCTATAAGTCTAATAGCAACAAATAGACCTTCTTTTATAGTCCTTATATTCTCAGTCTTCTCTTTCTATTAGGGCTGAGGCTGCTGAGCAGATTGCAGACAAGTGATTGTGTGTTGTTGAATAGGGCAGGCTGTGATCATTTAATTCCTCTTCCTTATGACTTTCTCAGGGTCATTTGGAGAAAGATAGCAGTTTGGGGCTGATAAGGATTTGCCTTCAGGAATATGTTCTCTGAGCATTTATTTTTTTTCCCCTTGGTAGGAATGAGCTTTCTTTTGGTTTTTACTGAGTAAACTTGTTTCTAAATGTGGCAGCGTGGTGTGTTAGTGATAACATGCAGGTACATAATTACAAGGGCTCTGCGACCAATACAGCAGACGGAGCAATTGCTCAGGGCCACACAGCACTGCACCATAGCAAGCTTAGCTTTCACATCCTAACAAAGGCAACTCCATTTAGGAAAATAAAATAGCTTGTATTCACTTGCAAGCAGCCAGCATCTCACAGTGCTTTATCCACTCCTCTCTCTTGTCTGATTCATACAGGCTTTGAAAATTAACTCTTTTCTGTCTCCCTTTTTGGACAAACTATACTTTGAAGTTATTTTATGAAATACAGAGGTCCATTTCCAAACACTTGTACTGGTTTCAACTACTTGAAAATGCCTCTGTGATGCTGATACTTTCAAGCCTCAAGGGCATCCAGTGTTGAGTGAAACGCAAGCTTAGCTTTCACATCCTAACAAAGGCAACTCCATTTAGGAAAATAAAATAGCTTGTATTCACTTGCAAGCAGCCAGCATCTCACAGTGCTTTATCCACTCCTCTCTCTTGTCTGATTCATACAGGCTTTGAAAATTAACTCTTTTCTGTCTCCCTTTTTGGACAAACTATACTTTGAAGTTATTTTATGAAATGCAGCAGTCCATTTCCAACACTTGTACTGGTTTCGACTACTTGAAAATGCCTCTATGATGCTGATACTTTCAAGCCTCAAAGGCATCCAGTGTTGAGTGAAATCCTGAATTCAATCAAAATCAGAAAGTGTAAGGAAGAATTAGTGTGTTCTAGCTCATGGTGAAGAAGAGTCGCCTTAGAACGACAATAAAGCAGCAAGTGTTTTACAGTGTACAGAAGTGAGAAGGGTTTCTTCTCGAGTGCAGACTTGAAAATGGCAAGCAAGAAAGAAGTATATATCAAATCAGAGTCAACTATGCAAAAAGGAATTTTCTCAAGGAAAAGAAATAATCAGTTTGCCTTGTCCCTTTGTTAATGAAGAAAAACCCTTTTCATATGGCATGCATCTGGTGTTTCACATTGTATTTTATTTCATCCTATTCTAGAACTTCCATGGGACTAGTGATCTTGATTCCATATGCTATATTTTTATTATTTTTATATAGCAGCAGTATCAAGCATAGATGAAAAGTAAAAAAATAAGAGTCTCAAGAAACTGGGATCTACCTCTTCTTAAAAAAAAAAAAATCTTAGCGTTTCGATTTTTTTTGTACTTTTTTAATAGATGCATTTTTAATTCTCAAGCCTTGTAATATAGACTGTGATGTTATGGTATATAATGCTATGTTATTCATGTGAATAGTCTTTGTGTTCTTGGGGACAATGTAACAAACACATAGTGTAAATTTAAGATAGGGAGCACTTTTGCATTGTAGATCTAAGTCAGTCAGGGAATTGCCCAGCAGTTATTCCCAGCATACAGAAGGCAGTCCTAGACATTTATATTCACCCTTGCAGTGATCAACTATATTTCCTCCAGTGAGGAATGAAAAGAAATTTTAGTTCTTTCTTCCCTATGACTTTGTCCACTGGCAGTCATTCCAGAGAGGGTTTAAACAGTGTTCATGTATGCAAGAAACTCATAAATAAAGGTGGAATGCCAGCAAATATATCAGGAGTGATGTCCCCTCCAGTGACCTCGCAGGCAGTAGCAGCGTCTAGGGGACTGACTTAGCAACGGTTTAAGTCTTCTGTACAGAGCTTCTGGTGAGCTAGAAAAGGTAAAAATTACATCTGTAACTGAAGAACTTCAGTTGCATCTGCCTGCGCTGAAAAGCATAATATTTTAAGTGGTCTTTACCCTGTCATAGTCAAAATACCCAATGACAGTTAATAACACCTAGAAAATAAGAGCTGTTGAATTCACACAATGCTGTTTTGGCACCTGCTGGCTTGTATACTGAATGACATGCTTTGTAAATTAAATTTATACTTTACATTAATTGTTACTAATTATTGCATAATGGTTTTGCATTAATGTGTTAACCTGTATGTCAGTGACTAGAATTGCATGTTAAATTCAAAAGATAGGTTGCACATTGAACCGGAATGTCTGCTGATAACATATTTTTTAGCTTATATTGTTACTAGAGCATGAGATAGCATGCAAAATGATTGGTGTTTATATCTATAGGTGCATGGAGGGCAAGGAGGAATGGTTTTTTTATTCCTCCAGTCAAGCCAACTTACTAGAATTGGGCTTTTTCTTTCTTTGTCATCTACTTAACCTTGGCCTGGTTTGGACTCCGCAAGACTTAAGGAACATGTGGAAGTTCCAGTTTAAAACTAAAAATAGTCTTAACAATAACTGTGACAGATCAAATTTGCTTATATGTGTGGAATCGTGTTATGGTTACAATATTGCAGTAATCAGAAACATACATCTCAGTGCCATTTGAATCTCTATTGCCATTTTTCCACAAAAGGTGGGGTTTAGCAAGCTGTTTATTTTTCAGTCTTTCTACATTTTTGAATGATTTAGAAACAGTATTGTGTGACCTCATTGATCAACAAGGTAAGATACCCATTAGATAGGTGAGTTCCTCAGGAATAAAATGAGTAAGTAATTATGAACAAAGAGTGGGAAGAAAACCAATTCTGAAAACTACTTAATGCATAATAAACAAAATAGAAAACTCAAGGAAAACTGAACTGGTAGCTTGAGTTCATATTCATAACTTGTTCCAGAAGATTTACCATAGAAACATACAAACTAAAAATACGGTGAAAACGCTTATTTGACCTTTTCCAGAATTTGACTTGTTAGCCCATGTAAGGTAAAAGTTTTGAATGAAGGTATCTGTCAGTTTCTAAGTAAGGTATATATTTCATGCTTTAAAATGTATATTTAAGCAGCCCTTAAACTCTTAATGACTGTCTTGTCATCTGTTTAGTTAAACCAAAATGACCTTCCAAACAGGCTAATACGGAATGCTTTATTGCATATATTGCTATCTAGGTTCCTGAGTAATACCTATTACTTCTTCAGTCAGTGAAATTTAAACATATTCAAAAATACTTAATTGACCCAGGAACGCATAAAACATAATTAAAATATGTACATTCTGCAAAGACATTTTAGAGACCATAGGGGTTGTATAATGTTTCTGTTTGGTAGCCCTTTCCTACCATAACAATTTGAAACTCAATTTCTGGAGATATTGTTTATAATATAACCATAAATTATGGCATATGATGTTCAAGAAATACCAAAATAACAGTTTGTATAATGATACTGTATGCTGTGCATTCTAATATTTAATTTTTCCACCTTCCTCCAAAAGCTCATAAAATAAGCTGTTAAACTTAACTGAGATAGGCAATAAAATAAATGTGATAAATTTACATTTACAACACTGTTGCAAAGACATTAAATCATGATCCTTAAACTTATGGACAATCAGTAAACATCTATGAGAAATTGGCATTTAAAATTTTATGTGAAATCTTTACGAACTGCAGCGTAAAAAGATTGCATTTCTCTAACATTTCCACTTTTCTTGGCTTTGAAGCTGTGCTTTACTAAAACATTGGAAAGCCATGTGCAAACATGGTTAGGAAAAGCAAAATAGGATATTGTTTTAACTTTTAGAGTTTTGTTAGACACAGGAAAACAATGCATCCCAGTTATTGGGTTCCTATTTTTATAATAAGGTTTTGTTTCACTTGCAGAACATGTTTGAAATAGGAAATGTTATTGCATCTTGAAATTTTCAGTATATTCAGAGTGGAATCAGAGGTAGTATTTTTTAATTGTTGATTTCATGAGTGCTCAGTACATCTGAATGTCAACAATATGTTAGATATTTCAGATATTTAAAAGACCCTTTACCCCTTACTCATTTTTGTTATTTTTTTTTTCTTTCAAAAGATCAAGGAGATCTTAATCTGAAGTAAAACAAATGAGCAGAAATACAAAGGTGGACTTTGTAAATAACTTTCTTGAATAGTGGTCTTATTCTAGCTGAAAGCACAAAGTATGACAGAGAATTTCGTAGTCTATTCTTTAGTGGGATTTGTGTGCTTGGTGATAAAAAGTTTTTCATTATATAAAGTCACTGATTTGAATCTGATTTGACCAGGTTTGAAAAGGAAATTTTTCCTGCATAAAGAAAAACTGCTATAGAAGGTTATAATTTAAATTCTGCTGAAATATTAAATCTATTTTCCAAGCTAGCAGTTCATAGAGAAATATGCTATTGGAAATTCCTTGGAAACAGTGGAGTTTTGAATAAAGGAAGTGCAAAACTTTAGAAGTATTGTGTCTGTAGAAATCGAAACCCTCTGCAATAGGGTATGTAATTTGTCGACTTTTAAAAATAAGTTAAACTTCAGTCACATCTAAATCTATTTTATGGGCTAGACACAGAATTTTCAGTATAACTGCATAAAAATAATGTGTTAAAAATAACAAGAACGCTGTTCTTTGGGCCATTTTACTTGAAAGCAAAATCAATAAAGAAAAGTGGATTGTCAACAAAACCTGGCCATTCATAAATCTTCCTTTTATTCATTATTTAAGAAGTCATGCTGATCACACACATCTATGATGTTGAAGTTCATTTTATTTAACTAGAACACAGAATTGCTTTGGTCAGAAAATGACAAGGCAGTTTTTATAAAGAGTGTACTCTTTTTTTTTTGTCTTCAAGGTTAATTCTAAATCAAGGTATTGTGAAGGTCATTTAGCTTTTTAATTAAAATTCTCTGAGGACTTCATGATGAATGGGAAATAAAAAGCTTACTGTTTTTTAATAAACAGCTTAAAAATGACTTCTAAGTCAGCAGGTTGATGATTGTGTTTGTCCTATGTTATTTTTCTGTAGAGCACCTGTATGCAATGTAGCATACAGAGTAGTTACTCATCAGCTTGTGCTTCCCATCAAGTTTGACCAAATGTCATATTGTTTTTTTTCTTCAAAACTGAATGTATGCTTGCACATCATTGCTTTGTGGCGAGCAGATATTCTGTTTTTCTTTTGACTGTAGCGAGAGCTGTAGAATTTGCTTTAAATGTGGTCTAATGATGAAATATGGGTTAGTCCCATAGTTATCATTGTGTACGGGTGCGTGTCAGGGCTGTTCAGCTACATACAGCCAGGTTGTTTAAGTCCATAGTTGCTTGGGTGGCCCAGGAAGTGCCCAGTTAGTCCTTGTACAAGGGAGACAGTGTGCAGTTCTGGGCTTTGTGTGCAGTTCTGGGCTCCCCAGGACTAGAGGGACGTGCAGCTTCTAGAGAGGGTCCAGCGTAGGGCCACGAAGACGTTTAAGGGACTGCAGCATCTATCGTATGAGGAAAGACTAAGCCGAGATGGGCCTGTTTAGCCTGGAGAAGAGAGGAGATCTGATCAACATGTACAAGTACCTGAGGGCTGAATGTAGGGAGGATGGGGCCAAACTCTTCTCAGTAGAGTCCAGTGATAGGACAAGGGGTAATGGGTAGAAGTTGAAACACAGGCAGTTCCATCTCCATGCGAGGAAGAACTTGTTAACTGTGAGGGTGCCAGAGCCCTGGAACAGATGGCCAGAGAAGTTGTGGAGTCTCCTTCTCTGGAGATCTTCAAACTCCCCTGGATGCTGCCCTGTGCCACGTGCTCTGGGTGTCCTGCTGGAGCAGGGGGGTTGGACTAGATGATCTCTAGAGGTCCCTTCCAACCCCTGCCATTCTGTGAGACAAGGGCCCAAGCTGGGATGAGGAGTTTGCCTGGCCTCTAGCACCACAGTGTTTGGCCACCAGCTGTGGTCCAGGTGTTCAATGTTCTCCAAAGTTTTGAGACTGTACATCATTAAAAAAGAACACAGACATTCCACAATAATCAAGAGCACAGCGTAGTTTTGTTAAGTTACTGATAAGGTTGCAAAGCCATATTTAGTTTGGCCATGTCTGAGTTCCTTTTGATTCAGGTTCACATAATGTCCATGGGTAACTGTTTTGACTAAGTTAGTTCTGCTTTTCATTGTGATCGCAGTAAGTAGGATGAAGCATTCCCTGTTAATTGGAGGCAATTAAAAAAATGTCAGGACTAACAGTCACATACTGCTTGAGAGGAATTGTGAGATTATGTTCACTGACTTCTTCAAGTCTGCTTTCCTGTAGTGACCCCTCATTACATGACAAAAAAAATACCATGCACAGAGATGAGCACTGGATTATCTACCATGGGATACCTACTTCGAGTATTAAATAAATAGTTATAGGGCAGTGTTATGTGAACACATTTGCTAATAAGTGATTTCTGGCATAACGATATGGCATATCTGCACATTTGCTCCAACGGTAGTTGACTTCTCTCACAAGAAGTATCACCTTGGGGTGAGTAAAACAAGGACAAGAGTGCCACTGCATACAGGAAAATGTGGCAATATAACTCATACTTATTAAAATAAGTGTTTATAGACTACGGCTAGGTTTGTCATCATAGGTTGTTTTTTTTTCTTCTTTAGGTTGAAATACTCCTCGTTTTAATGGCATTAGAAGTATTTTGGAATGAGGTTGCAAGTAATAGACAACTTAGCTAAAAATAGCATAAAACTGCATAATTAATCATACGTACATCTAGATTCCTCATTATTTTCCCCTAGTAACTTTTCCTCAGTGAAATCAGATTTTGAAAAAATACGTGGGTCATATCCCAGTTTCACACATGCTCCTAGTGTGGTTTTTAAGCTCTGCAGTCTATACTTCTAGATACTTATAGAAGTCCTCAAATGGCGTTTAATAAAAAAATAAAGTAATAAATGTAATTTAGCATTCTGTGCACTTTGTAGGAGTCTACACCACTGAAAAACTCTTAGGGGAGTCTATAAATCAAAACAAATGAAAACCAGTGTAAAACGTTATTTTAGTTGGTTGATTGCACAGTGGTTTGAATGAACCTGTCCTTGGGCTAAAACCAAGGCCACAAGCTGTAAATAATTGTTTGGCTAGGCCTAAAAATAGTTGATTGGCACAAAAGGTTAGAATGTGCCTGGGCTGATACAGTGGGTTTTCTACAGTAAGCCATAGCACCAGGGTGGTACGAGTCGAGACGTGCTGCTGTTCTATACCTGGAATAACCAAGCTCGCCCGCCCATCTAGCTACAAAATTTTGTGCTTAGGATTCGTTATTTAGGATTAGGATCCCTTTTGGGATTAAACAGTGATTATACTAAGTAATAGATGATATATCTAACTGAGGAAATTTTACATTTCTATGCTTTTAATAGTTGCACATATTGCTAGAAGCCTTGAATTTTTTGCTCTCTCGCTCTCTTTTTAGTAGCTTTCCTACTGTGAATTTTCATTCCAGAAAAAAAGATGGGCTATGCTCATTTTCATCTACGCTGTATACTGTTTTACATACGTCATTATTACCTGCTTGTCTGAAACACAAACAGCTGCTCAGGTAACTTCTTTTGATCATATAAAGATTTTTCATTCTTTCCCTTTTTCTGAAAATCATTGTTTTACTGAAGTAAAGCTGGAAAATTTTAGGAGAAGGGGCCCTTTGGCAGGGTCCCAATAGTAAAGGCAAAAAAAATAACCAAACAAAACTTTATCAGTTCAGTTTAAAGGTTCTTCTGTTTCACTGTTTTGCAGTGGCAAAAACAGGATGCCAAGAACATGGAAGAGCAAAGACTTCCTGAGCCAGAGGTTGTTTTGCTTGACATAATAAAGTGTAGTGGACTTCCCTTCTGTTCGTTGGCTCCAAGCTAGAGGCTGGACAGAGATGTCTCCATTATGCTTTACGGTCAGGCAGTCCACAGCTGAACTATTCATCATATGAATTTTGTTTGTTCTTTCATCTTCTAACATGTTTTGATGACACCTTGCTTTTCTGCCAGAAGAGCTGATGAGCATTTGGTCCCTGTTTGTTCTCTGCTAAACACCAGTAATATTACATGGGTATAGAAATTACTAGAGAGGGTTAGAGGAACGCAAATCCGGATGATTTTTCAGATATTGTCATAAAGCATTACATGGCTCTTGCACTAAGCCACTTGTAATGCTGCTGTTATACTAGAGTGGATTCCATTCACTGGGTAATTGTTGTTGTCTTGCTAATGCAGAAGTCTCCAACTGAGTTTCTGCTACTATATAATTACATGAAAAATGGACGTATGCGTGCACATAGGGTATGTTTAAAAATATTTTAGTTATTCTTGCAAATTGGTCCATCCTTACAGGATGGGAGACACGTATCTCTGAATAAATATTAAATTAATCTAAAATGAATGTTATTTTTGCAGAATTATAATATTTTATTGTGTGGAGAGAGGGGAAAAAAAGAAAAAAAAAAAGAAAAGAAAAGAAAAAAAAATGTCCCCAACCTGTTTAGGCACAGAATAACAATGTGGATTTATGAAGTTCTTACCACTGATCTGTAAAATACAGGTACAAATCTTGTACTATGCCTTTAGACAGAGTTCTTTACAGTCTGTAGTTACTAGTTCTGAAATGTTATTATGTTAGCAGGCTGACCTAGAAAACTTCAGATGTTTCTATCAAAAAGAGAACGAAAGAACATTGCAAGAGTTAGAAAGGAACAAAATATATTTGTCAGTAGGACTGTAATTACAGGATTTTTTGTCCAAATAAATAATGTCAGGAAATAGTGTTGAAGGCCTGAACATTTTCTCATAAACAGTGAGGTAATCCCTTAATCCATGTTATTTACATATATAGAGAAAAGAGAGTTAAATTAACTAGACTACATTTTCTTTCACTCTTATTTAAAAATAATATTCTGAGTTGCTTTTCCTCAAGACAGCAGTAGGTCTGACATGTTGTATTTCCTTAGTGAGAAAGCGCCTGTTTTTTTTCAGCTGGGTTGTGAAGTTTGTTGACCTTATTTCCTATATAATATAAAGACATGGGAGAAGCTACTGATCACGACTGCTGCTGATGACTTTCCGTATTCACAAACTCTGTATGTTAACTGTTGTTTGATCTTTTTGACTAAAGCTAGTCAGATAATTGATCTTCTTGGCTTGATGAGCTGAGCAACATAAACAATGCAACAAAACCCAGCAAAAATATTTAGCACTAGCATGAAATATTTATTTGGAACAAAAACATTGTGTTTAATTTTCAGGTCCTTTGCTTCTTTTAAGCTCTTAAATCAGTGTGATTTGAAATGAAAATTGTATTTGTGAAGACTCTTATAAATTTGTGTGTATACATGTATTTATATAGGTGTGTGTATACATATATATATATATATATATATATATGCATGTAGAGAGAGAGGGATTTTTATTAAAGTGACCAAGATCAAGTTAATTTTGTAAAGGCTAAAGGATCATCTCCCTTGTTTATGAGAAAATTTTGCAAAGACTCCTCCAAAACTGCCCATTTAGTGAATTAACTATTCCGTTAAAAAACTTCTGCCTCTCCCTGTTTTTTGAAAGTTACATTATGGGCTTCTGTGTTGCTCGTTTGTAGTGTTTGAATTTGCCTCTCTTTGCCACTCATGTTAATGCATTTTTGTGTATTTAGCACTGGGAGAAGTAGAAGTGGAATCCTTATGTATGTCCTTAAGGACATACCTCACTGTTGCACCTGAACTAGAAGTCTAATTTTCTCTGTATTGTGTTTTGATTTCATGCTATTAAGTGATCCACTCCAAATAGTCAAGAAAAACTTGGCCTTATGCCCTGAATTCTTGTCAGTGGACTTTCAAGCTTTTGTGTTTTATCTGGCAAACCTAAATCTTTATTGATTTTTATTTAATCACATTTCCCAGAGAAAGTATGGTGAATGAGCCACAAGACTAGGGCGTAAGAATTGCAACTAAAGCCTCTTTCTTCACCAGCTTCTCTCCAAGTCATTTAGTTTTTAGTACTTCAGTTACTCAAATGGCATAGAAAACATTTCCCACTTTTACAGCATGCTTGTAAGTGTGATTTAATTTAAATTTTTAAACTGATGCTACAGTAAAAGGATACTTGACTATAATTTCCTATCATGCAAAATGAATGACAAAAGAATGTTTTTTGCCACAGTGATCTCAGGATTTCTTATTAACTTTCCAAAAGCAAAAACTCAGCCAAAGACAATGCATTTTTCAGCAAAGATACTTTACATAATTTTTGCATATCCCACAAAGCCAAGCTGGTGTTTTCTGGCAAATTACTTGAAAATGTAACCATTCAAGCCCTGATGAATATTATGTCTTTATAAAGAGGGAACAAGGGCAACATGCCTGATGAATAATATTTGAAGGTACTAGAAGAGACTGTGTGAGCTGTCTTGTTTTCTCTGTCAGGTTAATGTTGCATTATTTCCTCAGCCTCTTGTGCTTTTTAGAATATTCTTCTGCCAGGCAAAATCTGAGGCAATACATTTCATCTGTTTAAATCTGTTACTTTTTGCTCTGAGTCGTGTGATAATTTTTCTGTTCCAGGCTTACTTCATTCTTTGGACAAAACAAGTGATTTAGAAAGAAAGATAGAAAGAAAAGCCTGTAAATTAGGTGCTTTTAGACTTCCTGTTCCTCCCTGGGGCAGCTGCATGAACTGCATCCAGTTTTCCCAAGCAGAGCCAGAGGGCCTTGTTCACTAGACTTGTAACTCTAACCAAGAGCTTATGGCAGATGGAATTACCAGTTATGCCATAATTTATAAACCTGTTGGAATTTGTAATCATCTTAAGATACTTTTTTCTTTCCTTTTGTTATAATTAAGCCACTATTTATCATCACACTCTGCTTAGTATTTCATTTTTATAATTCTAACCATACTAGTTACCAGGCACTTCAGACACAAAAGAAATACTTCCTTTCTGAACATTGTGTAGTCAACTTGTACCTAAACTAAAACAAAAAAGAAAATCAAAATGAAAAATTAAGCCAATCCCCCAGATGTTTCAATTTATACCAAGAACAGCCTTTTAGCATATGTTGAACAACAGTTAGCAGAAACCTACTGTGTTCAGGGATGCCACAAACAAAGTGAAAGGTAGATCTAAGCATTTTGGCATACAATAAATGAATAATAGATAATAAAGTAGTTCATTATCAAAACCACCTGTTTCTGCTTTGTGTGATCCCCAATATGGAATTTTAAGATAAATTCATATCTCCAAAGAGCACCTGTCTGTAGAAATCAGTGTTTTTCAGTTGTGAAGTAGTTGCAATTATTGTATTTTGTTGAAAGAACGGTTCATTGTTCCTCAGAAAGAATCACATTTCCATAGACCTTCAAAAAAATAGTAAAAAGAATGTCACATGTTTTCCTTATATTTAACTGTTTCCTTCTTGAAGTGATTACTGGATCAGTTATCTTAGTGAGTATAAATGCATGGCTTAAATGCCAAGAAGCAGTTCTATATGTAACAGGTTAGTTCCATCAAGAACTTAGTCTTCAATATTTTTGTGCAAAGACAGAACAGTTTATAATTTACTTTCTATAAGTATTGTCTCATATTTAAATTGAATGTCTCTCTTAATTTGTTATTCAAAGAACTTAGGTCGCTGTACTGTATTGTGTTTTGTACCTTAAAAGATTTCAGTGCTTCCTGATTGTTTGGTTAGGGGAGAAGTACTTTACAGAGTTGGATGTTGGAAGAAGGAAAAGTGGATGGCTTGACTAAGTAGATCAAAAAAAAGAGTCTCAAGCATAATAAATAATGCATTTCAGTTGCCTTAAAATAGCATAAATATGAATTCTGTAAAAAGAGCCCAAGGCAAGCTATTACCAGGTGGTCATCAACAGACCGTCCCATTTTCCACAGAAAGTGCAGAACGGAGCTTCCGCAGCTTTGCTGGCTCTTCCCTGGGTTGATTTTGCTTGAGGTGACTCGCCCGCTTCCAGAAGGTCTCTGCCTAGTTCAGCTATCTTGAATTTTTCTCAGCCGGTGCTGCAAAATGTTTCCAGACTCCCAGTACTTTGGGCAAGACAACAATGAATAGAAGCTGGAACGGCTTAGGTATGGAGGGACAGAAGAGAGTCTAGCCATACTTCTTTTCCAAAGATAGTTTTTATGGAAGAAGTTGGTACTTCTTTTCCAAAGATAGTTTTTATGTTTGGAAAAGACATAAAAAGAAGTTGAGAAGATCCCATACAAGTGGAGGGAAAATCACTTGCTTTTCTTGGCTAGAAAGGGGGAAAAGAGAAAAAATGAAAGCAGATGATGTGAGTCCTTGACTCTTGTGATGAGGTGTGGACCCAAAGCATCTTTAATTTTCAGTTTATTTGCCTTGCAGGGACAGAGAGACTGGGAAAGTTCTGCTTGAGCTGCCTCTTGAAAAAGGGCCTGGGACACATCTGCAGGGACCCTTCGGATTAGGATCATTACCTCAGTTACTTATTGGCGCTCTTCTACTGCTTCAGGACCTGCCTGATCTCTGAGACTACCCCGAGCGTCTCCAAGCTCCCCTACCTGTGATCAGCTCGGGAAGATGCTCATTAGGGCACGCTGCGTGTGCCGCGTAGAGCTGTGCAGATGGCACGCGGCATATATCAGGGGTTGATGTATAGCTCTGCCTACCTGCTGCTAATAAGGAATGGAACATCTACTACTATGACAGATAGCTGACACTCATATTTTTATGAATGACCCAGAAAAACTAAAGCTATGTACTTACATTGCTCTTGTTATTGTATAGAAGAGTTAATTTCTGCAGAGCAAAGAAAAATCTATTAGGCATTTTTAACATGAGCTTGAAGAAGAATGGAATGAGGAAGCAGAGAAAAACCAACGGCACAGATGTGGAGAGTACATAAACATTAGCATGAGGTAGAAAGTCTGTTGTGGACAAACTGTTCTCATCTTGTGCTCTGATCATTAATTTCATGTGAAACTGTTTGATAAAGTGATCTCTCTATTTTTTTTTACTCAAGACTAAATCACGAATTTGAATGGTAAGGATATAGAATATTTTTCCCCCTTATAGATGTATTTGACTTTCTCCCTACAAATAGTTTGTAGTAGTTTGTCATAAACAAGGGAGTAGGGATAAAAATACCTAATATTCTTCCTGTAAAGTAGTGGTGTAGTAACAGACATACATGTAAAAACTTGAAATATCAAGTTAGAAACTTGATAAAATCATAAGATGTTACTATTCTCTAAGCTATCATCTGATATTCTGTTACTAATTGACCAAAAATCATTTTATTTACTGCTCTCAGTGGCTGTAAAAGTTTTTAAATAAAAATTTCTCCCTTTTTTTTTTTAACCGTATGTCAAATATAAACATTCAGTGCACTCTTTATATGATATTAATGAATATATTATAGCTGTATGTTTATTAGGAGCATGAAAGTGGCATATAGATTGCATTGCACAAAAAGAGTATTCCAGTATTATATTTGGCACCTAAGGTCTTAGTATGGTCTGTGGTTCTGATTTAAAGCTGCAAGATTAGGCTGAGCTGTGTGTTAAATTCAGGGCATTGTGACCTCCTGCTTTGGGATGTTTTCCTATGAGCTCAGAAACTACTAGCACTCTTTCATTTAGAAATTCCACTTTTACCAAAGTAAAATGGAAGCTGTGGCTGGATGCACAAAGGTAAGTTCCTTTGCTTTTGCAAATGTTATCAGCTGTTATTAGCAATTAACTTACAGAGGTTTTTTTTTTTAAACACCTAACTAGCGAGGTGATATATTGTGCACTAACAAAAGGGATTTTTTTTACGAATGTAGGTCATCTTTGAACAAAATTAGCATTCAACAAAATATGCCTGCTCCAATGTCTTGATTTTAGGGAGCCAAGCTCCTTTAGACAGTAAAATGTAGTGAAATGCTGCCCTCTTCTGCTCTTCCAAACTCAGGTTTTCTCTGCACTGTTCATGATGCCTCCAAGCATTTTTTATTTTTCATCTTTCTGTATGGTAGAAGCTGTTTGGGGTTTATCATTTTGTTAGACACTATATGATGTCTCTATACAAAAAAATCTTCTGAAATGAGCTTGCAGAAGTAAGCTCATTTTTAATGCTCATCTTTTATGTAAGAAAATTCCTTATTTTAGCAGAAGAATCCGATATATTTGATGTACTTTCTTCATGAGGGTAAATACAGTAAAGATGCTGCTTCGTGACTCTCCTGGAAAGGTCATGTGAAGGAATTAAGGGGAGAGGTGGACTTGAACCTGTGTAAAGCCCGATCTCTTCTCCTGATGCTGAATTTGCCTGTTTGCCACCGTATCCTCCTGACTAACCTGTGTGGTGTGGAAGAGTCCAGCCCATCCAAACACTGCCGAGGGCCTGTGCGCTGTTCTTTATGGTAGCTTCTTTGGGGGTAGAGATCCTGCTTTCATTCGGAGCAAGGAGTTTTAAAGGTCTGGTTGAAAAGTGCTTTTTGTTTATTATTACTTTTTTATTTAGTGAGAGCTGCTGTTGTCCTTGTAGGAGTACTAATATCTTTACAGTTTCTAACTGCCCTTTAGCTAGAAGATATCCTTAATGGAAAATTGCTTGTGCCTGTGGTTTGACTCTTCTGTAGACAGTATGTCAGATATTGAGAACTGTGGGAATAAAGGCAAGAGAGGTGATGAAATAAATTTGTTTATTACTTTGTCTTTGCAGTACAGATTTGGGGATTTAAATTTTGTAGGAGCTCTGGAATTCAGACATACTTCTGATAATGATATATATTACCTGTGAGGTGATGGAAATCAAGTGGAACATAACAGTGCCTTATAGATGCATTTCAGTTGTTAGAAACACTTTCTTGTTAAAGAAGAACTTTTCAGAATAAATTTCAAAATAAAATTCTGACTTTGGCAAAGAATTGCTTATCTTAAGAGATGCTCAACTTATCATTCAAAGATTGCAATGCTTTCCCGGGGGATAGAGAATCTATTTATATTTTTATTTTTGCTGTTGACTATGAGGTTACAGTGTTTTTGTGTTAGGAGTATATTCCACTAATCTTATGAGAAAGTGGTTACTGCAGAAAATGAAACAGCTTGTTTTAATCCATCCTTAAATCTAAGGCTATGTTTTCCTCTGAATTGCTTCCAACAATGCAGTGATCATGATTCATGATGCAGTCAGTGTGGCTCTTTGTAAACATAGTCTTTTCACATATTCTGTGACATTTCTGTAATGAATCATCAGGCATGAAAAATGTACATTGTCACAGGCTAACACTGAAAGAAGTCACTAAAGGAATAGGTTACCGTTGGGATTGCCGTAAAATGGAGCTGGTTAAGGATGACTGTGATTCAGTATATCTGGCGACAGGTACATATTAACACACGGCATTTCCAGGATGTTGGTTCATTAACCCTGCTGAAATCCATAAGAAGTGTCATGCTTATGGCTTGGTTGAAATTTAATTGTAAAAACATTTGTTCTCTGACTAGCACTGAAATAACAGTGTGTTCCTAACTGCTGCTGTGCTGAGTATATCTATTTTAGCGTAGCCTGCTTAAAAGCTGATGCAAAATCAGTTCAAATCAAGTGCCCCTTTTCCAGATTAACAAAAGCCATTTGAGGCTTTGACTTGCTCGAGCTCTTGTGCTGATGTTACAAGGGAATGTAAAAGGGGTGGTGAAAAAGAAAATAGGTGCTTCTAATGGTGAAGTTCTTCATTTGTGAAAGATGAAAATTCTTCACAAACTTTTTGTTCAATACTGAAATTTGAACTATCCTATCTTTTTCTTTTACTATCTTTTTTACTAAGAAATTACTTTGACTTTTTTATTTTTTTATTTACTTTTTTTTTATTTTAGCATGGCGCATCTTGCTGTTCAAATCAATGTATTTAAAATGGTCATCTGAAAACCAGATTAGGCAGACTTTGTTAATAAACATAATGTTGACTAGTGAAATTATCATTCATGCCACTAATGAAAAATGGAGATTGTTGCTGTGGTTATAGTCTCAGCAGTCATATACAAAGAGAGAGATTGATAGAGCTGGCGATAGGTTGAAAGAAAAAGTACTGCTCTTAGCAGATAAGAGTTTTGCTTTCTAGTCTTTGCTAGTTTTGCCTCAGTTGCCTACATTGTAGCAGATTTTCACAGTTATATATATTTAAAAGTGAGAGGATTTTTAGAAATGTTTCTCTGTATAAGTTAAACGAGCAGTGGCTAATTTCACTCTGGTTATATATTGTATGTATGTCAAGTCAAGAGTTACGGTACTGGTATGTATTGTGCTCGTGAGGACGAGATAAAATACTGAATTAGAAATATGTAGGAAGAAATGGTATAAAAAATTCTTCACTCTCTACTTAAGTGGGAATGTGAATTAAAAAAAAAAAAAAAGGTCATGGGGGGGACAAAACAGGGTCTTTTCAGAGTATTTCAGTGCCTGCCTATTGTTTTGCACAGTAATTTGGTACTATTTATAATTTGCTGCTTTGTACAGTTCTCCAGATGCTGTTGTCTAATACAATCAGTATGAATAGTGAAATAAAAATTCCATAATAGAAGTCTTCATTCATAGTACTGTATCGCTTTTTAGTTAGGACTTCTGGTCTTTTTTTTTTAACCTAACTTTACTGTATTGTATATTAATGCATTATAATTTATTACATTAAAAAAAGTATTAAGGCTGAAGTAATATCAAAACAAAAGTACAAATCACATGAAAAAATGCCTTTTTGCTGTACTGGTCAGCTGTTAATGCTATGATAGTGGTTTGAAGCAATTCCATAGGGAGCTTAAACAGCTTGAAAGAGGGGAAACAGATGCTTTGAGTACTGCAGCACTTCTCTTCCCTCTCATGGATTATTTGCAGGATAGTGACTGGTGGAGACGCATTTGATCGCCCATAGAGCATTCTCACACCACAATGACTGATGTTCTTTCTATATATTTGCTATAGAAATACAAAGTAAAAATGTGGTTGCTAAAATCTACAGATGTTGGAAATCACAGATAAGGTTAGAAGCAGTGTTCAAGCTGTGAAGTCTGCTGGAGAAATTTCAATAATCTTTTTTCTTTTTTTTTTTTTTTCTACCATAGCCAAAGAAAAGTTCCTTACTGAAATGTCACCTCCTACACTGTTTTCCGTGTTAATCAGGCAGTTCATTATTCTTCCCTTTTAGCTGTGGTCTCAGGACTTTATTTCTCGACCGCATAATGTTAAATAAAACATGTTTCAGAGGAACTTGACAGTATTTCTATCGGTAATGTAAGAAATATACTCTGTGCTCTTGTAATGATGGGTTGAAATAAGAAGATCTCTTGGGATATTAGGCAGCTATCAGGAGATGCAATTATTCCTTTGGTGGTTTTGGATTCCTGTGATGCAAGATGGATAGTATGAATGTAGTATGTACAATGATGATGGCATTTGTTGGTGATGTTTGTTTTCTCTTGGATATATATATATAGACACATCTTAAACATATATCTGTGTATTTGATATGCTTAATGATTTTATATATTATTTATCTTTTGAGGCAGTTGTCTTTTGCAGATTTTGGAAGAGGATATCCAAAATATCATTGCATTGCAAAATGTAATTAAGAACCTTTTATATGATTTAGCCCCCTTTCTCCTCATGCTGCTTAAGCATAAGTCTTAATGTAACTTTTTATCCAACAATATTTCTTATAGCAAATATTATTACAGCAAATATATTTCACCTTTTTACTTCTATTTTGCAAAAATATGACTTCATATCCATAGATGACACCAGCATTTTTTGTTCTTTGCCATTTCCAGTAAGACCCGCTGCTGGAGTGTGTTTTTGGCACAAATTTATCGGAGTTATTAAATTAAGGAAAACTTGGAAAGCTCGTTCATGCATACCAGGTGGGAGAAGTGGAGGAGGGAGTCGCAGCTTTGGCTTGACCTCCTTGATGTGCTCAGCTTGGCACAGATCTGCTCCGTGGAATGGGTGAATTTGGAAATCACTAAAAGCGGATCCTGTGACACCATCGTTGGCGCAGGCTGCCAGGTACTTGTGCTGTGGTTTATTCCGCCGCATGAGTTGGACTGTGCTTGCTGAAAGCTGGTCAAGTGTCTGCAAACCAGACCCTGTGTTTTTGTCATCTTAATTTACTCTCCCTTTTAAAACTCTGGCATAGCTTTATATCAGTTGAGTTTTTATCCAGTTTGTTGCGGATTAGAGCAAGAATTTGTTATGCTATAACAGCTATAAACCGATTTTCTAAAAGAAAAGTTTCCTGTTTTTTAAATAGTATTTCAAATTTATGAAAATATTTTGGTCAAATAATATATAAAATTGTACAAACAAGGCAATAGATGCTCAATCAAAGTATATTGCAATCTGCAAAGTAAATGTATTTGCTTTAGATTAGATATAGTTAGAATTTTAAATGCTTACTAAGATTCCTGGAGGTTCTGAAGAGGTATGGTTATCCACTGCCTTGCACGAAAACACACAGTCCTAATGAAAGGAAATTGTTTGGTAGTTGGGTGGATTCAGATGCTGCATGTGATTCAAAGCCATGAATTGATTGGTAAACTGAAACCTTCAGATATTTTTTGTATGCAGGAGTGTTCAGTTTGAAGAGTAAGAGATCATATGGGATTGCTTCTTGCGCATTTTAAGATGAATCTCTAGGTCGTTTTGGCATAGTTTTGAAATTCACTGCCTTTGCAAAGTTAGAACCTGAAGTCACGTTTATGGAGGAATGTGCACAGCAGAGGATGCTTCTCTGGCCTGCAAGTTCAACTGACAGTTGTGAGAACTATTTAAGTACCTTGCTGGAGTGAGACCTGGATGTAAAAAGAATTCAGCTATTAAGAAGCTGAGAAATAGGAAGAGTTGTGTATCGCTAAAAGAGTGCTGCTTTGGTTGTAGCTAAAATCGGAACAGTAACTAGAAGAAAAAAAATAATAATTTGAAAATATACAATGCCATACAGTGTTTGGCCCTACTGTGTTTGCTGATAAAATGCTTTTTGAAGTTTCCAATGTTTTGTAAACTCCATGTCTAAAGTTTAGATGCCCGCTTTTAGCTCTGGACCAACAAAGCCCTGAAGTTGCTTGAAAATCACCTGTTTTACAGAACGGAACAAGCAAGTTGTGGACTTTCACGTTTTTGGTGGGCCAGCTATGGCCTGCTACTTGCAGTCTCAAGACCCAAGTTTGTAGAATTGCTACTTAGAGTTTTATTGTACACCAGAATTTCACAGATAGGGAAAACATCTTGTCAATTAAAAAAAAATGCAGAACCTGTGTTCTCAACTTCTCAACTACATATTAGGAATATATTGTTCTGAGAAATGATTCTATTCCATACAGCTTTCCCAAAGTTTCCATTCAATAGGAAGTGCTCCATAGCAGTTAAAGGTTTGACTGAATGGATACAGATGAGAACAAATCCCTTTACCATTTATAATGAAGCAGAAAATACCATAATTGGCAAGTATTAATAGAGTAAATGGTTGTGATCAATTTTTGCATGCATAGTTGCCAAAAAGGGCTGCTACAAAGGAATGTAACATGATTAACAGAGCACTCCTTGTTTATTAACCTGGAAATCGAACTCTCACTTTTTTTAAAGCTGTATGTTAATAATTTGAGAGATGGATTGATATAAAAGGAGTAGAATAACTAGTTTTAGTAGACAGCTTCTAGCTTTAGGTATGTAGTTAAGGTTTGCTCCATGTGAAATTACTGACCTGGAACATGAAGATGAATGGGATGCAGCCTACAGATGCAGACTTCAGCGTGGATCACAAGTCAACTACCTCAACAATAGCACACGGTATTAATAGCAATGTCTCTAGGATACCGAGAATGTAATTATATCCAGAGCAGGTAAGAGGGCTTCTCCTGTAGAAGTAATAAATAGGTAGATGTTGCTTAGCTTGCTGCTAGGCGTGAATATCTTTTAATTCTATTCCCCTTCTCCCCACCCGAAAGGGAGCACAGAGAGTACCAAACTCAATCTAGAAAATTCACTTTCACCTTTGATATATAATGACAAAAATCTCCGATCTTATTTCCTCTAGGAACAGGTCTTGAATACCCACTACCAGAGAGCAGTGTTTAGCTCCTAACAAACTCCGCTTGTATCAAACTTTCATACTGTTACCTAACTCTCTTAGTTTATTTTTCAGCACAGCAATGGCCAGAGAGAAACAGAAGCTCCCTCCTCCTGCATGCGCAGGCCGCGGAGGCCTCGCTGCTCTTCTGCTCCGTGTGTGACTGAGGCTCTGCCCTCCGTCCGCAGGGGACAGCCTGGGGTCCAACGGTTTCTCGCTGCTGTAAAACTATCCTGGTGCTTCTGGTGAGCAACGTTTAGTGACACAGCTAGGTTTTAAAGATGAGTGCTAGCCTGTGATTCATGCGACAATATTGGGTGGATGTGCTATAGATTTAGAGTGTGTTTCCTTAGGTAACTTGAAATGCATCTAAGCTGATTACACATGTAGTTTGGCCCAGTTTTGTGAGCAGTGTCCTGGCGTGTGCAGTCTGGAGAGCAGCTCAGCTGTCTGCCAAACTTCTGCTCGGGAAGCAGCAGCAGGCAAGTCCCTAACGTGGAATGAGCCTTTCCCAGGATACTGTTCAGGACAACTCATTTAAAAAGCAAAAGACGGTTTGAAAGTGAGCTCAGGACTTCTACAGGGTTCTGCCCAATGCTGAGGGGTTAGGTCTGGTAACATGGGTTGTGAATAATGCACAGTGTAGATTGTCTTAAGATCCGTCTGCTTCCATAGTCAATAGGGTTGCTAAAGGGAAATATTAAACTATATGGAGACACTCAGGTCACTTATGGAAATACCTAAACAGAACGTAAATTTTGTGAAGGCAATAGCCCAAATTCAGCAAAGCATATCATGTGGCAGCAAGCATAAACGTAATCCCCATGTTAGTCCCAGAAGTTATTCAAATATTTTAGATTAAGCATCTGTGTAAGTGATTTGCGAGTTCTTACTCCTCAGAAGATAACTATTTTAGCAAATATGAATCTTCTGGCTCACTGTCCATCCTTTAACTACAGTGCTTTTGAAGACAGAGAAACGTGGCAGCACACAAATGTCTTCATGCAAAGATGTGATTTAAACAACAAAATCATATTTTGCTTCACTTAAATAAGCTCATTAAAAATGTGATGCTGCTATGATGGAAAGATTGCTTGTCCTGCAGACTGGGGAAAGGTGCTGCCCGGGCAGGCGCTGTGCCTGCCGGCATCCGGAGCGCCTGCAGCTGCTCCAGAAACCTGGAGGGAATCACCATCGGGGTGGAATACATCTGTAAAAGGGAAAACAGCTGCAGGAAGGCATTTCAGATGCAGATGTATTGGGGGAAAAGAAGAAAAAAAGAATTAAACTGCTTGAACTAGTGAACTTAAACTAGTGCAACTGTGTTGCACTAACTGGAAATCACCACTAAAAGTGGTGACTGGCAGAGTGTCCCGACCGGTTGTTTACTTTTCAGTGAGACTTAGTTGTGCCTTCTTGGGTTTTGGAATTGATTTAAGGAAGAAATGTTCAATCAAAGCAAGTCACCAACAGCTTGAATGATTGTGCTGTCTTCAAGTGTCCGTTGGGACATCATTGTCTTTTTGGAGACCTCTCAGGAAAGTAAATAAAATGTATCAGCACAGTTTATGCCTGTGGCTGCATCATACTGTGAGCACTCCAGGGATGTTTCAGAGCAGAGCTGGGTATGGATTTTACTGCTGCACTTAACCACATGAAACATACAGCATTTGCCAAGGAAGTGCTAATAATCTGCCAGAAAATATACTCCAGATATACTCATGAGAGTAAGAGAAAGCTAATTTTCTGCTGAATGAAAATTACAATGATTTTAGTAATCACCTTACAAGTTAACATTTCTGAAACTTCATAACATAGTGTATTTTGTGTTATCATTGTTTTTGCTTGTTTTTGTTAAGGTTAGATACATTACCAGAATTTTCTGTGCAAGGCAAAAAAAAAATTAGACGAGGAAAAACTTAAGAGAAGTTAAAATATTTTCATATAAGAAAATACTGTTTATTTTGTTCTAGGTAAATACCAAGATTTAGCTACCCCAATAACAGCAGTGTAGTTCCTTAAATTCTTTACTGTAGAACAGAGAAATGGTTATATTGGAGAAAAGGAAAAATATAGGAAAAAAAAAGCAGGAGAGGAAAACAAAATAAAATGCATGCCTTTGGCATCATGCTGCGAGCTAGAATCGTGGTTAAATCCAGCTTGAGTTTGTTGGCTTGTTTGTCTGAGGAGCACCTAGATAATGACTTTTCATCCGACAAGAGAGGAGTGTGAGTGTAAAACTGGGTTTCTAAAACTACAGGTGTTTAGAAACAGGTGGGAAAAAGATAGGGACATTAAGTGAAACCAGCCAGCATCACTTTGGAAACAAATAAAAGGAAACCTGCCCATGGGCACAGCCTCAGTTAAGGTGACCTCCTTTTCAGAGGATTGGTGCCTACTGATGGGGCTGTCGTATGCAGGCGTGTTAGGCAAACGGGGAGGCTCAGGTTCGGCCTCTGCAACAGTGAGTAAAACTCTTGATCTTATTTGAAGGAAGAAAGAGAGAAAAGAAAAAAAAATGGATTTCAAGGTGTGGTTGTCACAGATCTGCACTGCTGCAGATCTTTACCAGGAGGACTTCTCTACAGTAAGGATTAACAATCTGCCAGGTCTTAATTTTAAGATCTACTATGTGTTTGCACGAGTGCCCACTTTATACTGAGGGGAAAATATTAATTAAAAATCAAAGAAATCCTAATATCCAAAAAGAAATTCTATGTTTTCAGAGCACAAAGGACGATGGAAGCAAAAATCGAGCATGGCTGCAGATAGTGTGGAGTGTCCTCTCTATCCGCTGCGTATCCTGTAGCCCATGTCTGGAGCAGCAGAATTGGTATGGAGCTGTAAATACGCGCTCTTAACAGAAAGAGTTGATTAAACTTCTGTGTGGGAATTTACAAGAAGTAAAAATTAGCCACTCAGTTGAATCATAGTTGACAGATACTTATTTTGCACATTTACATTGCTCATTTAGGAATCCAGTTAAATGCTTTTTTGACAGTAGTAATTTCAATTGTCATCGATTTTATTTAAGATGGGTCAATGCAAGCAAATTTACCTTATGTCTTTCCATTGGAATGTTTGGAATGTTTGGATGCAAGTTTAGTTCTCGGGCAAGAGAAAGTGCTACTGAAACAAATTTGTAAGGTTGCCTTGTTGTTTTCACCTAAGTTGAATTCAAATCTTAATCATCCAGAGTTTTGTAATATTTTTCACACACACAAAAAATTATATTTAAACCATTTTAGAGGCAAATTTATTCCAAATTTCAAGCTGTCTCTTCGGAAGGGTTTTTTTGATATCCCTCACCGAGATATGCCAGGCCAATTCACATATTATGCTGAAACACATTATTGAAATGATATAATAAATATTTTCAACATAAATGCATTTTCCACTTTTGCAGGTTATGTAGTGAATTTTGTTTCTAATTTGAAAAAGTGTTTTGAAGTCAGTTAAGGAGAAAGAAATGTCAAAGAAAACATTTCAAAATTCCCAGTATAATGGTTTCTGTTGCCCTCCCCTAGCTGGTAAACTGGGTAAAGCTCATTGTAATCATGTTGCAAGCGTTTTCTATTCCAGAAAATCCTGGTGACAATTTCATTTTAGGATTTAATCCATTGTAATCAAGTTGTAATAAAGCATGTAATTACAGAATAACCCTAAATGTAAAATACACATTTCATGTTGAGTGGGAATTGAAAGCACATGACAATTCCAAAATTCAGATGCTATAATCAAAAAGAAATACCAGCAGAAAAGCTATGTTGGGCATATAGAAATTCTGATATAATGTGATATAGGGAGAAATTTCAAAATGTTCCTGACAAAATTCCTCATTTACAGAAGAGAACATAGTTAAATAATTTGGAATAAGGGGAGATGGGAAAGATACCTGGGGTGACAACAAAGTTATAAAGAATAGACTGCTGGGACATAATCATTTCTGAGAAGTCTGGATGAAGAAATCAGTCTCACTTCCCATGCTTCCTTGATGTTTTGTTTTTGTCCTGGTCTTTGATCTTATCCTTTAATTATTTCTCAAACATGCTTCAGGTTCCATTAGAAATTTTGGCAGAATTTGGAAGATGAACAATACTTAAAGGGACCAGCTTAGAATGGATATGAGTTTGTGTTTTTGCTGTTCAGAATTTCACTAGTTATCAGTAGCAATGTTGGAGCATCAGGGTTTATTCATTAGCAGAAAGAAATGAAGGCATCTGGATTAGATAGCAACATACAGGTATAAAATATCATTAAAAATAAATAATCTTGAGTTGACAAACTGAAAAATGACTATTCACCCTTTTCTACAGTTAGTGAAGTTTTAGAGATGTAGGAAAAATAAAGCTGAAAATGTAGTTCTAGCTGTTTAGCCAGACAGAGCATTTCTATAACAGCACCATTTCCTTAAATGTTTTATTCTTTGCATTGTTGACATTGTTGAAGAGATTGACATACAGTGTAATTTAAGGCTAGAACAACTTAGTTTTGCACATATTTTGGCTACAGTGTATTAGATGGAGTAGTGATGTGATGCAGTGCAGACTGACTGCAGTAATGTGTGCAGTTGTGCACTGGCTCTTCTCCAGTAATATGTGCTAATGAATGGGTCTTTTCTTCTTGGAAGACGTGTCACTGGAGTACCGTGTTCAAAGCCCAGTTTGGATGACTTTTTTGTTCCTTTACATTCCTCAAAAAATACCACAAAAAAAGACTTAAGAACAAAGCAAGGGCTGCAGGAAATTATCCAGGCTACCTCCTTTGCTTCTCTTCCCCCTTGTTGGAGGGGGAAAGAATGCAAAACAATATTATGTTATCTCTCCGTTCATTATGAACATATGAATAGAGCAATTTCCTTATTCACACATCTTTACAAATTACTAGCTTGGTTTCCTGTCATTTAAAAGTACAAAGATGTCTAACAAAGAAAATAATAGAATCATAATAATTACTGCATACACTAGGGTAATATGAAAAATTTGTTGGTTTAAGTAAAAGCTGATTACTCCACAAATAAAGGTCCAGGTTGCTTCACATGGACATTACAAAGAGAAAGTACCTATCAACTTCACAGCACCAATTACAATTTTAGAAAGGTGGGAAAGCTGTTCATACTTTTCATGTGGCCCTACATTTAAGGCAGCTTAATTTTAATTTATTATTCTTTAAAAAAATGAAAATAAAAAATTAGAAGAGACTGGATCTTCAGTACTTCACTTAGTACTCTCAACATAACATCAGGTATCTGCTTCAGGGTTTTGCAGGATTTAAGCACCTGTGTAGCCCATCAAAGTCAGTAGGATTAAGTGCTCAAAAATAAAGCATCTGTTTTAAGTGCTTGCCTTATTTGGGCCAGATTTAAAGGTTTAGCTTAGCAAGAATGGGTATAAACTTAAAAGTTGGAATTATGTATTATATTAGTTAGCCTTGTAGGAGCCATAAAATTAATGAAAATTTGCCTTAGACTGAAATTTTGTTAGGTCTTAGTCAAGTGATGACAAATCCCAGTGGCACAGTTGCTTGAGGTCATATTCCAGCACTTCCTAGCCAATCTGGAAAGGATTAGACATATTTTATATACAGAGAACATCTTACAGGACACTTGCTGAGCAGTACCATTCGATCTGTAAAGGATTATGTCAAGGGGATGTCAAGATTATGTCAAAGATTATGTCAAGACCTCTGAGTTGAGCTGACTTTGTTCATTTGCTTTGCTGTTGAAGAGGTGTCTGTGTCCTTCAAGGAGATTGTAGAAATTTTGGACTATGAACATAGCTGGTACAAGAAAGTGGTGCTTTTCTTCCTTCTCAGAGGTCTCTTATTGTAGTAGTTTGTCTTTGGGCAGTCATGAGGAAAGTCAAACAGCTGAGGCTGTTGATGCTTTGACTTATTTTTCCCTTCCCTCTTCTGTTCAAAATGTATTTTGCTACAGGGATCTGGGATCAGGTGTTGCAGGCCCTGACATGGGGCCTGTGGCAGAAGGCTATCAGCTTCCTTGCTTGTGAGGTGGGAGCGACACCCTCCTCCACCCTGAAACCCCCACTAAGCTAATGCTCTCATATGTCTTCTGCGTAATTTAAAGCGAACCTTTGCCGATGTTCAGAATATTAAATAGCAAAAGCAGATATTTAAAGTATCACTAAAAGTTGTGCTTAAACTGTCAAAAGATCAATAATGCAAATTTTTCTCTTCTCCCTGATTTTTTTGCTCCTTTCGCTGTCTGTGCAATGTTGTTCAGGTAATCTGTGAAATACCACCTGCATTGGCTTTGATATGCAAATAAGTTTAATCTTTGTTAGTTTTAAAGTTACGTGGAAGTTATAAGGTGGTATAGTGACCAAAATGAGTTAAGTGAGATGGATGGATTCCAGGCAAAAATGTATTTATAACTTGGATAAAAATATATTGAACTCTGTAAATGAGTTATGATTTAACTACTGTTCAGTAGAACACTTGTCACTATTGTTTATATCAAATTTCAGAGGACAAAAACTGAAATAAAACAATTATTCTGAGAACCAAGAAAAAATAAAAGAACATTAGGTACCCCTCAGGCAGACAAAGTTCCCTGACTCTTTTCCAGAGAAGTTTTTTTTAAGTTCGCACTGATAAGAAGGTTCAGTTCTTTGATTGAATCTATCAATTATAATTCCTTATAGTAGGAATTACTATTACTGTAATGTTTTGTGAATGCTGTTCAGGAATACAGCACATTTTTGAACAGTTTTTGCATCATCCATCAGTCCAGTCATATGGAAGTAACAGCAGAAAATATCCAGCTAGGTCATTCTGATGAACTGAATGATATGTATGGAGCACATGTATGGTAATGGGGTCCTTTTCTGTCTAGGTGCCAACCTTTCAAGTTACTTAGAAGTCAGTGAAAAGTCATGTGGTTATTTAAGGGAATGTAAATGTGAATATGCATTTTCTGTACCCAAATAACAATCAGATCTATTTAGAAATATAATTTCAACCTAAAAACACCAAAAGGCCAAAGGAAATGTCAAGAAATGTAGTGCCTATCCCTGTGTAGGAATTGCTTATTGTTTTTTCCCTCTACTTCCCTGCTCTGTAGGAAGATCCCAGCTGGTTGGCATTGTGGTAGCCTGTCGAACAGCTGAGAAGGAAAGCTGAGTCTGGTAAGTCTGCATTTCTCCTGGCTGGTAATTCTGTAACGGAGCCTTTGCCAGGGTGCTTGGAATAAAATAGGTGGAAGGGAGAGTTTGGCTGGTGTGGAACATCTGGGGATTGGTTTCTTAGGAGCACATTTCCAATTTGTTGAGGCACTGGATACAGCAAAATCTCTCTTTTCTAGAGATTTAAATAATGCTAGCCTAGAAATTACTCTCAAAAGGCAAGTAGTTCTTATCCTATAGTATGCTCTCTCCACTGAGCTAATTTAAGTTTATATCTGTTTTTCAAGTGATTATCAGTCCTGGATCTGTCTTACACAACTGCCCATTCTGCCTGAATACTCACAGGTAAGCAAATAGATCAGTACAGGGATTTGGAAAAACTGGAGCTTAATGGTTTTGGTAGCTGAAACCAATTATCTTCCCCACCAACTATTCCTTCCAACTATCTTCCCCACCACCCTCTCCAAAATAAGGAGAGATGAAGAAGAAAAAATAGGCAGAGAAAAATGAGGATGTATTTAAGGTCACTTGTATACTGCCTAGGTTTTGAAATGCAGACTCTCCATTAATATACTTGCTCCATCTTTCATTTCCTATGACTTTACTCCTAATGTAAATAGTTAATACTTTATAGCTAAGCCTTTAGAAGTGAAATTCTGATCACCATACAGAAACTCAAGGCTCAACACTATATAAAGAGTTGTCATTAAACCTGGCCTCAGTTTGACCTGCAGGAATGAAGTTATTACTTCTTGCAAAGCTCTTTCTACCTCAGTTTTCTTCTGCTCTTTATTCTGACAGCTTATGAATAATACATATACCTCTTGCTCCTTTTGTAATGACAGTTGCTTGTTTGTTGCTTTTGTGGGGGGACCAGGGGTGTTGAATTTGGTCAAATAATAAGCAAGATGGCAGCTACTAGACAAGCTGTTTTAAAAAAAATCTCCTGGGAGATGCTAAATAGACAAAGCCTTCAGGCTAAGTGAGTGTTACATGTGTTTGGTCCACACATGCATAATGTACCGTCCATTCTTACTCTTCCATAAATGTCTGTTTATGGTTGCCTGTTAGAGAGAAAATGAGGGGCTAGGTAAAACCCTTGCTTTGTTTCAGGAAGGCTATTCCTGCAGTTTTATATTAGACTATATTATATTGCAAGTATATTTGAAAGTGTATATCACATTAATAGGTGTTCTTGTATTCCCAAGGTAAGTTGGTTTTTTTTTTTTTGTTTTTTGGTTGGGGTTTTTTTTTTGGGAGGTGGGGGGGTAGAAGGTACTCTTTTTACTCTTTGGGTAGTCTTTCCTTATCAATGAATGCAGCAAATTACTTGTTTTGAGGGTGGAGGGGAGAACAAGGGCTTTCAGATAAAAAAAAAAAAAAAAATAGAACGAGCTCTTGTGTGAAGTCTTTTTTCAGACCTTGAATAAAAGCAGCCAGCTTCAAAGATGCCTGTAAGTTGAATTCAGCTGTATCAATTAAGTATATCAAATAAGTGACTTAGCTTTACAAACCTACCTTTTAAATAGGTCATTTAAAGAAAAACGTCCATCTCTGGTGCTTGTAAAAATAATATGAAATTAATCATTCAGTGGTTTGTGTTTTCAGATTGCTGATGTTTATTCATTTGTTCTAAAGTTTTCTACAGACCAGTTTGTATATATAAGATTGCTGATGTTTATTCATTTGTTCTTTTCTACAGACCAGTTTGTATATATCAATGACTTGTGTTTTTTCAAGAATCAAAGTTTACATGAGTGATAAAAAGGTTATTCATGTCCTGTGAAAAAATGTAAGAGTAACTTTGATCTGTGAGGTAAATAACATAATGCATTTTCTAACTTCTTGAGCTTCCTAATTAACACTTATGTTATGTAGATTTATAGGATTAGATTTAAATGCCTGGTCTTCAGTTGTTAGATGTCAATATACTGAAAAATTTGTCAGACAACTCAAAGCTTCTAAAAATAAACAAACAAAAATACATTTTTTTTCTTTAATAAGAGAGAAGAAAAAAGCTTTTTAAGTCTAAGTGACCGTATTAAATGTTTTATGTGAAATAATTACCTAGGCCATTCTTAATAAAATCCAGTATATTTTTTTTCCTAAACAAAATGGCCGTACTCCTGTTGACTTTGTTTTAAGGAATTGTGGTATCTGTAGGAGGTACTTCAGATCACAAGTGTATGTTAAAATCTCTGAAAGCTCCCCTTCCGCATAATTGTTACAGGGCATGTTTGTGGTGCTGTAGAAATGAAACCCCAAAGCAATAGATTTCATCTGAGTGACTTGTCTGCGAGGAATCTAATGAAACTAACTAAAGTCTAGTTATTAGGAATTAGCAAGGAATGCCTCTTTTTAGCTTTCTTTACATGGCAAGGAATCCTTGAACAAAACCATGTTGTCTATTTGTGTAAGCCAACATTCAGGTCTGCATGTATATCATCTGTCACGGCTGTTTCCTTAGCACGATCCAGGTCTAGAAGGGCTTTGAGGTGTTGACAGGACTTTATGCTGAATTTCCCAGCTGTTTTCCCAACAGATCATTTTAACCTTTACAAAGTCTTTTTGCCTGTTTCAAAGGATTTTGTCATAATAATATACATAGCCATTTTTGCCAAAACTATTTTCCTAAGTGTCCGTAGCGCTCT
Organism: Tinamus guttatus; assembly: GCF_000705375.1. The sequence goes on along the minus strand of NW_010589222.1, from coordinate 566,221 downwards.
TGTATGTCTATGCAGTCTGTAGAAAACACAAATAACTGAATTGGCTGATGTGACTTCCTCTCCAGGGAAGTTTTAATGAACTGGCCTATACTAAATGCAAGTCTCTATGGAAGTAGATCAGTATTATTACATACTTACTGTATTCTAGATATAAATGCATAAAGGTTAATGGATTAATAAAATTGTCATCTTTCAGTTATCATTGCATATCCCATGAACCGAATGTATAAGCTCAATTAGAAAGAGAGCCAAAGGGGAAATAAATAATTGTGCAATGAAAAGGCAATCCTTTTGTCTTAGATAAATACCTAACATTTTGATGCTAGTCACTGCATTGTAGTGTAACTGTAAACTGCATTTAATGTCTTAGGAAAGAAAATGCATTTAAGTATTATGGTGGTTAAAATCAATCTAGGTTATTATGAGAAATAAACCAGCTATATTTCCGGCAGTCAATTTTTTAGGATTTCACTAAAAAATAAATGAGAATACAGAAATAATAAATGAGCGTGCTGTAGTTTAATCACTTGTAAGTTGCTAGAATGATCTTTGAATAAGGATCATTTCACTAATTCAGCTGCATCAGCTTTTGTAGGGAAATTAAAGTAACGCTGATGATGCAGTTTTAGGAGTCCTTTCCCCCAATATGAAATCTTCCAAATGTCTCACATTACTAGCATAACCTTTTGAACAACTGGCAATTCTTCTGTCATCCTTCAACACAAGACAGGGACAGACGGGCAGAAACTATTTCATCAGCACAGAGGGCAGCAATGATATGGGTGCCGGTCCCGAGGACCGCAAGATATGGGACATGGGCAAAAGGGGGGGCTGCAGACATTTGCGCATAGTTTTGGGTGAGTGAAAGGAGTTTATTAAGTAGAGAAAAGCCAGCTCATAAAATCCGAGTTTTCTGAACTACTTTGCCCTTTACAAGGCTGTTTCTGAAGCTCTGGGGGAGCAAAAACCTGTATGGTGTGATTTTGCAAAGCTATGTGAGCAAAAATACACCACCTGGGAAATAAAGAAAGAGCCAAGAAACAGCAAATGCGCCTGCAGCAAATGGTCACCCTGATCAAAGGCAATGGTGCAAAATTTGTCACACAGAAGAGAAGTGGAAAAATACGTACACCTTCTGGTTCAAAAACAGTCCTAATTGTAGCGAGTCTCATATGCCTTTCTTATTCCTGAAGACCAGAAAGGATATGTCTGAGGGAATTAGCATAGAAAAGGAAGTTTTTGCACCCCCCGAAACATTTGGGAGGATGACCAATGCTGCCACTGGTGGCGGTCATGGCACCCAGCAATGTTCCAGGGGCAAGCGGTGCCATGGAGGAGCTGCAGGCCCGAGCAGGCCGTGACTGTCCCCTGCTGCACGTGGTGTTGAAGGGTCTCTTCCATGGGGATCCCTGGCCTAACTGGACATGTGGCTGTCAAAGAGGTTCTTGCTTCTTTATATATAAATCACTATACGTATAAATCTAGTTTGCTGGCAGATGGTGGCAAGGAGTACTTGCTAGGCCTAGCACTGCCTCCCTGTTGTTGTGACTGGTAGCGTGATGAATGTTTAGACAGAATGGTGTAGCATAAATATTTTTTCCGTTAAGCTGCTACCAGCACTGGCATTTTATTATTTTGGACAGGAAAGGGTGGAGGAGAGTGGAGGGAGTTCATCCCCTTTGCGATTTTTTTATTTATAGCCCTTTTGTTTCTTTATTAGTCACCGTTCCTATCTTTCTGATTTTGAGCTGGGAATCTGTTTCTCTGTAGATTTGATAAGCAATTTTTCTTCTGCGACAACTGAGTATTTTGCAGGCATGAAAATTCAGCAGTTGCTTTTGAAAACTGATCCTCAAAATACAAGGACACCAAGATACATTTTCAGCAGGGAAGGAGATAATTATTTTGATTGTCAGCCACATGAAAGGACAAGCATTTGAGAAAGTACGCAATTCTCTGATGTGGTTTCGGCGATGCATCCAACCCCAAACGCCTCATTTATGTCCTCTGCTTGTTTGATTCTCTGTGGTAGATGAAAAATAGAGTCTCAGGAGGCTGGGGTGCAGTTCCTGTGCCAAAACATTTTCTCCATGCATGCGTATGAGTAAGATTTCCTCATCTTATTTTGCTATATTGCTCTTGCAGGACTTGAAAACTGATTTTAAAATGATTGTTTATTTATTGTAGTGGAGCCCTGCTTTTGCAATGCCTGAGAATATTTCTTCATGTGCCTCATTATTATGTGGAATGTCAATTGCTTCAATGTCATTAAAAAGTAAAATTTTGGATTACAGAGTTTAAGATGACATAGCTCACTGCTATTAGTCTTTTTAATTAACAGGTCAGTCACAGCAGCAGTGGTTCTCTGAGAACTGGGCTGCCAGGGGATCAGAAACAAGAACTTCAGGGACACACTGGAAGGTTTCAGGACAGTTTGCAGCTCCTCTGGGCACTGCACCAATGTGAGATGAGCACATGCTGAGGGATAATCTTTTGCTGTGTCTTAGAAGGAAAATCTCTTTTTTTGTCCTCTCTCTCATAAGTAGTATTCTGGAAATATTTTAGGAGAACTTTAAAACTTTAGAACTTTTTCTCATCCTTCTTTTACTGTCATGCTTTTAGAATTATAGTTCCGGGTATATAAATGCTTTACGCCATGCGAAGGAACATGAAAATATTGCGGGGAGGTGGAATTGTTTCATACTTTTTTTTTTTTTTCTTTTTTTTTCCTTTCCTTGGTAAATCACCTCTTTCTGTGGAGGTCAGGCTGCAGATCAGATAGATGTTCCAAGTATATCATGATAACCAAATTGGGTAACCGAAGGAAAACATAATGATTTCAGAGAGCTGACGCTATCAGCTGCCCCATGGCTTTTAGCAGTAGCATTACATAAAATAATTCCAATGTGATTTTTTTAAGGAATTTTTTTCCTATAAGCAATAGCTTACTGGCTAGAAATGGCATGCAGTACCCTATGAAAGGTACTTTAGCTTTGTACGAAATTCATGGTGTAGGAGATAATCAACCTATAAAAATATTATATGTTCTAACGAGAGAGAGAAAAAAAAAAAAAAAGCTTAATGCAAATTTCTGCCCCCAAAGAGCAAAAAAACCCAAAAGGGAGTATTTTTTACCAAAGCTGAATTTTTGTGAGCTAGTTTTGATTTTGTGACGACGCAGAATTACTCTATCTATGAAACATATTGGAGGTAGCTGAGAGACAATAAAATGGCAGATTAATGTTCAGAGAGAAAATGTCATCCATATAAAACAAAGTGTGAAAATGGGAACTATCACGTCTGAAGCTTTAGTAAATCAAATTCATGAAAGGTCATATTGTAGAAATTCTGAACATAGATCTATATCTCATCAGATTCTCAGCATAAAATTAAGAATGAATATGAAGTAAAAAGTACCACTTTCCTGATTTAATTTATTTATGTGTAATCCAATCAAAAACACACAACGTGAGAGATTTATAGCAGAAAAATTTTGGACCATTTGGGCAGGACTCCAAATCCTACTTTGAAAAGGCAAAGGATCTATAAAACTAGAAGCACTCAAGACTAGTTAGCTTGCTAGTTCATGGAAGTCTATAAGCATATAAATTCTTTCTCACTCTCTCACTAAGCTCACATGGTGGCAGTCACAAAATATTAAATGTTTGAGTTCAGTGAAGGAAATGTTACTATACCTTGCATTAAGATGGTCAAGTACCATAAGTGGGCTAACTTTGAGTTAATTTGTGAGACAGTCTAACATAATGCTCTATGGCTTGCAAAATATAGGAGGCTGATTGCATCATATATATATATATATATTTAAGACCACTAATAGACTTTATTAATGATTTTTAGAAAAATCACTTCAGTGAATTTTTGGACTGTCCTTTTAGGGTCTAAACAGAACTGATAGCTTACAATGCGTATATCCTCCTAAAAAGTTTAACAGATTTCTTAAAAACCCAGAGCCTTAAGAATTTTAATCACCTGCTGAAGATGCTTTAAAAATGAGATTGTACTTTTTATTATTTAAATTATTTCTTTGTGCAGAAAAGGTTATTTAATTGTTATTACGTTATTCACTATCTTCAACTTTTAATCTTCAGGACAGGAAAATCAGATGGGAGGAGGGGGAGTAAAATTATGGTGAAAAATAAAAGCATTAACCAAAAGATGAAATAATTAATTCTTCACTTTCTCAATTAGGATAAATTCAGTAATGTAAAATACTGAAGTCATAATTTCTAGTTAATGGTGTAGCTGTAGAATGACTTTTTTGGCATTTTTTCATTGTAAATTGACAACCATTTAAGAAATGAGTGTCACACAAGATATGAACAGCTGGAGTTGTCACCACCTCTTTCTAGCCAGCACACCTATTTTTGCTGTCAGATGGTCAAAATCTTATTCTTGTTTCTTGATGATAATGAAATATGATGCTTGGGTGTCACTTGGGTTGCATTACTCACAACCTTGAAAGCTTGGTGTCTTTGGGATGGTCTTAAAAAGAGATGATGTTAAAGAGAGAGATGACTTTGCAGCAGGTATTGGTGTCTGTAGGGATGGAAGAACAATGCGTGGGGCTAAAGGTAACATCTCTTGGGTTGACACAGACAACAGTTCTATCTTTTATGTCACGCCTGTCAGTTCCTATCTCCACTCCCTTAGGATTTTTGAGAGGACTATTATCTGTATTGTCTACATTACTATTAGCTTAAATTAGTAAATTATGTCCCAATTACTTACCACCAAATTATCTCAGGAGAGGTCTTTGACCTTGTTGGCCGCCACAGAGAAACTGTAATTATATTTCCTGTAAAATGTGTTTCAACATAGTCCTTAATACAAATGCTTGCCAGCACCTGTCATACTACTATTTCTCTTGATTGGACAGTCAAAAGGATTCACATAAAACAAAATAATCGTAGTTCAGTACTCATTTGTGTACAGTGTCTTTAAGCTTTTTGCTTAACATGCAAAACACATGATGAAAATGCATGAAAATAATATTCCGCTCCTTAGAAGCAAGAACTCTTGTGTTTTGATTAGTATTTTGATTAGTTTTGATTAGTATTGGGGATCTCTCTGAGCTCAGAATCAAAATGCCTTAGGTTCCGTGATGGCAAGACCACATGGTAATATTTCAGCAGAGGCCTTTGCTGGAATAGGAATGTGCTCTGGAGCTAATGGTCTCTTTAGCTGTGGGAGCTGAGCCATGAAGAGAGCCAGGATGCCACTTTCCAGCCTTCCTTTAGAAGAGAAGTAGCTTTTTGTGCCTCTGTGCCATAGATCTAAAGGTGAATTCTTCCTGACTTAAAACCTTACCCCTGTGCACCACTTCAGAAGCTGCCAAATAGCCTTTGGGGCCTTTTCAAAAATCTGGGAATTTTTGAGTTTCTTTCTAGAAAAATGGATTATCATGTATAGCAGATGTGCTTATTCACAGGCGCTCAGTTTCACTAGAAGGAGTGGAGAGAAAATCACGGTTGCCAGAAAGATCAAAGATGGAAAATCCACCTGAGGAAATGCTTGAGAGGCGTTAATTTCTATAGATTTCATGGTGGCTCTGAAGCGAGGGCAAATATTCCCATATTGAAGATATTCTGCCCAGTGATGGTGAGCTGTGTTCATCTAGACAGCCGCAAGGTAAATACCTCACAAGTGCCTATATAACAGCATGCTATAAGTGCCTGTATTAAACCAGGTGGTATCATCGAGGGAGTGACTGTAAGTTTGTGACATCAACCTAACTACGCTTGGTGCACAAATGTGATTTACTCCTGCATACCTGTGCTTGAGTTCAGAGGTTTTATCTTACACACACACACACACACACACATATATTTCCATTTGTAATTCATTTAGCACAAGTTTCTGTGGTCTCTAGGACTTTGGATATTGTAGGGCTGTGTAATTTCAATTTCAAATGTGTTATGAAATAAAACAAATATTTTTGCGTTAATCAAGCAAATAAGTATCTCAAGAAGAAAAAAAAAAGACTCTTACAGGGAGAATAACTGTTAGATGTTAATTTAAAAATTTACAGTAAAATTTAGTGAAAATATAGTGCAGTAGGAATTCAGTAACACCAACCTAAATAAACTAAAATACAGCATTTTAGAGCAGGACAATCCTGTGACAATGATGATCAATGCATTATAATTCATTGCTAGGCACTTTTGCTTCTCCCAGTAGTGAAACTATTTATTACTCAAACAATCTCAAGGATTTCTAAATCAAGTGTGGCTCACGGCATAGGTGACCCCGGTGGAGCATCTCAGGGGATGAAGGGGAGACTTTGTGCTTAGTTGTGGGTGTTGTTTTTTTTCTTTTTGTTTTTGAGGGCCTGTTCAAGCTCAGGGTAATGATATGTTCCATAAAGAGTGTTTCTGTTCTTGTTAATCTGTTCATGTGTTTTTCTTCACATCTGTGGTGGTATATTTGCTGAGCCAAAACATTAAACTGACTTTAGGTAGACTTTAACAAAGTTCTGCGAGAGGAAGGATAGCAGTTGTGTGCAGACCATGAGAGATCCTGCAGACCACGTCCCTGCAACAGCACTTGAGGCATTTGGGATCTAGGAGAGCAGCTGATTGGATTCAAACATGTCAGAAATATATGCAAACAGCTGAAACTTGCTATGGAATGCCTTTTATCTACATAGAAAAACAGCACATGCACTGAATCTACTACATGTGTAGGTAAAGCTCTTTCAGCTTCCTTGTAGCTATTTCATTAAGGAATCTGTACAGATTTAGCTCGCTCATTCCTCTGGCAGGGTTAGCTGCTTATTAAAGACCTCAGAATTATCTTTCATACATGTATGTTCAATATAATTATCCTATCCATATTGTACTGGAAGGCATAATTTATGAGTCTGAATCATTGAAAGCGGCAAAATTCACTTTTTCTACCACCTGAAGCTGCCTGGAATTGTGCAAAAGCTATTTTAAATGAAATTGTTATATTTTAACTTATGGGGAACTAGAGCTGAGATTTCCCTAGACACTCATAGACTACATAGATTTTTCATTACTTTTTTTTTTTTTTCTTTAAAAACCTGTGTTTGGGTCATTTCTACTGCTCCACTTGAAGTTTGTTGATGCTCAGCTTTTTTTTTTTTACAAGGGCATATCAGAATAAATACAAGTTAATGAAGGGCAAAGGGTGTAATGGGACTTGCTGGGTCATAGAGCCCACTGAAGGCAACCAGATCATGGGAACTCATTCATACTTTGAGGTCATTTTAAAGTTTCTGGTTGTTGCTTTTGCCTTTGCTACTTACATTATATGAACCTGTTAAAATGATTTAAATCCTTACTGCTTGGAACTGTTGGTTCTTTCCTATTTGCAAATAAGCCAGTTTGTATGTGAGCTAATTATTTTGATTGTTTAAAGAAGCTGAGCTGAAAAAGAAGTGAGCCTTCTCTCACACACTTGTCCACCATTATTTAGAGGAGGTGCATTTTCTTTAAAAGTTCCCCTAAGAAAATGTACATGGTTTATACGACCATCTGCTGTGATTAACAAAAACTTTCACTGATGATTAGTGCCTGTCATGAGTTCATTGGTGTCTTGTTGAAAAGGATTTAGCACTTTTCAATCTCAGTGGGGTCATTCTTAGAATTGTATTTTGTGAAGTCCAGTACATTTCCATGGGTGTAGTAGGGGAGTTACCACTGGAAAAGACTACGAACTTGTTACAGTGGAAATAACTGAAGCTAATATTGCTTTATAATACCAAAACTAAAAATGAAAAATGGAGTCATCCTGCATTAAAGCTGGGCTAGATTCAGAGCTAAGTAGGATCTCCAGTTGGTCCCTACGGTCTCACTTATATTTCTGCATGTTTGGAGAAAGATGAATGCATGTTATCCTGCTATTAGTTTGTAATTAAAGTCAAATCTCAGCACTGTTGTGAGTTTTGGTGCTATCTGTGCTGCATTTTAAGGCGTTCCCCTGTCTCCTCATCACCCCGCACAGGAAGATATTTGCTAAAGCTTCTGCAGATAAATTGTTTTTAAAAATATGCAGTTTACTCAGATACAGCTTAATGAACTGAGTTAAATTACAATGGTCTAAGTAGAAATATATCATTCTAATTTGTTTCTTCTAGATATCAGTTTTGTATGTCCTAAGAGAATTTTATGCCAAGTGATAATTCATTCAAGGTTAAACTGCACTGGGCTCAACATGAAGTGATTTCCTTTTTGTCTTTGGAAGACACCAAAATTGCTTCTTAAGTAACGGTAGAATAGGAATATATTATAAAACCAGATGGGTATTATGTCTGGTTAGAAGGTTTAGCAGAGAGATTTCTTAACCAGTGTGTAGTCCTAATAAATGCAATGAAGAAAAGAGGGCTGTTTCTGTGAAGAATACTTTCAGGATTGTAAACCTGCAGGGATTTAATCTTTCATCCTCAAAACTTCATTACTCTGAAGACATTAACTTTGCAAAGAGTTTGCTATATAAAAAGAGTTACCATTCTGACAACCTTGAAACAAAGAACTTTGAAAAACTTGCAAGAATTTCTGATGAAAGCACGTTAAAATATTTGATGTAGATAAATAACACACATGCATATTCATGTTTAAAGTTTATGTAGAAACTTGATAAGACAGCAGTGAAAACAAATAATTGGTTCAAGTTTACTTGGGCAAAAGGAAAGCTGAAGGACAAAACAAATACAGTAACAGGTACCAAAATCGCTATTTTAAGGTCAATGATATAAATACAGTCACAATCATTTTTTTTTTTTTTTTTTTAACTCCCCTATAGCTGGTTTCTTGAGAAGCTTGCTCATTCTTGATTATATCTGCAGCTTTTATTTACTGGTGTTTTATTACCATGTTTATCAAGAAATCATTTTTGAACAACAACAACAACAACAACAACAAAAAGCCTTCTACCAAACTGCAAGATGCTAGCATTTATTGTCATTATCCTCTCGACTTTTTTCTCACCCTCTCAGAAGACCCCTTTCCTATTTTTATCTTAATTATGGTCATAACGTAAAATTTGTGCAACTCTCACAGAATATCTATAAAACGAAAGCAACGTATTTCTGTGTGTTTGTAATATAAATGGGACTGCAGATACTTTTATCTGCACATCTTGAAATACAAAGCACAAGCACTTTGTCAAATCCCATGAAAAGAAGTTAAATTATGGTTATTGTCTAAATTGATAATTTGTCTTAAATTCATTTCATGTTCCTATGCCTTGAATTATTAGGTTGTTTTATGAACCTAATTCAGAATCCTTCTGATCCTTCTAAAACATCTCTCTCCATCTCCAAATTCAGTAAGTCTGTATGCAATAGTGGATAGAAATTGTGAGGATCAATATCACCATATAAATGTTTCAAGTGGAAAGTTCTACAATGTATTCCACTTATTTTAATAATAAGCCTTACCTGTCCTTGCTACATGCCCAGTGAATCATTTTTGTAAACAAAAGGAATTTGTAACAAAAAACACCAATTTAAAGTAGTCATTATGGCTTTGAGTTGATGTTTGCAAGAATGAGATTCTGCATAGATTTTTACAAAAGCAATTCTAAAGGTGGGATGCTACAGTAACTTAGTCCAAGTGTGTGAATTAGGATGAATACCAAACTTAATCTGTTTTGAATACTAGTTCGGTATGTGTAAATACTGCTGGAAGCTGTTGAAATACAAATTAAATGTACTCATCTTGTGCCTTACTATAGCAGGGAATTTGTATGTGCAAGGAACTGAATAAATTACTTTGCAGTAACACGTTTTGGCATACAGCAAAAAACATTTCTGATATGGTATGAAAATCTGTGCTTTCTGTCCTAATGTGGTATGTTATACACAGTCTCTTAAATGAGTGAATGTCTCTGATCTCAGTCCTTAAAAATAATGTTCTTTGTTTGATATTTGCAACCGATTCAAACCAACCATTCCTTATAATTTAGCGTTTTATTCATTGCTTAGAAGCCTGAAGACCTAACCTTGAGCTAGCAAGGAAGTCAAAACAGCTCTTCAAGCTTTCGCGATATTGAGCCTTGGCAGGGAAGAGGAGCAGGACAAGAATGCCATTTTCAATACTGAGTGTTTCGTATAAAGCTACTGACATTTTTCAAACTCATCTTTCTTTGTTTAAAAATTATACCCCAATTATACCCCATAATAGTACATTATAGTAGCATAGTTATAATACTATACAGTGCTATGGTTGTTTGGACACAATCCTGTTCTACTGAAGGAATATTTTAACTGTATTTCAGTCAGATAAATTTCATCAGCCGGGCCAGTGCTTAATGCCACTCTCATTCTAACTTCATGACAACCAGTACTGCTTAGCTGTAACATGAGGTGTGATACAGATGCACACAGATGTGCTCATCTTCCTTGTTTGTAGCAGCTGAAAACCACACAACTCTCTATGCTTCTACTTTTCCCTTATACCTATGTTTACAGATATGTTAGCACATGTAGAAACATATTTTACAGAACCAAATTGGTTGTTTAAGTTATATAAAATATCTTGAGAATATAAGAATGGAGGGCCAATAAAATCTAGTTTTGCAGGATTGTTACTATTATGCAAAACCTGAATCACTCAAATTTCTGTCAAAATGACTTCCTGTTAAGTTTCTTATATTAATACGCCAATTTCATATCTTTTCTTTTTTCATATCATATTCTTTCATATCTCATTGCAAACCAAGCTCTGTTAACCTTTTTCATGATGACAAAATATAAGATGTTTTTGAGGAAGATCAATTGGATTCATCGATTGGATAGTCTTCAACTGATAGCATGTTTTCTAGATAAAGAGGAACTCGGGAAAGAAATCCAAACAATTTTGGAAGTGTAATTAAGTAAGTATGAATTACACTGCTAAAGTTTTTGTTTGTTTGTTTGTTGTTTTTGTTTTGTTTTGTTTTTTCCTTTTTGGCATTTCCTCATTTCTATAGTACCAAAAAACTAAAATCAAAACTCTATTTGAAAAATCACAGCAACTTTTTTTTTCCTTTCAACCTAAAGATTAATATATTGGGTTACATGTATTTTAGCTCTATATTCTTATGTTGTGTCATACTGATTACAGATATGATCTGTCAATCTACAGAGTTTGGTCACTGTGAAAGTGTTTCTGTATTTTGTTCTCTCTCCTTAAAAACCTATCGTATAAATCATCCTGCCAAGCTACTTCATTCAGTCTTTCAGGGGTCAAATAATCAAATTAGCTGCTAAAGTATAACCATCAAAGACATTTTATTGCTTCATTTACCTATCTTGGGAAAATTTACATCAATATTGAATAATATAATCTTTAGATTCTCCACAAATAATAAAGCAGATAGTTATTTAATTCAGGCTTTTAGCAGAATCTAGTTTATTGGTCTGTGTGTGGTCTTGAATTCTTGTCTTAATGCTGATTGAACGTGATACTGTTAGAGATCTGGGGATATAGGTTTTCCAAAAAATCTGAGCCTAATCACATAAGTGAAATATTTTTAGGAAAATACCATTCAGTTTTGTATCCATTTTTTTCTGAGCAGATACTGCTATTCCAAATAAATAAATAAATAAACAATTAAGGCAGCTTTTAAAATTGCACATGCCAAATATGTTTTCGAAAATGAATCTGTGAATAAAGATATATGCCAAATGGATGGATATATTTCCATCTTTTCTTCCTCCTAAATTATTAGACTCCATTTCTCATTTTAATGAAACCACAGCTATGTCTATTAATAGGTATTGAGAAAAATGACTATAGAATGCACTCGTCCATCTGCTTCAAATACATGTTTCCACTTATTCCAAATTGAGACCGATCATTTCATTTCAAATGGTACCACTTCTTGTTGTTCAGTGATGTAAGTGCTTGAGCTGAGTTTACAGTTCTTGAGAAAATGAAATCAAAACAGACTGTGAAACTTGACAAAAATTAACTAAAATGTTTTTTTTTCCTCCTCCCCTCCTGTAACATTCTCAATATTCTCCCTATTGTACTTGGCTTTTAGTCAATAGTATAGCATATACGCTAAGTCAATGGCAGTGTAATTTTTCTTAAGAAAAATGTGTTTGGTACTAGATTGTAAACTCTCTAAGTCTCCTTACATCAACAAAAAGACTTACGCAAAGCTGAGATGATTTAGATGCAGTTCCTTGATCCTGAATAAATTCAATACCACTGCAAGACATTTACATGAAAGCTTCTATATTTGTGAGTTAAGTGGAAGTGGAACTGAGAGACTTTATTTATCTTTTTAGTTTTCAAGTTTTCTTGTTCATTTTGATCTTACCATGCCTCTTGTCATCTATATTATTACATTCCCCCGCAAAATAGGATTGTATTCTATTTTCTTTAAATATTTTCCGCTATTTATTGCCTTAGTTGTATTACACCTGTGTATTGCCAAGGTAAGTCAGTAGACACTGCTGTTAGAAGGAGATGAATTATATACAGATCCATATTCACTCAAATATGGTGATAAGGGAAAGTGCTTAGGTTACTGGTATGTTCCCAGATGCCAAGACACGGTCTTGTCTCTATTCTACATGGACTGATGCTGCATCCATCTGTGGTATAAATGAAGATTAAATCCTTACTTCTGTCCCTGCTGTCAATAGGGGTAACCATCATCCATGTGGGTAGCTTGTGCTAAATTATAAGGAAGATCTGCATAACTGAAAGAAACCAAATTAACAAACAGGAAAAAAATATATATATAACAATAAATAATTCACTTAGAATTGTCATCTATTTTATACTTCCAAATATTTGGAGACTGTAGTTAATCTCTGTATTTTACTGAAGGCAAATCCCCATTGCTTTTTTTGTTTACAATGTCTTGAGCCACAGTTTTTCTAACAGTAGCACCAGTGACGTTTTGCACCAGTACATCAATTCAAATGGTGAACTGGTGACTATATCTAATTTTTAATAGTTAATGCATGTCTACGTGCAGTAGCTGAATCAAGTACAGCTGTGCTGCTGAGAACATAATCTGCCCCAAAATATTAATGTTCTTCATGCAATTTGCCTCAGTATATAAGGAAAACAAAAAAGTGTTCTGCATATATAAATCTAGGGAGAGTTCTGTTCCTTGGTGTGGGAATATGGTGTGTAGTTAAGTGACTTCACAGTTCAGGTGAGATTCATCTCTTTGCCGACAGTTTTACTGAAGTGTAAATGTGTCTGGTGAATTTCTTTCTATGAAATCTCTTTTTTGTAAATGAGATTTGTTTTCTTGAGCCCTTTCTTATCTTATTTCTCAATTCTGGGCCCTTGCAGTTTAGGTAGTAAGGTCATTAATGTATAGTTGATGATTCAATATTCATGAATTGCACAGACTTAGTTTCTCATTAGAATTAATACTTATATCCTCTTCAGATACAGTCTTGGACTATATATGCATCAGAACAGTGGTATCCTCTTTATCTTTTTATAACTTTTATTGACATTATTTTCTTGTGAAATTTCTAAATTATCTGTAAACATTACTTCATTCCCTTCCTTTCCTTCTGTTCCTCTACCTCCAAATTAGGTAGTAAATTTTTAATTAAAGTTGCCTTGACATTTTAAGGACACTGAATATCTTTGTCATTTACACAACAGATAACAAAGTAATCCAATTTTCTGGCCTCCCACAAATTATCCCTTCAAAGAATACAGCTCTTGCTTCCCAAGTTTAAAATAAGCATTACCCTTAGCCTAGCAACCACTGTCAATTACTAATCTTTTATTATTGGCTCCAGGGAAAGATTAAAGGAAAAGCTGAAACATAGCTGACAGTTTGGTTATCGCATCTGGAGTAAATGAAAAGCATGGCCTGAATCCATCAGGGAAGATTAGGTAAATGTGAGAAAATTACTGATGTCCTTTTACACATGTAAATTCAAACTCATTCAAAAATTGAGGTATCTAACTTTTGACAGATCTCTTCTATTGCTTATTTTGCTTAGGAGTAATGTAGCAGATGGCAAAGATAGAGAGAGAAATGTATTCTCGTCAGTGAAACAATTGCAGGAACATTGCTTTACTGTGGGCCTCGGGAGAGGCGTGAACATGCCAACAGTGCCTAAGCTGCTCTAACATTTACCTGCACTTGACGAGGAGAATGGTTTGAAGGGATGCTTGCTCTCCATCTTCAGCTTATTTGATTAAATTTTAATAATTAGTGGTAAGAGAAAAACTGTCTTAAGACGTGGACAGTTGTTGTAGAGTCTAGTTAAAAGTTGTAATGTTCTCAGAGGTATTTAGAAAGTTGCATGGGTTTTTTTTTAATAGGTATGATAGAAATATTGTTTTAGAATATATTGAAGGCAAATTATCTTCTTTAGATTTTTTTTTTCAAAATACGGCATATATAGACTGTGCATCTGCATGTCATCTAATGTCATAATCTTTACCTGGGCTAGGCTGCAGTCGCTGCATTAGATTACAAATGGAAGTAATCGTTTGGAAGGAGTTGTTGCTCTGTAGAATATATTGTAGCTACTGTGGATGCAACAGTAGAATAAATGTTAAATACCTACTTCGAGAGTTTAAATCTTTAATATTATCAAACTTCAAATGGACCTTTTTTCTTTAGTGGTCTGAATGGTAGGTTCATATCCTGCAGTTGTGTATCTCTAAAACCTTACAGTATTCATGAACAAGGTAGAGCTTCTTACAGTTAAGAGAATTTACATGTGCCAACGTGGTATACATAAGATATCTATAAATACTATTAAACTTGATCAGCAGAACCTCTTACAGAAGGAACCATTGGAGATTGTCGTATCTTCCTTTAAGAATTGTGAACCACTGTGATGGACACATTCTGAGAGCCTGAGACACCAGGCAAATCTCAGAGCTTCATATTTATTTGTGGTCAACTTCTAGGCAATCTATCTGTTAACAGTTAAGAATCAAGCACTGATCAAATATGCTAGTCAAGCTTTAGATGTATAATCCCACTCCTGTGATGCTTCAGCATTGGCTCTGTTGCCTCCAGTTGGGTCATTCTTAGTCTCTGAGCTCTCAAGAGCCCTTCAGCTTGGGAAGCCACAGCTAAAGGAGTGTTGTCTTCCCCAAGCTTCACTGCATATCCCTGGTGTTTATATACACTTTTCTGTGGATCAAGACCAATCTGGACCATAGGATTACACTGCCTCTTTTTAGAGAGGTCTTGACAGGTGCTAAAGTACCGTGTGTCGATCTATTTTGGGTCTGCCAGCTGAGTGTCACCTGGTGGCTGTTGGTTGTTTTGGTTCCTTCTAGTACTTATCATCATTTTAATTTTCCTACTTTTATGCAAGCAAGCAGATACATCTAGCATGGATCAAATATCTTGTGTTATTGCCTCTGTGCAGTGCAGGCTTTACAAATAAGCCTTCGTGCTGCAAAGATACTGCTATTATTCCTTATATTCTTGTAATATGATTATAGTTATATAGAGGCTCTAGTAAAAAGATGATGTGCAGATGTGCATATTGGATCATGCAGAAACATACAGAATACAGCATAAAGATAAGTTTAATGACTAAATCTTTATAGAGGCTTTCAAACACATAGCTTCCCATTTGCTAATATTTCCAATAAAAAATAATGAATGTAGTTATTTGCATCAGGAAGCATTAGGGCTTCATTTCCATTTCCCAGTAAAGGTTTCCTTTAATTTATGTCATATCGTATAAAACTTGTCATCCGATTTAACTTCATTTAATCTTAATAATAGAAAAAATGGCAATAATACTTCATTTCATATTTGTAGCTCTTAATTCATGTTTTTAAATAACTGTTGTCTTCAGATGAACTAAAGAGCATACTATGTAATAAAGCTATTTTGAATGAGGGTCATAAGAACGTAATGCCATGTCAAAATGGATAAAGAGAAGATGGATCATTAACAAAGCTCTGTCTCGGTTTGGGAGTTGGAAAGCTGGAGATGGTTATTTTCACTTCTGAGTGATTTGCACACCAGCAGGTCTCCACACAGTCCTGGGTATTCGAGTTTTCTGCAGTCCTGCCAGGGCTACAGATGTTTTGGGGTGGTGTGGGGAGGACAAAAAAAGAAAACCTGAAAAGAATGTAGATAAATACAGTACTGATTGAGTTACAAATAAGATGAAATTAACCCCCTTGTGGCCTGTAGGTTTTAGATGTTCTAGAATAGTTTTCTTTTATTTTCAAATCTGATAATCTTAAATTATCTCCTGATTTAATATACTTAAATGACAGGATTTTAGTTATGTTCATGAAAGGTCATATTGATTCAATGGTGTGTCATCTTTTCGTCTGAGCATTGTAGCTGACTGCAAATCGAAAATGAATGAAAGAAACTTTGATCCTAGCAGATTGAGAGTCAAGAAACTCCCCAAATGGATTTAGACCCTTCATAAAAGCTTTCCTTTCTGATGTTTTTTTTTCTAAGAACTTTAAGGAACTCTAAGATGGTAGTAAGACCTAGAGATTGCATCTGTCAAAGATAAATGTACATCAATAAATGTATATCGTACAACATCAGCTCACAGGTTGCTTTGACAGTTACTTTGACATCAAAAGTCATTACATTCTAACCAGTTTCCAGCTTCCACAGCTTCCAGCTTGTCTTCTGTGATGGCTGTGGTTTTACTAAATACCTTTTTTTTTGGCTGGAGTTTAGAAGTTGGGGAAAGGTTTGTTTGTTTTGAGTGAAAACTGTGTAGATGATTCTTCTTAATTCTTTCACAAATATCTTTGTCTCGCAGGGGCCCAGTAAACCTTGAAAATTGCATTCTACTATTTCCTGAAGATTTTTAGTAGGCTAATCAGAATTTCACAGAAAATTAAAGCAAGGAAGATGGACACTATTATATTAAGGACTCGGCAGATCTTTATACAAAAATATCTGTGATATTTCAGTTTTCTCTATCCTCAAGCTTAACATAAAGATGGCAGATACAAAAAAATAAAAATGGTGAGCAGACATTGATTAACTCTGATATTAGGAATGGTGTATTTTCATAAGGAAAGCTACCAGAGGAAAACAAGAACTGAGAACAAATATTAGGAATCAGAGACCCAATAATCTGTTCCATTTTATGGTCTTGTATGCACTGTGATCATCTCAATCCATGTTGTTCATTATGAGATGCCAAAACCTCAGAAAAACAGGAATTACTGTGTTAATATTAACAAAGTCTTTTTTTGTTACAAGCTTGATTACACATGTTACAATTCTTAGTAGCTTCTATTTATAAGAAAATGTAATAGTTTAAAGGAATCAATTCATGAAAAATTAAAAATAAAACCAAAAAGCTTTAGATACAGATTTTCTTTTAAAAAAAACCACAGCTTTGTAAGTGTTCTGTGAGCAAACTATGATTTTCAAAATTCAATGCAGTGTATATTAAAATTAATTTCAAGTTGCAGTAAACATACAGTAAACCTTATCCATGCTGTTTAGTTGAGACAAAAATATATGAAAATATATTAAAAATATGTATAAAACGTCTTAACGTACGTCTAGCATTATGTTTCTTAACAAGCAGGACTAGAAGCACCAAAAAGGTTAGAAAAGTTTAATTAGTTACTGAGTGATGAAGTGAACTGAGTGATGAAGTGAACTGAGTGATAAAGTGATATTTCTTGAAGACAGTGGCTTGGCTTCACTTCAGACAGTGTGATCGTGTAAATAACGGTACTTGCTGATAAACAGTTTCTCACTTTTTTCTTCAAGGCACACCATTTTTTAACAGTTCTAATATAAAATCTTGGAAATACCATAATCATCCCTTCCAGTCTTTCACGTCCTGTATGCTAACACATGTGGAATAAACTCACGGGACAATGAAGATCAGTTTTCTTCATGGCGTGTCTGTGCCTACCTACAGGGTAGGTGTGTATATATTTCTTTTCTATTTATAAGATTTTAACTCCTTTCCTACTAAATGTAGATCTTACATTCTTATCTTATAGTACAGTCCAGCAATTTGATCCTGTGTAAATACGCAGAGTTCAAGCGGCCTCTCCTGTGGGTTCCTCACAATCCCGGTTCTTCTTAGTTCAAATTTCCCTGCATTTAAGTGCTTTGACAGTTAATTTCAGAAACCTTCTGGGAAGCCTTCCAAACCCCACACTGCCTCTGTTTTGGATGTGTTGGAGGTCTAAAAGTTGACAGAAAAATGATTTATTCGCATCTCAGACTAGTGATTTAAGGCATTTCTTCAAGGCATGCAAACTGATCCCTGGTTGACTATTTTAATGCAAAAGCACATACTTTTGAAAGGAGTTGATGGTTAGGCACTCAGCTTTATTTGCCAAATTTAAATAGTCACCCACCGTTTACTTCTGCTGAAGAAAGATTTTTATATTCTGAATTTTAATTTCTGAATTCTTTATTTAAAATGATTCTGAATATTTTACATCATAAGATGCAAATAAGCCCAAAAGATTCAGCGAATACTCCTTCCGTGACAGAGAGGAGGGTGCTTCTCCTCTCTGCCTCTCTCTTCATAAAAAATGGGCTTTTTTATTATTATTATTTGATGACTTTGTCCTGAATGCTTCAGAGGCCGTACCCACCATCTGGTCAGGCTTACCCCCAGGCTTAACTAGTCACTGCTATTTCATGGTCAATCATTGATGCTAAAATGCAATTTCATCTTCTGTCCCAGTGCCAGAACCCGCAGCTCCATAGATAATCCCAAAATACATCATTATGGGAGGAACTTCTAGAAGGAAGGATCCCTCCTAGATTCCACCAAGAACACGTTATCTTGGTGGTTCCCAATTCCATTAGATTAAGCCAAAATTTAAAACCAAATGTAGTGCTCTATTAATATGTGCTATACTTTAAAATGCTAATGTGGCCAAACTAGTAAAATCAAACCACTGTATTAGAAGCTTCACCCATTCATATAAAAATCCTGAGGATTATTATATACCTTGAGCGGAAGCACTTGTTTGTTTGTTTATTTTATATTCTTCTACTCAGCAGCATTTTGTTGGAGAGACTCTGCAAATTCTCTTTGAATCCCTAAGTAGTCCTCCCGGGAAGGTTGTCATGAAAAGCTTGTCACCCAAACAGGAGACATTTAGTAATTCCCAGTCTGTGCCCTATACTTCCTTTCTGAAACAGCTTCTTAAACACCAGAGTTTCCTTTGCCTTTATCGAAACTTTACATGACAGCTTTGCAAATAGAGTGCATGGCTTTCATTCTCAAGAAAGGCAAAGAAAAAATTCTACTGAGAAAAATCTATTTAAATGGTTCTGTATAGGATAAATGATATTTTTCAAAAAAAAGAAAAAGTATATTCCCTGAGGTAGTCAGATTTCTGTTTTGTATCTTGTATATTTCTTTTCTGAGCCTTTATTTGTGATTTTAAGGACTTCTAAAAGCAGGGAAACTACAACGGAGGACTAAGTGGCTGAATTGAGCAACACTAAGAGAAGTAACAGATAACAGATTTCTTAACTTAATTGCTGCTGGGTTTACTTTGCATTGATTTCATGTTTATTAAGGTTCACGTTCAGGAAGGTAAAGGTTAAGTAAAAGGTGAGAAAAGCAAGAGCAATTATATCAAGATAGCTAGACAAGCAAAAAGTAAAATTCAAAAAGGAGAAGGAAACACAGCATGGAAATACACATTTGAATATACTAAATTATCACCATGCCTTGTAACTACTTTTCCAGTGTGGTAGCAGTGTATTTTATTTCTTATACCACTTATTAAAATGGGCATTATTTTGCTACTTGGGTCTCTCCACACAAGAATGACACCTTTTCATTGAGCAATGTACCTCTTTGCTCCCTAGGCTGCCTGGTAAGTGCACTATTACACTTACAACAGCTGTGGCTTGGAGGAGGGATGACAGCAGGTTTCTGATCTTAATCTGTGGTCTTAGTTTGATTTTAACTTGGGAAAAGTTGCAGAAGCTTTTATAATGCACTTATTTTGAGGGGAAAAAATGTATGGGGAGATCTGTTAAAAGATCTATTTCAGTTCAGCATGTGATTTTGCAATAATTTCAGCCTTGTATAATGTGGCCCTCTGAAGAACTGATCCTTGTAGACAGAGCTTCACTGACCTGCCTTCTGGAGTCTTTTAAAACACCTTGCTCTGAAGTCTGGCAGGTTCATCCTCACTGAGGTGTCAGCAGCACTTGCTCTTAAGCTGCTCTCCGTGAAAGCAGACTTGGACTTGGGAGAGTTAGTAGGACGTCAGGAGGGTCAGGTAGAGGTGGCAACATAACGTGACCCATGCTGAAAATGAACCAGAAGTCATTCAAAACCAGCATAGGTAGCAACTAATCTCACACTGATGTCTGTTGCCGCTCTCTTTTGAAGTGGTTTGAAGAAGTCATAGTTGACTTCTTGGATTAATTGCTAACAAATGTCTTGCAAGTGTCTGGCTACATGAGTAACATGAACTATTTACAGTCTCCTTGTAAATGACCCTATTGACTTTACTTGGTAATTCATTCAAGCCTTGGGATTTTTTAATTAGCATCTTCAGTTTTATGGTTGTTAATCACGATTTGTTTGCTATGTTCATTCCACATATATAACCATTGAAACTTCATACGCCTTAGAACTAAATAATGTCAAAACTTATCTTTTTGCTGGTACTGGTAGTTTGTAGAGCAGGAGGTTTTAAAATTTCTTTACTCTTGCTCACATTCTGGAAAGCTTTATTTTTACTGGGTATTTTAACTGTTCAATCTTTCCACTCAGAGTTTTTTCTGGCTGGTTTGCTTCTGAAACAACTTGCTGTTAAATAGTCCCTCGCATTCCAAGAATATAGCACAGGTCATCTTCCTTCAGTGCCCTAGTTCTGCTTAGCAGACTTTTCTATTTTAAGAACAAATAACTCCAAGTGGTGCCTTAGAATCAAGAAAATAAATATTTCATAATTATTAACCCCTTTCAACATATTTCCTGGCAATTAATTATTGAAGGATTCTTGGTAACTTTACTTGATTATGTAAATAATCATAACTTTAGTTGGTTTGGAGAAAAAAAAAAGTATTCTATTCCTATTTATTACAGTAGTTGAAAGGCATTTGAAGATTTATTGCATACCTGTAAAAGCTGCGAATGTAGAGGTGTTGTCTCACTTTTTTTTTCCAAGTTCTTGGATAAAAACAGTATTACAATCAAATATATGATGATGATGGAAAAATTTCATTTCCCCAAATGAAATTCATGGTTGAATGTCCAAAATATAGAAACTAAAACTTACTTCTCCTTTATGATAAGTTAATTTTATTGAAGGTTTGAATTAATTTATAAATAGCACATTATATGGAAGACAAGGTGCGTGTGAGCCATCAGCTCCCATTCTGCAACATGACTACATGAAGTACTGACCATAGTTTATACATATGCATGCTGCCAGCCTTCTGGGTCAGAACCTGCTTTGCTGACGTTTTTTAAGCCAATAATCATGAGATATTTTTAACTTCAGTTTTAGTTGTTTTCTTTTTCAGTTGAGTTAATTTAATGGGGAGGATTTGCTTATATTTATGCTATACGGTAATGGTATCATATACACATGAAATATATGTTATTTTTATATCATGTTGGTGCAATTATGAAGCTTTTTTCATTTATTTTTAAAGATAGGTCTAGTGAACATTGTTCACTAGGTAATGATCACATTGTGTAAATGAAACATTGTGTAAAGGTTGCACTAGTGTTAGGTAGTTAACTTGAAATTAAATGTTTTTTCAGTTATAAAAAATTGCAGTGCAAAACCAAAGCAGATCGTTAGACTCCTGTGACTCCTGTACTTTATGGGAATATTGTACTCAAAAAAAAGACAAACAAACAAACAAAAAAAAACTATTATATGATGAACTGTAGGCCAAGCCTACCAATGCCACCCTACTATATAATTTTCCTTCTGGAGAGATGAAGCTTCTAAATTCACTACCTCTTAGGGCTGGAGAGCTAAAGAGCAGAAACTCTGATGTATTTTCCTGTAGAACCTGTTCATTTTTTGACTGAAGTGGACTTGAAAATTTATTCTGTGCTATGTAAAAGTAAGTAACCCTTTAATGAGATAATTAGACAGCCAAATATGAATAGTAGTGAAGAGTCTCCCTTCAGTAATGCTTTTGTGATGGAGACAGAGGAAGAATCAAATACGTAGGTAGAGGAAGAGTACTGCACTTGATTTTTTGGAAACAAAAGTTGATATTCATACCTTTTCAAAGTACAATGAAGTATTCTCTATGTGATTAGAAACTGAAGTGCTATAAATTGTGAATTGGGAGGAGAAAAAAAAATCTAGTCAAAATTTCTCTATTAGAAGTCTTTCTGAAAACCCCTCAAAACTGTCTGTATGGTATAAGATCAAAATCATAGGCATTTCTTACTGCATAGTTCACATAGTTTTGTTTTTCAGGTTTTGTCAGCTTATGAGCAGCAATGGAGACAAATTGTAACTTAATACAATAGTTTCTTAAATTCATGTGGCTTAGCACAATATTTTGAGAATATGTCTAACTGTGCATCTATCAATTTAGTCTCAGAAATTTACCTTGGGACTTAAGTAATGCTTCTTCTTTTGATATATTAGCCTATGAGATAGTAAATGTTGCTGCTATGCAAAATAAATTCTATGCATTGGTGAATGAAAGAAGATAAGTGATAAAAGCCTAAAACCTACATATTAGGGTCCGAACATTTGCTTGGACATTAATCTATTAAATGTTTGAAATCAACCCTTACAGAAGCATTGCAAAGAAGCAGAGGAAGAGTCTAGACAGCTACCAGTGTGTGAGCAGATCTTCAGAGAATATTATAGAGGATGGAATTAGTGAAAACCTGCATGAGTACAATTTAATTGTGAAGAGTCAACGTGGCTGTTATGAAGGGAATTTCTGCTTGGAAGATGTCAGCAAGCATGAGGGTAAAGGTGATGGTCTGTTTCCTATAATTTACCACTATTTCCAAAATGATTTTGACAAAATCTTATGAAAAGGCTTTAAGTAAACTGGAAAATAATGGAATATAGGGGAGAATCCTGGCATGCGTAAGTAACTGGCTAGAATAAGATTGAAGTAAATAGACAGCTCTTGAAATTGAGATCCCAAGTAGAGATTTTAGAAGTCTGCATTGCAAATTGTGCTGTTCCTGGGAGAGCAAGTAAGATCTAGAAAGCAGTGGAGTCGTGTGTTTTACTGAGCTGCCTGTAAAAGCCGCTGCCTTAATTTTTTTGTGTAATAGTATATGAAGAGAAGGGCTTATTGACTTTGAACTTGGCAGCAAAATCAGGGCTTAGTTTTATTGCTGCTTAACAAGGCAAGTGGAGAGGATCTCCCTTAGCTAAGAATGCACAAAACCATCACTAAAGCCATGATGTAGTTTTGTTTTAGATTGTAAATGTAATATTAAGCGTAAATATGTTTTTATATCTGTTACAAAAAATGTGCAATACACATTGTTGCTTTCTTCTATATCTAGTTGAGCTGGTCCTTTCAATTACTACTTAAACTTTTTTTAAAAAACTTTATCCCTTCCAGTTGTCTGGTATTGCTCTGAGGAGGAAATCCTTACTGTATGGGATAGGATGTATTCAGTATGTTCTGGATAGGCAGATTAAGAGAAGTGGCAACTATTTAGCACTGATCTGAAATCCAAATGTGGTAGCGCATCATGGGAAAACAAAACATTATGGGCTACATCTCTCACATAGCTCTTACGTTTCTGAGAAGATTGTCGCTGTTGCTGTGAACTTGATGCATAATTTTATATTGTGACATTACATAGAAACTTCATCAACCATGACTTTGTTTGAAACATGCCAGCTGTTTACTTGCTCATCATAAGACTAAACAAGATCTTAGGAAATGGAAAACAATATCTCATCTACCAGGCAGTATTAAAAAATGCTGATTTTTTAAAATATTACCATACATATTTAGTGATGTGCTTGTAAAAAGTCAGAGGCATTCATATTTTTCTGCATAAAAAGAGGATGAAAAACAAACAAGTTGAGCTGAAGTAATTATCTCTGAGTTTGACAAATCTTTGCTATTTTAATAGAAAATTCAAATTTAATTTTTATAAAATGCAATAAAATCAGGACCACCAATCAGAAGATGTACTGCTAAGTTTGTTTCGTGTTTGCAGTTCAAACTGCTTAACAGTAGTTATGTTCTCAGATGAGATCAGTATTCAGAATTTCCACCAAAATCAGCTCTTATAGTTAGCAAATATGTTATCATTACTTGTTTTTTTTTTCCCTGCAGCGCAGTTGATTGATTTGTAATATTGGTAGAGATCTGGGATATTAAAACCAATAAAATAGGTTGCAATAAACTGCAAGGCTCTCCTACAGTTTTTTTTTTTCTTTTATTAAATTTTATAAAAATAAGAAGATTTTATAACTGATGATTGGCCGACATTTTTCACTTACCACCTTGACTTGTAATATGTGTCTTCAAGCCGTGTTTTGAATATATCCTTTGAAAGTAATTGCTGATAATCTGTAGGTTTTATCTGCTTCAGTTGTCCCATTGGAATTCTCCATGCATAGCCCTGTTTTCTATTAGCCCACAGCTGGGTTTCGTCTAAGATGATAATCACCTGTTCTGATATTTAATCTACTTTGATGTTTCTTGTTTTCTGGTGCTGACTTGCTTTGATGTCTAACTTGATCAAGTGTTTGGATTTGATCCATTGGTTAACTGTATCTATGGTTTAAGATAATGGCCAAGGAATCAATTTTAATGGCACCAGGTGAAAGAAATTTAGACTATTGGCTACATTATAATAAAGATGTAGCCAATAAAAGTCTATCTTATGGTCCAAGGGAAATAATATACCCTTGTAGCTGAAGATCCTTCATCTTGCTGCTATTTAAGAATTCATATTTTAGATGTAAGCCTATGAAATTATTTTTGAAAGAAAAGATCAGGTATAGAGTTTATCTGCACCATCCACCAACCAAACTATTGTGGATAAAACTTTCCTTCTGAGATACTTGTCTAGAGATAGGGAAGAACAGTGGTTTGTTTGTCTTAATTAGAGTGAAATATGGTATGATTTACATGCAGGTATTAAGATAGTGTTTCAAAGAATCTGATGTTTTTTTCTAAGAAAATAGAAAAAAGATTTCATGATGTGAGTGTTATTTTCTGTATTCACATTTTAAGATAAATGGTGTTCTACAATTAATATATTAATATTTAAATACGAATAATGGTAATTCATAATTATCTGCTACTGAATTAGGGTGAGGAATTTTCTTAACAGAATATTTTTAACAAAACAATTTTCATCAAAATTGGAAATTATTTTTGCTGGTTCTTATTCTTGTTAGCTTTGGTGTCTTGAATTGTTTATACTGAATTGTCTGTGTCAAGAAGCTTCCTATTTACCCATCAACTCATTCGTCAAGCAGCATTTTCATTTCATTGTAATGGTAAAAACAAATGTGGATCCTTGAGTCTTGTTTTTTTGCTGAGCTAAGATGAAAGTTTATGGCAAAAGTCTGTGTCTCAGTTTCATTTACTGATGATTTGACCAGATTCCCTTTACACTTTCCTGTCTACTTAGAATTTGAGAAATTCCTGTCCTGGCAAATTCTTAGTTTGACTGAAGAGAGTGGAACAAGAAAGGACCCAAAGTGGGAAAAGAAGGTAAAGGAAAATATATACTGATCTATGTGTTTGCCAACTCTGTAAAAAATGGACTATTAACTGAATTGCTTAATTAAGTTCCTTAATTCATTAAATAATATTGTAATTGTATCAGATACTTGCATTTAAAACATTTAAATTGTGGAGAAAAAAAATTAGAAATCTAATGGCTAGTAAAGAAAAGTCAAATCAGAGGTTAAAAAGAGAAATGGGAAATTAAGATATAAGAGAAATATATGTGTAAAAGTTGGCAGTGACATACACATTTTAAACAGACAACAAATTCAGCTGGAAAAGGATGTCTACAGAGCATGCAGAGATCATTTCACTTTTACATATTAAAATGTAGTGATAATGAAGAGAAGCAGAAACAAATAAAAGATTCTTAATTTACTCCATTACAAGAATTTATCTTGAGGTCATCTGAGAGCTTCTTTGAGTTGTAAGCATGATTAATGATTTCATATTTTATCAGTCTTTTGGCCATCAACAGAATTTGATTTGTCAATATAGAGCCCTTTTTGTGATTTTCTTAAAAGGAGAAGAAGGTGGTGGGGAGTAGACGGCAGTTCTTCAACTGTTAAAGATGTAGAAGAGTTAAAGATGACACGATATTAACACACATGAATTTCTACCTTTAAAAATATTTTTGAAGTACAAGCAAGCCTATACAGATAGTTTTTGCTGGAGTCTTAGAGATAATTTTTAATTTTTGGTCTAGACACTCTGAATTACCACCTAGAGTGTACTGTAAGAGATTACCCAAAGAAACACCTTTTGAAAATTTATCTTCTCACACTTTGAAGTTCTATGGTACGAGAAGTTAAAATGCAAGAGTAGCACTGCAGATTTTGTCTGAAATTTTTAAAGCTCTTTGAAAGATCTGGGAAAAGAAAAAGATTTTTCTTGGCTAATAACTAGATTTTCTTTAGTCTATTCAACAAACCATTTTCGAAGGAAATGCTCAGTCATGTTAAATTGCTACATAGGATCACATGCTGTTAATGATCTTTAACAAGGAAATATTTTTTTAAAAAATAACTTCACAGTTTAGAATTCATGTGTTCAAAGGCATTGTAACAAAATGCACTGGCTAAATTATAGCAGCAAAAGTTGCAAGGTTCAGACATTTGTGGAATGGTTTGCTAAACATCTGCCCTTATCCGATTTGTTAAGTTGAAATGTCACAGTATATACTCTGAAAAAGTATCTAGTGTAATGTTAGCCAAGCAAAACTTGATAAGCAAAATCAGATTTACTCACAAGGTAGAAGGGAATGTGAATTAGGGTTTAGGGTGGGTGCAGCTGAATGGAGAGCCTGGGAGAGCACCAGTATTTTTAGGAGTTTGTCCGGGAGCATTCCCAGTGTCTGTGTTTGGGAGGAGGAACCCTGGGTGTGTTGGCAGGAGGCCCCACACACTGACCACAGCTCTGCAACCCTGGTGTTTGCATCAGTTCCTCCTTTTAGGAAGGCAGAAGCACCTGAATTCCAGCACTGATGTTTGTTCATTCAATTGGCGTTGTGGCGTTTTTATAGATGCCACATACATATACATTTCACCTATGGAGAAATGTATATGTATGTGGCATCTATAAAAATACATAAACTAATTATCTACAAGTATATATATACAATGCTGCGAATGAATATAGTGTTGAAAATAAGTTTGTTAGACAATTCTCCCTTACTGTTAATGAAAGTTGGGGTTTGTCTATATTTTCTGCCCGTCATACTTTCTCTAATTAAGTGAAATGAAGGAGCTGAAATGAGGGATCTGTAATTGCTCTTTAGGTAAGGATTATTCATTGCCTTGCTATAGAATGAGATACGGGATAGAGCAGCAGCATGCCAAAATGACTCTCAAGCCGGAAAAAAAAAAAAAAAAAAACCCTGCATTAAGCATTTCTAAAGACCCTGCATATGATTAATCCATCTCTAAACAGTAATGTTCCTCATTTGCAGTATGGTGTTAGTCAGGAATTGTTGTTAGTTTTCTTAATGGGGTTTTAATAAAGCTTTTAAGCTGCTAAAATTACCTGAAAGTTCCGCGCTCTGCTGCTCCAGACACATGAAGCACATTTTATTTCAAAAGGAATATGAAGATTTTGTGTGCGCAGATATATGCCAAAGTAACAGGTAAAGAGCTATGTAAAAGTTCATTCTGTCTGTTCGGTAGCTTAAAAGTAATTTATCCTTATGAATAATTTGCACAGCTAAAAATACAACATTATCAGCTACCACAAACAACCTTTTTTAAATGGAATTAAAAAAAGTAAGGTGGAAACAATAGCATTCAATGATGGCTACGTATTGCCCTCTTTGCAACAGAAACATTATTTTTTTTTTCAAATATATGGTATGTGTGCTTTCTAAAGTTGCTCACATTCTGTGGGGATGAGGATTAAGGCTTAGACCTTTTATATTTGATCTCCCGATGTCCAGGAGGTATTATTTATATGGTATGGGATTTAGGACATGATTCACATTTCCAGGAGGAATAAAATCATTTGTTTTTAGCAGGAAGGTTCAGTCTGTGAAGAGGCAGATAATAAAATCTTAATACAGTGTTTCTAGGAAAAAAATCAGTATGAGAGCTTGTATTTACTGACTTAGCCTCAACGAGCTAATTAAAGGCTGTCCAATTTTTAATTACTAGGGCTATGGTAGAAAATGTACCTATCTGATAAATCCATATTCGACCAGGTTCTTGGGTAAAGGTATGTACAAAAACATGCAGTTGTTTGTTTAAGATAGGATATGTTTGTGTTTGCTTTTCTGGTTAGAATAACCTTAAAATAGAGAAAACAATAGCAAAAATAAATCTACTGGATAGATGAGATAGCAAAAAAAATCTATATTTTGCTAATAGAGAGCTATTTATATAGAAAAGAGCGGTTAACTTTTTCAAAGGTGAAATCAGAAATTAATAGCATGAGCCCAGGCTAAAGAAGTTGAATAGAAAAAACAATGTTTAGAGGGAATGGTAGTGTGATTTTTAACCTCAGGGGGACTTGGTGCCCTGCACTGGAGATTGTGGCCATTTTCTGCTGTTGCTCATAGGCTTCCCCGTGCAAGCGGTGCCAGCCCCAGCACCGCTCTGCCCGTGCAAGCGTCTGCAAAGGGCGTTTGGGGCTGAGGTGGGAGATGAGATGAGAGAAAAACCTTCTCGCAGGGCACCTTAGAAAAGGCTGAAAAAATGCCCCTGAGTGCAGCAGGCATCCTGCTAGGCCGTTGGTATCCCCCCAACTAGGAGAGCAGCCTACAAAGGGGAGCGTTTGTGCCAACTGAATGTTGAAAATAGAATTATGCTGGGAAAGCACAATAATGGGGGAGTTTTGAGCAGCTACTGGGGGTTATTTTTTTTGCGTGCATTATAATTTGAAAGTGGTGCTCACTTAATACTTTTTTTTGTTAGTTTGGAATATTTACTGTCTGTGTGACAGCGCTGCAAGGGTGATGTGGAAGATGTGTGATTTTTTCTTTCATGTATGGTTGCCTCTACTGTTAATGTAGATACTGATTTGTAAATGTCATTTGGAATTTCCAGCATTAGCTGCCAGCATCAAAAGTAACAAAATTAAAACTGGAAATTGTCTGGATAGATTATGCACACATTGTTGAAATGTAGAAACCAAAAAAAAAGGAATTATAAAATAACAATGCTAATAGTGTTTATGGAAGAGATGAGTACTTTCATAAAGTGAAAAGAGGTCAGATACTATAAACAAAGTAATATAATGAAGCATGACTTAGTTAATCTTGGCATTATTAAAACTTAAAATATTAGAAAAAAAATCTATAAAATGAATTCATGGCATAGCATTAGCATCTTTGCAGTTCAGTACTCTCTCATTTGTTGGGTTTGTGCTAATGGCCTTAGGGATTTAGAGAAAATAATCTTAGCATCATACTTCTAAGGGAACTCCGTTTAGCATGCTTTTTGGATTATTGTTTTGGGACATATATGGTATAAAATGGATAAAATTTCCCTATATAACTACGATAAAAATTATATTGCATATCACTACCACAGTATCTTTCAACACACATCATTTTGGAAAATCTGAAGGTGCAAATTCTGCCAACTTACTAGATGTAATGAAATTGGGATTTGTGTATGGCAATTAAAAAGGTCTTAATGGAAGAAAAATACCAACTTTCATAAAATCTTTATTAAAGCAAGCGACTCCGCCCTTCTGAACACACCTCGAATGAATTACAGTGCATGTTGCTCTCAGTCTGACTACCAGATTTCCTTTCTTCGCTTTCTTCTCCTAAGTTGAAATCTTCCAGTGGAAAAATTAGTTCCCATTTTCATCTTCCAAATTTTTATATTTAATAAGCTGACTTCTTTCAAACTAGCTTCTGAAATACTATAGCAATTACTGAGAAGTTTGGGGTTAATCTCTGGAAGACTAATCCTGTTGACTAAGTCAAAGCGGCGAGAACAGGCTTCCTAACAAGAACTAGACAGCATGAAAATGAAATGTTCTATGGAAAGGGAATTATTCTTTTCTGGTCGGGTAGAGCACATGACTTCTTATTTGGCACTGCCTCCCTTGGTGTCATGGTGTCATCCTCGGCTTGGCCTTCATGAAGATGTGGTTGCTGCAGTGAGTTCTTCATCTGTTTTCAGTGCCCAGCTTTTCAATGGTGCTTTTCACTGCCAACATGTCCCTATAGGTTTAACTGCAATGTGCAGGTTTTAAATGTAGTCTACTGTGAGGATAATGAATAACAGTATCAGGAAGGTTTGTGGGAATTTTCTCCTAGTTTATTTATTGGAGGTAATTATTAGATTTGCACAGTGTAATGCTTGCATTTTATAAGGTTTATCAAGTCACATGTACTCCAGGCTGAGACAATTCAATCATTTTTTTTTCAGTGCATTGAGAGAACTAAAGACAAAGAGGTAGAAATTCAGCTGTAACTTTAATCAATATTTTTGTACAAGTGTGCTGTACAAAATCATTCCAGTATTTTGCTGTTTACATAAATGTTTCTATCCAGCATAACTCTTGTAAACTACTCGCTGTGAATAGCATTGCTGTTGTTAGGTAAAAAGGCTTTCTTGTTGATGTGCTTAGAGTGCTATTATTTATGCTACAAAGTAATTTTTAAATATGTTTACAAAGCACAAGGCAACTTAAAAGTTTGTTTTGATCTATTTGAGGTTCTTATTGAAAACTGTGTTAAAATTACCATATATGATGGGTTCTTTGGCTCCGATGACAATACGTTATAGAAAAGCTTGAAATACTGTGAAAGGCTGTCTCATCATGTTTTTGTACTACAAAAGGCTCTCATTTCAAGCTTAGCCTCTGAAAGTTTGCCTCATCCTGTGCTTCAGCAAATTAAAGCCTACCTTTTTCCCCCTGCAATTAGTTCATCGTTCTTTAGCTATACAGCCTTTTGTAAAAGTATATAATCTAATTTCAAGCCTAGTTTGCTCCTAATTATCTGTTTATCAGCTATTTAAAGGAATGTTTTTATTTTTCTCTTTAGCCACAGATTTTAGGCTTGAGGAAGAAAAGAATGCTTGGTTTGGAAAATGAACATGTTAATCGTATGTTTGTCCCTAACATAAAATATGAAAATTTTATTATGTCTTACTTTAATTATGCTAAGAATATTTTGTTTTGCAACTTTGTTGTTGGCAGTGCTAAATCTTCTTCTTAAAACCTAGGCTCTGAGGTGTCTAGAAGAGAGGACTGTATGTTTGTGGCAAATAAATTTCAGGATTGAAGGCTCTGCTCTAATTCTTTAAATTAAGCTGGTCTGTGATAGGGAAAAGGATTTTTCTTGTTTTTTTAATGAATGCCTTCAAATACAGCTAGCCCACAGCTCTGGTGAAGTCAAGAGGGTTTTCTTGTTGAATGATGAGTGTTGCATGCATGAAATTACAATAATGCTTTACAATATTTTCCTGTTTTATTTGAGAGTTTTTGAGTGCTTTGTACCTCATTTTTTTATTAACTTTTCCCGGTAAAAGGGAGTTGTGGAAGAGCTAAGTGACGGAGTTAATTTTGTACAAGTCAGTGATAAATCTCTAACGTGCCAGATCTGAGAGTTATATCATTTCTTTTTCTGAAAGGTTTCCATTTTAAAAGAAAAAAAATTAAACCTAAAGGCTAATCTCTGCTTTAACCTTTCCAGTTTTAAGAGAAATGTGTGAATCAAGATATGAATTGGTGTGCAATGGTTTTGTTAAATAGAATAACTGTGTTATCCACACGGGAACAAATGTGCTGCCCAGTTGTTAAAAACAAAGGTGTGTGGAGGGGGAAAAAAAAGAAAAAAAAGAGGATTGCAAGACCAGGTTCAGTCGTGCATTTCTTCTACATTTAAAATACTGCTATAACTTATGGGACTTTGAGGTGTTCTAATACTGAGGGGAAGAGTGGAATAAAAGAGGGCAGAGCAATTTCAGCTGTAAGAACTTTCTGTACTTTGCACCATAGAACACACAAAAAGCAAAGGATGAGATGGATTTGAAATTAAACCCAACTCAAATTAATATGAATAACTTCTTAGAAGTAATACTGATCAAAATAAATCAAGTGTCTGTACAACATTTTGTTCTCGATTAATCTTATAGTATAAAAGTGAAACACCTTTGCAGAGATCATGTATAGGATCTAGCAGTATAAGTGTGGTTTTTTTAGGTTGAAATATTTGTGGGTCAGTGAATGGGTTTGTATGAAAAAAAAAATTGAAAAATTTTTAAGCGATGAACTTAGAGTGATTTTTAAGTAAAAATGTGGGTTTGTAAGGCAAGCTTTTCCAGGGCAAAAAAGATTTTACATGTTTATCATCTCTTAGGGGAAAGAAGGGTGGGAAGTTGTGCTTCAAACTTTCCGTGTGCCTAGCAGCACTGAAGCACATTACTTGCTCTGTAACATAAATGAGAAATCATATGAATCTGGTACATGATTCTTACTTACTGGTAAATTCTTACTTTCAGAAAAGGAGATAAAAAATAAAGCTAGTACTCCTGTAAAAAAAAAAAAAAAAAAAGTATGATAGTGAAAATCAAATACAGGTAATGAGGCCCCTGAAGAAGATGACTAGGCCTTCCAAAAACATTTTTAGACAGTTAAGAAAACCTACTTTGTTCTAAATTCCCTGAGATTTCAGATCTTATCACTTTAATTTATTTTTTTAGCTATTTAAAATTAGAATATCTTTTCTATTTTAGCATTAAACTCAATTATATAAAGACTCTTACAGTTCAATAGGCCAATGTTTAAACAAGATCTGAATGTCAATTAAAGTTAAACTCATTATCACAGATAGGCTTCTTAGATTTTTAGGCTATTATTCAATATATATCTTAGAATCCATTATACTGAATATCATCACCAAGTTATTATTAAAAGTATTACTTAAAATATTGGATTTTTTTTTAATTTTCAAGTGTTAAAATAATTTAATTTATCTTTTATGGATGTGCTTGTCATTGTTACATTCTTGGAGATCCTCTCCTCTCTCTAGAATACTCGCTCAAAAGCAAGCACAAAGGCACGCAGAACTTATCAGGACAAATTGTTTTCATTTTCAGCAAGAAGTCCTTTGGAGTAGCCGTCTGTTTCCTAGTCTGCAGGGACTTCAGTGCCCTCATGATATTTTTTTGGAGGAGAGGCGATGGCCAAGGGGAGCAGAGTGCAAGGGGCACATGTGTTATAAGCTGCAGAGCAAATTCACTTTGCTCAGAGAAGTAACAACTGAGACAGGAGTCTGATTAGGCACAAAAATTGAGAGTTTAATATATGGAAACAGATGGATAGAAACAGAAGAAATGAACAGTAGAAGGTACAAGCGAAGTGGATGACACCAATTGAGATTTTCTGGGAAATGCTGAACTCTAATGTGCCTGTTCTCATAGGTAGAATATTAGTGCAAATGAGTAACTCAGGGAGCGGTGCAAAGGCAGGATTTGGAGAGGTAGCTTTATGTCAAAGGAATAGTGCTTTCTGGCATGCAAAATGAAACTTAAGGAAGCCTGGCAGAGAAATCTTTGTGAAATGTAAGATAATGTCTAAAAAAAATGTTGGATGAGCATTGACTTCCGGCTGCCAGCGCTGAAGTACATAGAAAGTGAAATTAGCAGAAGTATCTGAAAATTTATTAAGTTATGCTTAGAAATGACCTTGTAAAAGTATAACTAAGATCAAAGGAGGGAATATGCATAAAAAAATTAATACTCATTTCTCAAACAGTCCAGATTATATGCCTCCATTGGGTATTAAGAAAATTAGCTCGAAATACCCTGCCATACATCTGAGAATTTCTTTATGAAAAGCCATGTTTAACTGGGAAGGTAAGCAAATATTAGAACAAAGCAAATGAAGTGACAATTTTCAGAGGACAGAAGAGTGATCCTGGTAATTAAAGATAATTAATTTTAAAAGAATACGGCTTAGTTCACAAAAGGCATTTAAAGTATAACTGGGGCAGAATATAGGCATTTTATGTCAAGTGTAATCCTCAAAACTTCTGCCTGAATGTGAAGAGAATACAATCTCTTGCAGGTGCTTTTTTGTACTCCAGGAAAATTTACCTATTTCTGATTTCTTTTTATAAACAAGTTTGCCACAACTAAGTCGCAATTCGACCTCTATTTCAAATCTTGCCCAAGGTAGGATCTTCAGCTCCAAGTCCTTCTTATGTGAGAAGAACAGCCAGGTATGTCCAGAAAAGATCTGATACTCAGAATCTATTTTCTCCTGCATCAAATGAAAGGGCAACAGGTCTGTGGTTGATGATAGCATCAGAGTTCCCTGAGGAACTGAACATATTCTACATATCGAAGAAAGGATTATATGTGGAAAATTGTTCAGGATCTCCTGAACAAAAACATGTTACCGCTTTCCCATAGGAAAACCACTCTTCAGTCTCTAAGGGTTTAGATGACTGAGTTGTCTGAAGAGGATTGAGACCTAATAAAGAGCTAAGTGAAGAAGTGGGGACTACAGGAAAATTCAGGGTTGACTGTGGCTGCCAGGCGTGAGTGAAAGGAAACCATGACTAGCTAGACAGG
Source organism: Tinamus guttatus (assembly GCF_000705375.1). The sequence continues at coordinate 531,572 of NW_010589222.1, read as the reverse complement.
TAAGGACACCCTCAATGAAGTGAGCAAACATATCGGGGAATAAACTGAATAAATCATGTTCGGAGTCACAGGCTTCTTGGTAATGATGAATGTGAAAGCGGGAATAAAATTATGCATATGTTCTTGTGATTTTGACAGCAGCAACTTTTACATTAGCACTTGACTGAAGTGACTGATTTTCCCTGTGAGAAAACTTGCTATGTGCCTGGGTTTCCGAGTTGTCATATGTGAGAGACAGTTCTTCTCTTGGCCAGTGAAGTACGAGCAAGGGGGAAAGCCAGGATTCCTCACTTCCCAGTGCCAAAACCACTTATTTGCAGAAATAATTACTTTGCCTAACCATGATTTCTGAAAATTTTGCTTTAGGGTGTCATATGCTGAGTAGAAAAGATTTTAGGCTGGGTTTAGATACTGTCTAGAAAAGCTGAAGGTGTAAATTTAAATCAAATTTGACCTGTCTATTATGTCTGAATTGTTTTGACTACCACACTTCTATATAGAAAGTTCCAGCACAAGTTCATCATATCTACATTCTGGAAAAAGAAGGGGCAATTAAGCAGAGAGCTCTATAAAGACCTGCATGCAGCGTAAACCTCAGGAGGAGAGTATGCTCATTGTACATCAAAATTCAGATATAAATGTTTTTTCCTAGTCAGTGTGCCAAGCGTTGCCATACTGGTTATGAAACTCTCCTAGATATGATATGCAGAGAATAGTCATTTATTTTGAGCATGTAGATTTTAGTAAGAACTCTAAAAGCTAAGTGTTAGGAGAGCAGTTAAACTCAAGTCCAGTTGTGCAACTGGGCAAAGTCATGTAGAAGCTTTTGAAACCTTCTTTGATTTTTCTCCTTCATTGTCCTTCTGACATTAATCTACAAGTGATTAAGGGCCTGTAATCATTGTTCACTTTCACTTTCATTGTAATACTGTTCTGAAGGTAGTTTGTATTACCACTATCTTAACAAATTGTGAGTAGCAAATGGTAGCTGTCAAGCAAATGTCATCAGACAAAAGTGTCTATTGGACAAATCAAGGCTTGAATCAACCTGGCAAGGGATGTCTGAGAGTATAATCTTGATCTACCAGATTAGCATTAACCAGTATCTAAAATATCTGTTCGAATGTGTGGTGACAAGTTGACAACTGCGTCTCTAACATATATTCAAATTTCTGCATTTCAGGAGCAAAAGAACAAGCTGGTTACAGTATATGAACAAGGTTCAGAGCATGGAGATTGAGGAAAATGTCATTCAGGAACTCAGATAAGAATGAGGCTATTTATAAATTCTGAATCTTAAATGATAGTATGATGGCTTTTGAAAGAAGAAACAATTCAGACTTTCTTGGAATTGCCCGTGAAATATTCCTTGCAATAGTACATAATGCAAAATTATTTATCATTCATGTAAATTTTCTAAATTTATATTCAGGTCATAAAGTATAATGCCAGAATAAGATATAATAGAAGTAAATATCAGAGGCATTTGTTAGACTATCTTGATAATTAGAGAATGTATTCTCTTGAGAGAAGAATTACTGTAATGTATGCTAGCAGGATGTTTGAAAACAACCCTCTTAATAAATAGAGTTGACAGAAAATACACTGCAAAAGGATTATTGGCAAAAGCATGTAAAATAAGAGATTTGGCAGGAACTTTAACAACACAAATATGCATCACCCAAGGGAGAAGATTTCTATCCAGGGAACAAGCTGTCTTTGTAAACAGGATTATACCCATAACAAGCATCTAGAAAGCACACATGAATTCCATCAAAGAAAAATTGAATCCACTAGAAATAGTGGAAATGAAAAATATTTCATGAGCAGTTACTTCAGGTTACTACTCTAAATAGTTAAAATTGTAAAGTCAGTTTTATTAATTTCTACATTTAATTGTTTATTTAATTGTTGTATTAACCAGTCACTTTTCTTCTGTATCCTCATAACAGATGTTCATTACAAAAACTGAATACATTAAGATGATTACATTATTCAAACTCTTTGATAATTCATTTGTATTAAAACCGTAAGACTCTGTTGACATTTCCCTAGGGTACATTTGGTGAGGTTAAGCAGGATAAATGTCACAGTTAGTAATGCTGTTAAGATAAAACCTTGCAGAGGAACTACATATTATTTCTCTGCTTTATGGCCCTTAACAGCGACTTTTGGAGCAATACTTCCTTTTTAAATGATGCATTATACCTTGAAAAGTAAAATAAAAAGACCTGAAATTATGATTCTTGCTCATTTTATCAAAAGTAAATGAATAGGAGAGGAGAAATCTTCAAGAAATATACATAAATAAAGTTTTGAAACAAAAATAAGGATGTAATACATTTTAATATAACGGCCCCAGTGCAATGTAATTTGGAATACTCTATTTTACGAAGAATATAAGACAATTAACATCCGTGCAAATTCTTCAAAATAGGAAGTTAATCATAAATTGAGATTCAAAAAGAAATCTCAAATACAGCACAGATTTTCACAATATTGCAGAAATATCTGATTACATAGCATTGCGTAGCTGAAATCATAGAAAAAATAAGGTCAGAATGACCTGTAGAGCTCACACATTTCAGCCTCTTTCTCAAACCAGAGCCTAATGCTAAGTTTACTTTAAATGCATTTTAAAGAAAAGTCAGTTTGCCCAGGAGCTTCTCTAGGGACGTTCCAGAAAGCTCCATGAGTGGCGGTCACACAGGTCCTTGGGGCTGCCTGCTACCACGTTCCCTTTTCTCCTTACACACAAGGCCCGTTGCAGAGACCTGTGACGGTCACCTCTTGCTTTCTGCTGGGCCTCTCCCCTTCCACCTGCTCTGGGGCTCCCCCTTACACAGATGATTTCTGGTAAATTCCCCCCATTTCACCCTCTATTTCCACGATGGACAAGCCCATTAGCTCTCTCTCATCCTGGACTCCAGCTGCTTCTTAAACCTGCTGGACTTGTTCCAGTTTGGCACCATCTTGTGTGCCAGGGGTTGAGGGGAATGGCTGCTGTCCTGTCCGGCTGGCCAGACTGTGGTTGTGCCTGTCAATATTTTGAAGGATGCTGCTACAGCTTCGGTGAAATGTGGACATGGCAAGAGTTTACTGTTTATGTGACAGGTACCAAAAGTTTTTCATCACTCTTTATTCAAACACATTAAAAAGATAACCAAAAGTATTTTATTACAGCATAAATTGCAGTGATTCCAATCGGCAATAAGCTTAAATGAATGTAAAGCAACATAAAGCTTTTTTTTTTTTTTTTTTTTTTTTTTTTTGTCAGACGAATTAACCAAAAGCTTCTTAATAATAATGAAAGTTAAATATGTCAGTCTTTTCCCCATGTGTCTGGGTCATACGTAGTATCTAAGCAGAACATTAATCATAAATACACTGATCATCAAAAAAGTGAGAATTTCACAGTTTCCTTTAATTGGAATATCTAACTATAACTATACTCATCTTAAACAAAATTGCTCCTGATAAAAATTTTATTATTAATAAAATTACTCATGATGCATTCTTCCTTGAAATGAAGGCCACAATTTCAGAGGCTAATAAAATTGGTCAGCCAGCTTAAAAACTGGAAAAAAATAATACAGAACAGATGAATAGCTGAGGTTGGAAAGGACATCTCAGATCATCTAGTCCTCAAGTCTTCTGCTCAAGAAAAGCTTGTCTGCAGCAGGTTGATGTTCAGTCAGACATTGAGTATCTCCAAGGATGGAATCTATGATCTCCGTGGGAAACCTGCTCCAGTGTTTGATCATCCTTATAGTAAAAAAGTTTTTCATGTGTTTAAATAGAATTTCCAGTATTTCAGTTTGTGTCCATTACCTCTTCTCCTGTCACTGGTACTGAGAAGAGTCTGGCTCTGTCGTCTTTAATCTTCCTGTCAGGTTTTTATGTGGATTGGCAACCTCCCACCAAGCTTTCTCTGCTCCAACCTAAACAGTCCCAGCTCTCTTCAGCTTCTCTTTGTATGGTAGATACTTCAGCTCTTAAATCAGCTTTGTGGCCCTTTACTGGGCTTGCTCCGCTTTGCCCAGGACTCTCTTGTTCTGGGGAGTCCAGAACTGGATCCGGCTCCTGTTACAATAGTATCATTTAAAGGTATTGATATTTTCTGCTCTGTAATGCAAATTGACACTTTTCATGCTTCCCGGACTAGCTGAGAAGTAGTCACTCTGCAGGATTAATCAAAGACTTGCAAATAATGAAGTTAAAGATCTGAGTAATGCAAAACTTGAGAGAACTCCTTTTAGAGAGAAGTTTACAATAATTAACTGTCAAAATGGAAGTAGAAACTGAGTTTGAGTGTTGTCACCTTGAGCCTACTTACTCAGTATAGAATAGAGAGTATATTTACTTATTTTGTGCATGGTATAATGCTGGGAGAAACTGCAAGTAAATCAAGGTTCTAGTTCAAACTAATCTTGTAATCTGTTAAAAAAAAAAGGCAGCTCTTCAACGGGGACAGGGATGAGGTTAATAAGTATGAAAGGATAATCAGCTGCGTAAATATGAAATGGAGCACACCTGGCTAGGTAACCCTAGCTGGGACAGGAGAATCAGGATGGCTGTGGCTTGCAAGCTAAGTGCTATCAGATATAAGATAAAGTAGGAGTGTGAAAGCACTCTTCAGATGTAGAAAAGCTTGGATTTTTTTTCTTCTATATAGAAAAGAAATAATCTACTTCCTATATTCATGCTGATAAATAATAATGGGATTTAACTGAAGTATGAGACATTCAGATAGTGTATGAAGAAAAACTTGGTAAAGATGCTGAAAGACCTAAATAGTTTGTTGACCATTTCTGGCAGCTCAGGGAAAAAGGCTAGACAAGCCTCTGTGATGTACCTAAAGGGAAGGGATGACATGACCTTTCCAGGTCCCTTCCAGCTCTATGATTTTTCTCATTTACGAATGCCACCAAACTGAGCTAGACAGGCAAAGGAATAGGCTGTTAAAAGTGATTGTTAAAAGTAAAACATAAAGCTGCCATCACATTCTATGCCCTGCCCTCTCTGTTCAAGTTGCGCCTATCGGTCCTGTGCTTGATTCGGGTTATTTTTGTTGTCAGTTATATTGTTCCTCTTATCTGAATGCTTACTGGCATTTCCTTACCTATCTCATATGGCAAAGGTCTGAGGCTGTTTGTCCAAAATGGCAAAATCTAACTACAGAAGTTGCTGGAAGTATCATATATGTCTGTAAGTGTCTCAGCATCGTTTCTGTCATACATCCTATCTCGAGATACTCATTTCTTCTAAGTTGTTTTGAAAGGTGAAGTCACCTCCAACTTTCAGGTGTATAGACGATTAAATTCATTATCAACCACCTGAATGAAAAGGAGTTTTCATACATTTTGATGTAGCCTACTTGAGAGTCTAGTAACCATTTTCTGAGCCAATCCTCACAGGGAATCATTTTTCAAACTTACCAAGACAGTTTTATCTAACTGTCAGATGTTTTTAAATGGTGTCTAAATGGCAAGCAGGAAGAGCTTGTGGTTGAAAATCTTCCTTTTCTTTTTCACCTTTTCTTTTCCCAGTGCTAATGATTACAGTCTGGGAATTTCATATGGGCCAGGAAGACATGAGAGCCATGTTTTTGCTGTGAGTGATACGTTCTAGCCTAATATTTCACCATTCATTTTTGGCTGCAACCTTACTTTCTTAAAATTTAACAAAAATTAACAACAACAAAAAAACTTGTATGGCAAAGGTGGTGGAAAAAAATACGTGTTCATTATGTTAATAATATAACAAATATTGTCAGAAGTTAGACATTTATGATGAATTGGACTTGACAGGAAATCTCAGCTAATAGGAAGGTATTTTGTGTGCCAGAAACAATAATATACGCGTTGTCTAAATAAATGACATTCTTGCATCAGAAAAAAAAGGTTACATTAATGACATTACAGGTCTTGCCGCTCTCTGGTAATGAGTTATCTTTATTCTTTTTTTATTGTTAGGAGTAATTCTCCCCATCTCATTTTAATTTAAGCTTCTGAACATTATTGCTTCCTTTGGGCTGTGATTTCAGGTTAAACATTTTAAAATACCAATAATTAAGACTATTGTTGCTTTCTTCCATTTCAATTATTTTATATTTTATTTACATTTTTGCCTTACATGACCCATATAAAGGATGTTGTTCAGATAAGAATAAAGAGCAGGGGAAAAAAAGGTTATATTTAATTTTTTGGAGAAATAGTATTGACAGAATTTAGCTAATAGCTGCAATACTTTTCTGTTTTAAGAAGATCTTTGCTACACTATTAAAAAAAATCCTAACATACACAGTTGAAAACTATGGCAGATCCATATATTATATATTCTTTCAGACTAGATCTTTATTTTATTATTTATGTTTTATATATAAATATATATAATTTATTTTAAAGAAGAGGTAGGATCTTGAAATAATCTCTTGTGTATGGCTATATTTCAGGAACGTAGAGATTGCTGTAAAGCCTATTTCAAGCTGTTCAGAGACTTAAATGGAAGAATAATGACAAATTTTGTAGTACTCATTGTCAGTAGCAAAGAACTAAGTGATTTAGGTTAGCAAAAGTCATCACTGGGAAATGGCCGAAGGATCTGTCTTACCAAAATAGCCAACAGCATGACTGAGATTAGGAACAACTGCTTATTCAGTTTAGTTGTCAGAAACTCATTGGTAACAGGGCAAAAAGTTCATTGTTTTTCCTTAATAAAGCTTTCCCTATTAAAACTAAAATAAGAACAAGGCATTGAATAAAACGCTGTCAAAAATCCCACTGAAGAGTTTGTAGTAAACAGTAAGAAATTTAAGTCATGAAATTTATATCTGCTAAACAACAACTGAAAATTATGAATTATTAATTCAAAATCTGCTTTTTTTTCTTGTTATGGCAGTGTATATGTTTACTGGTTAGAAATTGATAAATCATAAGAAAAATTACCTTTAGTTTCAATTGTTCTTTGAGATGTTAAAATGTCTGTTTTTTTAAATTATAAAATTTCATTTTGTTCTTTATATGAAATATTAATAACGTGGGCAAAAACAGGTTATTGTGCTTGCTGCGCTGTTAAAATGGATTTTTTTTATAGAGGGAGTTCTTATATTTCATGCAGAGAAATGAGACCTGGGATTTACTGTATTTCAGAAAGGTAATAACGGTACAAGATAGATGATTCACAAGTTACAGGGCCTGATATTAACAAATGTTCTGTTCTTCCAACCTAAAGAAGCCAATGATGTGTTCAAATGGCCTGCAAAAAAATAGCTCTGGAAGATTTAATATATTTTAACTACACTGTGGTACAGAATCTTTCTAAATTTTCTTTTTAAAATACTTATCTGCTGTAGCTGGTTGTTTTACAGAATTACAAAAAGACAGTTTTAAGTTATTCTGAGATTTCTCATAGCTCTTTTTTTCTCTCTCTCTTCTTTTTTTTTAATGCAAACTCTAAATCTCTCCTGGAGAAAATTTGTGCTTGAAGAAAAGATTTACAGAAGATTTGATGATGTCTTAGGAGACCTATCTGCATTGTGCATAAGAACAGTTCTAGAATAGTTGTATTCTGGTGGGGTTCTAAACCATGATAGTTTTTAAAATTCCATGAGCTGCAGTGAAAAACTGCTCAGTCTTGTGTATCAGCAAACAGAGAAATATTTATTCTAGAAAGAAGAAAGGCAGAAGGTCATATGTGCTTAGTAGGTAAAGTCTGAAAATCATGTATGGATTTTCACTCCAACAATGACAAAAAAAAACAGGTTTTCGTATGAGATTTCTGCTGATTTCTTTACAGTGATTGGAAAGCAAGTACAGAGTAAATACAAAAGCTTAGAATATATGGGTTTGTTGGTTGTCTTGAATACATAAAGCTGTTTTCATAAGAAAAGTCAGATTTCAGTGAGGTTTGTATAAGCCTTTCAATAATTACATTTTCAGCTTAAGTAACTGTAGTAGAAAAATGAAAAAGAGAGGATATTCTAGACTATTTTTAAAAATCTGATAATTTGCAGAAAATCTTCTAAGTGAAAAATTTCCTTCCAAGAGATAAACAGTCTCTCCACACTTAGAAAAGTATAGTATTTTTTCAACTCTTTATTGCTTTCCTTCTAGACTACAGCAAATTTGTAAGTAGTTAGTAGGAAGTAAGAAGTTAGTAGGAAGTGTAGTAGGAAAAGAATAAATCACGATAAAAACCCCCACATCCATCTAGATTTACAGAATTATGGAGAAAAAAAGGCAAGTTTTTATGTACTAGAAAGAGTAATTTAGAGATAGGACACAGGGCTGTTTGGGATTCCTAGAATGTCTGGGGGGAGCTGGTTAGTCTCTCAGTTTGCTACCCTCAACGAGTATCTCTGGATACATAATGATTTTTTTCTGTACTGTCTTAGTGATGCTTTTTATCAAGACTATGAATATTAAACCTTCTCCTTCCCACTCAACCTAGTACAATTTGTCTTTTTCATTTTCTTCACCACTTCATCCCATCACCACAAAATGAGATTTCCAACACTTGATCTTGGAATCTCTTGAGTCCAAAGATTTCTTTAAGACTTGGTCTTGTCTGCCGTTTGTTATCAATAGTTGTGGCTGATGAAGTTTTATCTTGCAAAGAAAAAACAGAGATAAACAGTTTCTTACATGGTCAGTGTATGTATGTATGAAATGTCATAATGTGTGCTACCCAGCTTGCTATTAAAACCCTGCAAGGAAGAGATGAATGAGTAAGTCCTATCTTTGCTATGTAGATGCATTAGTACAATATAGCTGGTTAAAAAAAAAAAAAAAAGATACTCAACCCCTCCACCCCAACAATACATACCTTTGAATATGTTTTAAAGATCATTTAATTTTAGGTCTTTTTTTCAGCGTGAGAGAGACACAAGCTTAATCACTAACTTCCCATTCCCTTAATTCCTCTGCATTATGACTGTAGAGGTATGGGTTTTAATTAGTTTCTTGTGCTTTCCCAGTTTTCTTATGTCATGTTGTCTTTTCCATTAGATTTCTCTTCTTCATTTGTGTTAGATGTTTGCACATCTCTTAGCTTTAAGCAATGTGAGCTATAATTGGGATCTAAAGTTGGAACATATCCTCAGTTACCGTTTTGCTAATTCCTTTTATTTGCCTGTCAAAACTGCATTTTGTCATGTCTTGCCAATGAAGTGGAACAAAAGTCAAAGGTAATCCTCATCAGCTTTTTTGCTTCTAGCAAAGGCTCGGTGTTTTTAGACTTGGTTTCTGTTATGAATGTTCTGTGAAAGTATTTGTACCATTTTCATTTCGTCCTTTTCATAAAGGCTATGCACAAGTACATTACAGAATGCTAGGGATTTTTGAGCTTGTAAAATCAAATGCATCACCAATGAAGTTTTCTCAGATTCTCAGGAATTCTTGTCCCTGTTTTGCCTGTTGCATATAGATTTAATTATTTTCTATAATGTTAAACTGGGAATGACTGAATTGAAAGGCAACCAAAATTGCCCTTAAATTAAAAGGGGGGAATATAGAAGACATAAATACCAGGTTAGCACCAAACCTGGAGAATATGATGGAGAATCGGCTGTGTAGTCACAGCATGCAGGTGGTTTATCAGAGTGTGTGAAACAAGTTTCATTATTATCTGTGCTAATGATGGCAGAGACAGGTTATGCCCCTTTTCTGGTGGCCAGATTTAGAGACGAAGCAATCTGCAGGCAGCAGTCCTCTGGTGTTAAGGTGTTGGAATACTGAAATGTTTGCATAAAAGCATTACCTTTGTGTTGCAGTAGTAGAGAACATGCTGCTGCACGTATTAAATAGCATTCTGCTTTGGAAGGTGTTTTTTTAATCAGCTTTAGAGGTCATCATCCATACTCCTGTAGATATCATTCAGGTTGAAGGTAGCTAAGGGTGGTTATTTTGCCCATCTGAAAATCAAGCAGTTTGCAGTGGGGAGTGAGATTTGAATATCCCCATTCCTCATCCATTCAATGCCATTTCTCATACTTAAAAAAATCCTATAAAGAATTCTCTGTAAAGAACTGATCTCTTCAGGATTTGAACATCGTTCAGTCATAATGACAAAAAGTTGACTTCCAAATACATGAAAATTTTCATTTTGGGTGCACAAACGTGTGTTTTCAGCATAATATAGAGCAAATTATGGTCATACATTGTCATGAATTTACCCAGGAAAGGTGACTTTTCTATGTTTATTGTGAGAGATTTGTGTAATAAGTTCAAACATATGATTCACTGAACTTTGAAACAGATTTTGTCTATTACAAAGCATGGAAAATTAGCATACCTGAAGATAGCTGCAGTATAAGTTTTTAAATTCTGTTTCCCCTACTTATTTCTGCTGCTTGTTTCTACTTGCACATTTTAAACATCAATTTACTTATTTGCTGTAGAATTTAATTAAGTAAAATCCACAATTAAGTGCTTGGAACCATCCATGAAAATCTCAGTTAATATCACATAGCCGTGTTGTTCTTGAAGTTGTGGGCTGAAAATGAAATGTCTTTGATAATGGAAGATATACTTCCATTTTTGCAAAGGGTTACATAGTTCTTGTGATACAATAAATTAAAAACCAGCTGGTTTTCTAGAGCACTACTTAAAAAAGGCTGTCTGTGATTTTGAGCAAGTGATTTTTTTTTAAATTTTATTTTCCCAGCAGCTGTTAAAATAATTAATTATCAAGGACATGCTTGCTATTGGAGGAGGGTTGGATCTCAGTAAGTATTTCACTGCAAGTTGAAAAGAAACCAGGCAATCCATTTCAAGCTCAGCTCCATTTTGACAAAACATCATTACAACAATAATTTCTACAATTTCCAACTCTCTCTCCAACTCTCTTTAGCTAAGGCTAAAATAGTAAGTCTTACTTCATTATTGGTTATAATTCTTCTCAACATCAACTCCTCTAATCCTAATGATTACTCGGAAGACTCGATGCTTTTATCTTTATGATTTGCTTCCGCTTCTTCCAAATGCCCTGTTGATGTTCTCCACACTCTGCTTTCCTCTGTTGGAGCATCGGTGTAGCTGAGTGCCAGAAGCAGTGCGAGCAGTTTCACTTCCAGGTTCTGCTACCAAATCACTGGTTTGCAAAAGAGTTGATAAAGTTTTTTTTTTTAAAAAAAATACACAAAATAGTGTGGGAACTATTTAAGACTAAAGAGATTTTTTATTATTATTTTAGTTTATTTTTAAGAAAAGGCTTTAACTGGTTCCAGTTGGAAGTGACATTTTCATTTTAAGATATTTATAGATAAGCATTGCATAAAGTCTTAAATGTAATCCATTATGAACTGTGTTGTATAGGCTAAAATGTCTTGATGGCAACAATTTATCTCTGATATGCAGTAACCTCGCCTTGAGCCAGCTTTGATGTCCAAGAGATGAGAAATAATTCTGGGGAGAATGTTGTTTCAGTGTATTGTCAGTTGCTATCTAGATTCAAAATTCCAACAGAAAATATAATGTAGATTATGGTAACATCAAAACAACTTTCTTATAATCCATCCATGTAGCAAATTAGTCAGCTATTTGTTCAAATAAAAAATTAAAAGATAGTGCAAGAGCATGGTGAATATAACTTTAAAGGAAACAATTTGGGAAATAAGTCATATTCTCATATATATTGAAGGAGAATATAAAAACGGATTGAAAAAAGTTGTTTTTCACTGTTTAATGCAGAAGCATTCAAAAAAGTAAATAGGCAAATTAGAAGAATGATTGTTAAAACATAAACAATTTATATTCCTGTTAAAATCAGACTTAAAAAATGTAGCCAACAAACCAAACCAACAAAGTAGAGATAATTGTATTTCAATTATAGTTTTTCAGATTACAAGTGGATGAAGGGACCTAGAATTTGCGGAGGAGTATGTGCTTTGCAAGAAGGTGGGCTCTAAAAAACGAGAGAGGCAGTGGAATACCAGTGTAGCATGTTTTAGAAGAAAAAAAGAGGAACAGTAACAAAAATCAAATGATCACTTTGCAAAAGATTGTGAAAAAGGGCTTTCTAAGTCAGTGTTTCATTCTGCTCTAAGTTCCATGGACAGATTTAAATAGGTGCAGAGATTGCTAATACTATGGAGAGAGGAGTTCTTCTAAGGCCCGTTTTATTACAGTAGACATTACATTTGCACATGTCAGCTGGAGCAAATGCTGCCGATAATGATAGAGAATTGTTGCTCTCGGAAGCAATAGTCATAAAATTTCATCACTGGGTAGTCACTGAACCAACAGGAGGGTATGCAATTAGCTGGTCAAAGAGAATAACCTTGGAATAAATGAGCACGGCTTCACCCATTTTCAATTAAGTAGAAGGATAAACAAAAACAGGATGGTTACTAAGGTTTCTAATTTCAAAAGAGAAATTAAGGAAACTAATTAGTGAAGTCAACAAGATTGAAGTGCCAAGAGACTTAATGCAAAGGAGCTTTGACATCCCTGAAGTCAAGCCCTCCAAGCCTTCATGAACAGGAATAGCAACAAAGAAGCAGCGAATGACAGCAAATGGCAATGTTGCTTCAGTATTTGTTTAAAAACAGATTGTCTACAAGGTAGAAGACATCATAAAGGTAAGATGGAATTAATTTTCAAAAAGGAGCTCTTTCTTGAAGTTAGAATCTTATAGGGATACATGAAAATTATCCCAAATCAAGCCAAGTTGTGCCTCACAAAGGAAATGTTTTAAAGGTTAGTGGATATTAGTCTTAAAGATAAAAAGCACAAGGAAATAAATGAGTCTTTAGTGTAATGAAGCAGGGATCTGAAGTCAGAAGTAAAATATTCCAAAACATTGCCAAAGTCAAATTTATGTTTGGAGCCTAATTTCAGTGAGAATAATGAGGTTGTCCAAGGACAGGAGGCTAATAGCAGGATAGCGAAGCAGGAGGTCTGTCTAGACTCTTTTGGCCTATTAAATTTTGTGTGTCTGTTTCTACTCCTCCACAAACTTGTAGCTAAAGTAGTCACAAAAATAAACTCTTTGGAAGTCAAAGCGATTCCAGACATTTTTACAGATTACTTTTGCAGTAAAGAACAGCTGTTGGAAAGTGTTTTTTTTTTTTCTTGTGATGTGCTTCATATATTCTGATAATTAGATGAGTGGTTTGTCTTTACCACTGTAATGTTATAAACATATTTGCACATGAAAACATATAGTTGAACAAATCTTGCTTTTAGAAACTTATTGTTTTTGCTTAAATATACTGTTATTTTTTCCCTGTGATCTCTCTGCTTTGGGCATATTTATAAAGCTTGATAGATTTCTGAAGTTACCATGCTAGGAATAAGGGATTTTATCCATCAATATGTTATGGTAACATAAGAGGTGAATTCATAACCTACTTGCTATGTTTTCATAACTTGATTTTCTGAATTAGATTTTTTATAGGTCTTTTTACTAGCTAGCTACAATAATTCTGTTACTGAAGACAGATGTGCAAATTTGTGATGATGGTAAGAATGAAAGGATAATATTTTATGCATCTAATGATACTTGTAATTGAAGACTTTCAAAGAGATTAAAGGGAAAATTCCATTTTTACTGTAATTTTTTTAAAGAATTTATATACAGGAATAAAATGTTGTTCTGATGTACTCTTTTTGATCATGAAACTACTAGTTAGAACTGTTTAACAAAATCAATATCATTTAAATGAAGTATTGTTTACTTTTTCAGAATAAACTGAAAATTAGTGAACAAAAGTTTTGTCAGGTTAGGTGGGATGAGATGAAGAGAGCCTAAGAACTTCCATCTATATGAACATTGCTTTACTGCATTTCCGTGTCCTGTTATTCTTCAAGCTTATATATAGCATGGATATTTTGTAGAATCATGCATGGCCACATATATATACTTTGGTCCAGCTGATGTAATGTTAGGAAGGTTTTTTTCCTGTGAATACAATATCCAAGTAAATCTTCAGCCATGGACAAATTAGGCATACATCCTAATAATTAAGACTTTTCATTTTTCTTCATAGTGCAAGAATTCTGCCAGAAAGATTAATGATCTGTCCAGGTAACAACCTTGAGTCCTTACACAAGCCAACAGCCCCTCTCTCCAAATGTTCTCTCTTTGGTAACAGGGAGTGATGAGGTGCATCAACTGCAACTGCTGTTCTAGGCACTGTCGCCATCCTTGGGTTTTGGCTCTCCCACTAGCGTTGGCTTCCGTACACTTTCACAGAATTTGGTGCAATACTGGACTCCTAATTAAGTACATATAATTCGCGATTCTTAAAATTTTGATTGGGCTTTCAATCTTCTGGGGAAGATTCGTTTATCAAGGCTTTTCTGACTTCCTGGATTTCTTAAAATGCCCATATTAAAAAATAGGCCTTATCTGACCACATTTGCAATATAATAATTATATATTAAACTAATTTTACATTTCTGTGTCCAGTTATACCAAAACCTATCCTTAATTAACATTAAAAAGAGTTGTGAGCTAGAGTAAAAAAAATCAAGATTGAACTTTGATCACTATTAATCAAGTTATTTTATGCCTTGTATTAGTAGACATGACAGAATGGTATTTTTTTCAACTTCTAAGTACATGAGGTTTTTTAAACTTCCTGCTGGGGCAACACTTTAATACCATTGGACTGTAGTATTACTACTCTTATTTTATTTTTGTCTCAGTGGTAGTACTGAATGCTTTATGGGTCGCAAAGCAATCTTCCTGTGAATAATAGACCACTGTTCTTTTAGTGCCAGCTCTGACCTTTTTTGATTGAAATTGTAGCACATCAGCGCAAAACAATGTGAAAGAGAATCACCTGCCCCTTGAAGAGAGATTCTGTGCACGGAGCCTTAAAGAGTTAGCTGGTTACTTTAATAATAATAATTCTTCAGTTTAAAAGGGAGGATGCTAGCATGAGACAAACTGTCTCAAAATACACCGATACGCTGCCCTCGAATAAATAAATGCTTTTGGGAGTCCTGCTTTTGGGAATTTCTCAGGCTCCAAAGACCACAAGCAGTGCAGTGACAAGGTAAACCCAGCAGCTTCTCTTCAGAGAAATGCTGCTGGCGCTGGCATTTGTTCAGTGTGAGTGTGAAAACAAGGATTTTGAAGATATTGGTAGGTTTTGGATCCTACCGTTTTGAAAGCTCCCCACTGCTACACTCATGCAAGTCTTTTTATAACAAAATATACTCTGATTAAAATGTTTAAGTTCTTTCTTTCTCTTATTTATGTCTGGAAGTTCTGAGATTTAACTTAATTTTTATCCACTCAAATTTTTTATCCACTTTTTATCCAATTTTTATCCACTTTGAGCAGGCACAAGTTAGATGACCAAGTTCCTTGCGTTGGCTTTGTTAATGTGAAGCAATTGGATTTCTCCTTCATGTAGTCCATTGGTATATGTATGGCTGTTCTGCAAGGTTGTGCCTCTAACATTTTCATTAACTTTCTAACTTTCATTACAAATCCTAGATAAGGAAAGTAGCTGTCTTTAAAGAAAAAATACATACTTTCGGACTCCCTTGATATTTCTTAAGGCTATTTCCATTTCTACTTGCCAAGTGTGTTCATATCTATATGCACATATGGATAGTATGGAGATGGAGAGAGACAGACTATAGTTCTCTGAGAGATATATGGATTCCCAAGGAAACGGAATTGTTTTCTTGTGAAGCACAAATACTTTTTCATCTAGCTTTTAAAAATATTTCCATCTTTCTTCTGTATGTGTTTACAGTAATTTCTGTTATTTAAAATGTGTTTTTTAAGTCTTTGTACAACCCTGTATCACTCTATATTGCATATATGCTCTCTCTATATGTTCTCTATAAAACATATAGCATTTATAGAACTTGTATATATGAGTTATGAAAAGAAGCACCATGATTTTTTTCCTTTCTTCTTTTTTCTCCTGTGCTCTATCATGTCATCATTGCACTTAACCTTTACTTATTTAATCCCACTCTAGTAATAATTGCATGCTTTTTACTGCATTCACTTGGCATCATTCAATTTTTGTGCGATCTTAATATATTGCACCACTAGAAAGTAATCTCACAAAAGTTTCAAATGTTATCCATGTTTCTTCTACTTGCATTATCACACAAGAATAAAAAAATATCACCAAGGAAACGGTAGACTTCAGAGACAATTTATTCTTTTAAGTCAGACCAAAGTTTAATTTAGATTAAAATCCTGGAAGACATAATTCCTCACCCAAGTCAGTAATGTTCTTCTCATTACCTGGTAATGATAGTCTAATTCTATCAAAAGGAATTTTTAATAATATAGCTGCATGTCTGAAACTTAACAATTTAGAATGAAGATGACACTATCCAAAGGCTTAAGAAAACACATTAACTGAAACCAGAATAAATCACCAACAAAGAACATTGTCATTTTCTCACTAATCTTTCACTGTTCTTGCCACATCCTAATATAGCTTTTACATTTTTAGGTAGCAGCATGTAAGTGATTAGAGTGTCCAGTTCCACAGAAAGGGGTGAAGAGGTCATGGTTGGAAGCCTGCTTTAACTTCTAACTTCTGTCCGTGTTTTCTCTATATCTATCAAGTAAATTTATGTTCTTCAGGGTAGCTTTAGCATATTAAACTCTGTGTTTATATGTTAATAAAAAAGATATATGAGAACAGGATGGTTGGAGATAGAGTGCAGTCCTTTGTGCAAGAATTGAACATTGTTCATAGTGGTATCCCTGCGGGTTGCTGCGATCGGTTTGTTACCTCTGATCAAGTACATAACTGTAATCACAGGCCGTCTGCTTTAGGGTAGGAATCAGTGGCAGCGAGTTTAAAAAGTTTTCCTCTGCATTCAGATTGAATAAGGGGGGAGGAGAACCAATTGTCTCTATAGGTTTTGTTGCTTCCTCTTGCCAAATATGAAGATGTCAAAATTTTGCTAAAATAGAAATTGTAACTATGCTACAGTGGTAAAATAGGATTAATCCATCTGTAAGTACTGTTCAAATATTTTTTTTTTTATATATACAAGTGAAGGAGGATGTGAACCTGATGTGTTATAATACCATCAAATAAATGCTGAGACGTGTTGAAGGAAGGGTTTAACTTTGCTCTGTATATAGACTATCCTGCCCCAAAAGTACCCTATTTAGAAATATAGCCTTTGAAAAACATTATAAGAAACATGTGCTCTTTCATTTGTTGAAAAGTGGGAATATTTAGAAATGTAAACCAACAATTGGTCTTTGTAATTCAGAAAACATGACATTTTCAAATGTTAGCATGTATTTCAGCTAATTTATGCCATTAACTGCTTTGATAGGATGCAGAATTCCAGCCCGAATCATGATAAATTTGTCAGGCTCCTTTCAATGATAAACCACTTGTACAAAAACAGAGAAGTCTATTAAATCTTCCATCTTCAAACTATTGTAGTGTTTTCCCTATTTCTCCTTTCCTAAGAACAAAATATGGAAAAGAAGTTCCAGTTCTTGTATGCTTTTTGATTATTCTTCCAAACAATGAGTTAATATGAAAAAAGCGGAAAGTTAACATTTCCTTTAACATTCTTTTAATAAAGCAAATAAATTTTGTGATTCATTCTGTGGACAGTTAATAGCACTGCGTATATTGGCTTCAGCTCGGAGTCAAAGCTGAATTTTCTTTAGAATCATAGAGAGTCAACCTTAGAATTTAGCCCATTAACAGCACATGATAATAATATTCATTTTAAGGCCTGAGCTTTCTAAATCTGAATTTCATATGATGCCTTGCCAGTAAAATTCTACATAACATCCTGCCAAGCCTCTTGACATTTTCCCTTTGCTGATTGTGTTGTTCTGACCATGAAATGTAGTCTAAACTTTTTATTTGCCATTAATGAAGTCTTTATCCATTGCCTACATGATTTAAATAAGACACAGACACGTTTTTACAAGGTGTCTGCATCCTCTGTAAGTGGAATACTCAGACTGTGAAGGATGTCTGTCCTTTCACTTCACAATGGAATAATCAAAAATGATAACAACAAAGACTGAAGAATTTATTGTAATCATGACAGCACTTCATGATAAGTATTTTGTAGATTTAGCTGTGATAGTGATGGCTCTTTTCATATTCTTGTCTTGAGAAGTATTTGCTTGATCACAAAATGATTCTTTCATAAGAGACTAACCATGTATCCCAGTAAGGTCTCAGCCTAAACATCTGCTCAAACTTGCAGATTAGGGTAAGAGCTGCAGGGCTGATGCTGCATGTGTTTCCATTTGTAAATTCTTACTCTGCATATATCTTTAGATCATGACTAAAACTGTGCTCCTGTAGTAACTCTGGAGGTATGGCAGGTTTCCAAGTCGCTCAGGAGAAGGAAGACTTGGAGGAAGATGCAAAAATGATCCAATGGATTGCTGATTACATCCAGTTAATGTATGAGTCTTTAAGAGACTATTTGGTGATATATAGTATCACCAAATTATTTCATATAATATAATATGAAAAGCTAGGAGGAAATCAGTATGTAGTGATGCTGGTTGAAGAGATCAAAAGAATTTCTGTGAGTTTTCAGGAAGAGGTCTTGTCTGTAGTTTGATTGTAGTGTTAGTCCATTTACACATATTATAGTTTACTATTATGGAAGTTGCTTGAAGCAATCAGCAATAAATTCAGCAGTGAGTGAATATTTGGCAAATGTTCATAAGAAACTCTGAATTTTGATCTTGGAAATTCAAGCATGATAAATATATATTTTTGTCCTTGTTTCACCCTTAATATTTAGTAGTCAGTTATCCATTAGAAAAAAATGTGTCGCAATTTTCAGTGTATGTTGTTATTTTCACCAAAAGGAGGAAGGTGTTTTATTCTTTGCTGTGTGTTACGATTTATGAGAATGTTTTCATGTGTTGATCTTAAAATACAAATCACAAAATGCACCTTCCATTTGCAGGTCAGACTTGATTTGAAGTGATGTATAGTTCTTCAGGGATTCATTCCAGGGTCTTGAATGAGTCCCTAAGAGAGACACCCTGTGCAGAGAATTTTACAGTTGCTATACGAGATCTATTCTTTTATAAGTGAAGAAAAATGTAATGTAATCACTGCCTGTTGATATACACAGTGCCAGGTCCATTTCTATTTTAAAATATTCTTTTTAGTTAATTGTTTTCAAATAATGTATAGAATAAAATATCAAGAGAAAAAGAGAAGTTCACTTCTCGGTCCTAATTGTAGTACAGAGTGCTCTCCTTTTCTCATGGAAGAGTGCAGGTAACTTGAAAACTATCACTTATTTAAATCCTCTTACTGACAAAATGAGATTAGGATAGTCCCAGTTTTTTTCAGGACATTTTTTCTGCAACATATTACAGCTACCTGAGACAGTTGGAATAGGCAGTGTTATCTAAGGGGGTAGTACAGATGATGATCATATGGAAAGTGATCAGAGAGAGAGATCCAATATCCTTGATTAGTGGACAGCAAATGCATTTTAAAGGATGTAAATCTAATATGAAGCTGTTGTGAAGTAGAAAGCTGTCTTAGTAGCAATAGTTCTGGAAAATCAACTTCAGATTTATTTTAGTCAAAAACCCTAAGGCTGTCCGCATAACACACACATGATATTCAGAAATTTAGCACTTACTTTAGTAAGGGCCTAGAATATAAATCAGGTAGGGAGCACTAATCCGTGCAAAGTTGAATTTCATACTTTCCAAAGAAAAATTTCTGCATTAGAATGTTTAAACAAGTATGATGTCCACTCATTCCACTCTGACTTGCATAAGGTTTCACTTGCATAAGTGACATGCGTAAGGTTTAGGTAGCAAGCTATCTTCATTAATGATCTGAAGTGTTACATTTTGAGTAATGTGAAAAAGAAAAAATGCATTTAAGTTTGCTTCCTGTCAATCCTTAGACATTTTGTTTTGCTTTACTCTGATCCCTTCTCTGATGAATTACTTCGCCTAGAATCCGTCAGGTATATTTTGAGTTTATAACTTGATTGTAAATAACAAGTATATATTTTTGTCTTGCTGTTAGCTATGTAAATTAATTCTATCAAATGAATAAATTTTCAATTAGTGAAATATTGTATTTATTTTAAAACATGGTGGGAAGAGTATCTAGATTTAATCTAGAAACTAATACTAGTTTCTAGATTAAGTAACAATGACTAAGTAGTTGATATCTCTGAGTTTTAGGTTTTCCATTTTTATTTGCTTGCTTTGTACTGCTTTTTAAGTGAGATATGCTGGACAAAATATTTCAAAACTATCCACAGTGAATCATTCTGAGGTCTAGTAACAGTAGAAATAGGAGATGAATGGATGAAATAAGATATATTATACACTTTTGCTTAAGGGTGCAATGACATGAAGAAAGGTTAAGATGGAGGAGCTTAAATGAAAATGCATAAGTTCTGCAGCCATGGAAAAGAATGCAAATAGAATACTAAAAAGTCTCTTTCTGGAAGGAACATGTATTCTCCATCCCCTCTAAATATATGTCTTTCAATTTTACTCATAACCTAAGAATTAGGTAGAGCCCTTACAATGATAAAAAATCCTAATTCTCCTTTTACTTGAGATTAGTTTCAGAGTCTTTTACTCTGACCTTTTCAAATATGTTGCATTATGTACTTTATTGATATTCTCTGAAACAAGAACTAGAATTCAGTCTTCCTATCTCCAGACCCAGATGCCAATTCTTGCCTTCATTGTTTGCAATATGCTATTAATTCCTATCAGTAGACCTAGCCTATAGATATATTTAAGTAATGATTGAAATGTTCTCATTTCTTCAGTTTGGTAGAGAGGAGGTCACTTCTCATAAGAAAAGTGTTAACAAAATAAATGGTTGTGAAATGAAACATATTTCAGGCAAGATATTAAGCCTTAAAAAAAATCTGGGTAGGAAGAAATGTCATAGCAGTGTACCAGATTTTTTTGGAATCATAGATAAATCTAGGTAGGAAGGATCTCTGGAGACCATCTGGTCCAACCTTCTGTTGAAAGGTTACCCAGGGCTCTGTCAAGCTGAATCTTGAATATTTCCAAAGAGGGAGATTCCTCTACTTTTCTTGGAAAGTTATTTCAGTGTTTAAGCATTTTCACAGTAAAAAATTGTTTTCTTATTTCCAGGCCAATATTTCCCTTCCAGCAGCCCGTGCCCATTGCCTCTTGTTGTGTCACCATGCATTCTTGTGAGGTCTCTGATGGACTTTCTCCTTTTTTTTATTCTCTCTCCTAACTGTTGGGATCAAAAATAGGCATTCTGGTATGTCTTGAACAAGTAGGTGGAATAGTCACAAGCTTTGTTTTGTTGGCTGTTCTTTAGCTGATGTAGCCAAAGATGATGTTGACTTCTCTGGCCACACTGCTGGGTTATGCTCAGCAGGAATCCCAGGGTCCTTTCCAGCAAAGCTGTTCCAATGACTGTACTGCTGGGATTATTCTATCGCAGGTTCAGGACTTTATGCTTATCTTTGTTAAACCTCATGCAATTCTTGTTGATCCCATCAAGTTTGTTCCAGTTCCTTAAGGTCTTTTTCTCTCCTGTATAAAAACAGTGGGTTATTTTATATACCATTATTAATACCAAATTCCTCAAAACGTAGGAGCAGAAATCCCAGTGGTAGTGGTATCTTCCTTCTTCATAGTCCAAGAGGAGTTTCCAGCCCCGCCTTTGGCAAAGACTCAGAAAATTTGCTCCTCTGTAAAGAGGAAAATCTATGCACCTTTGTAAATCCATTGGAAGGCTTTACTGGGATAGCCAGTATAGTTCATAATCCTTTACATGGGCCCTTTACTTAGACTTGATAATTATTTAAAGTGGTTTAAATCTGATTGCAATTTGGATCACAGAAAATGAAGATTTATTTATATAAGCTATTTGCACCCTATTGTGTGTAACCTTCAAACAATAATCAATCCTAGTAGGACTATGGATCCTGAGTCTACGACTCAAAGGTCAAAAGTGAGAAAAATTGATCATCTGTTGTATACCTGTATATCAAGATATATGGTCTTTCTTCAGCATGTTCTCATTAACATTTCTAAAACAACATTCCTTTAATAGAGTTTTGTCAGCTAAACAGTCTGAAGTCCTAACTTCCCCCCCAAATTATAACAGAATTTTAAAACTACAGTTAGAAATTACAACAAGCTATTTTTACTATGAGAGGAACCTGTTAGTTACAGAAAGAGAAATCAACCATTATGTCATTTAGAAGTTTTTACAATTAAAAGTTTTATTCCTAGAGGAACTGAAAGACAATTAAATGGAATGCTAACAACAAATTAAATGCTTTATAGGTCAGTCATCCCATTAGGTCTCTTTAGGGAAGCTGTTCTCATATAAAGCATGCCATAACCTATTTGCATAATGATTCTATCTTAACTGTGCCTTCTGCTCTTTTATGGTGTGTTGTTTATCCTAGTGCATGGCTGATATAGTAGAACTGCAAAGAAAGTAAAAGCTGCTATTTATGGCAGACAAAACATTGAACCATTCAAGTATGTTACACAGGACAGTACCACAACAGCAAATATGATTTAACACACAGAGACATTATACTCCCTGCTTGCAATAGCTTAATTGTTTGAATTTTATGCACTGTTACTGTCATTGGTTTTGTAGGATTCTGCACACAAAAGCAGTTCTAGCTAGAGCTTGTGGATAGAAAGTCTTGAAAGAAAATCTAAGGTTTTGGAGACAGTGGTAGTGGTCCAAGCTTATTTGAAAAAAAAAAAAAACCTTTCCCATAGGGGAAAAAAAATGTCATTCTGAGAAATGTTTATCTCAGATGCAGAGTAGGAGACAAACTTGTTTTTGATTTTTTGAGAAAAAGAAATTCTAGAAAAAGAGTCTTGGTTTATGGTTTTGGATTATAGGCTAGTTGTTTCTCACATCTGCTTTGTGTCTACTGGCAAAAATTGAAATAGCTAAAAATCTTTTTGTTATGCAGCCGGAAGGCCCTCATGTCATTTTTCTGGAGTCTTTTTCTGAGAGTATCCTTTTTTCAAAAGATAGATTTGGTCATCCTCTATTGAAGAAATCTGTTAAAGTTCCTATTAGCAGCATCTGAACTCATAACAATGTCAATTTATTTGACCAGCTGCAGGAAATTTCTATTTTAGCTTATTTTCCTGGAAATCCAGTTAGCAAACCTGGTTTGTGTAACTTCAATTAACCATTAAGAAGCCTAGAAATACAAGGTGTCTTTATTCTATCTGTCTAAGCAGAGACTCTCAGGTGTTAAAAATATTGGTTGCATATTTAAGATATTGGATGTATAATGTTGGAAACTGTAGTGGCACTCACTGTTGTGGAGTCATGCGATCAGATGTTAACCATCTCAGACTATATGTACTATAGATCAAAACTGAGACTCTGGAAATAATGTTATAACATAATGTTTTGAGGTTTTTTTCTTTCTTTTGTTTGTTTTTTCCCCGTGTTAGATATGCAACAAGAAACTTATTCACTTATGAATGTATATTTCAAGGTTTGAGTTACTTTTTTAATGTAGAATTGAGAAATCTGTGGTTTTCAGGTTGTTGAATTCTTGGAGGCCAACTGATTAATTCTGAAGGAAAAAAAGTTTGTTGGTGGTCCCTTGAGACCGAATGACTTTCAGGAGGAGAAGTACATTCCTGCATTTGCATCCAGTACTTCCTCAGTTGTATAATGAAAGAATTGCCAACTTCAGTATTAACAATTTGGTTCTTGTGCTTATGCAGCAATGAAATCTAGATGGTCATGATATCTGCCACGTTATCGCTGCATACATAGCTTTAAACTAGATACTCTGGCACATGCTACAAACTCGCCCCTTGCTTCAAATGTCTTGGTCCCATGGTTGCTAATGTCCACATATACCTCTGTCATTGGCCTGTTCTGGATTGTGTACCTAGAACACTGTTGACCATCCGAGTAAATTGATTCTACAGGTTTTACTATTAGCAATCTGGATTTTTCCTGTGGAGACTCATTCTTCATGAACACGATCCTCTCCTGCTATTGGCAAAAAGTCTTTCTGTTCTTTTCTAGAGCTTCTTGAAAGCATGTTATCTTCACTACAGCCAAGCAAAAGTCAGTAACAGTTACAGTTGGGAAACTTCAAGGCTGGATGCAGTAGTATCTGACAGAGCCAATACCTTCACTGTCATCCAAGAGAGAATTCTCACTACATAATTTGCCTGGGCAACATAAGGATTTGGGCTTCTCTCTATATCAAAACTCTAGAAGTAGAGGTTTATAATGTACCCTTCATTTTAATGAATTATACCCTTCCAACTAAATGTGTATTCCTCAGCATGAATACATAACGCTAAATGTCATGTAAATGAATTAAGCAATTTCCTCCCGAGTCCTGAAATAACGTAGTCCCAGTTTCTGAGAAATTTCAAGCAACATCCTGCAGTGGACCTGAGTCACTTAAAAACATCATTTCCGCTATTATAGTATCTCAGAACTTCTTCCTCTGAACATGTGTCCAGTATCTACCTTCACTCTTCCTAGTATACACATGCTTGGCACAATTTCAACTTAAAAAGTGAATAATTTCACTACTATTAATTAAACTGAGGAAATGCCCTCTGGTGGATTAGGCTAGTTTGTGTTATATGTGGAGGAAAAAAGGAAATGCGATTGACAATTCAGTTTCTTACAGAGAATGAATGAACTTCCCTGACCAACATGCTTGTTGTGTACTTACAGCCTGATATTGCACTTGAAAAAGTAGAGAGTTTGCTGCTGTGTGAAGCTGTGTTACTGGAGGCTTAGGTATCTGTGCTTGCAGTGTTGCTAACTGTTGAACTATTTCTTTCTTTGAAGCATAACTGCTAATGTTTGCTGTGAATATGTTATTTGAAGACCTTCATTTTTGAGTGGTTTCTTTGTGTGAGAAAGTAAGGTTGTGTGTAAATTGTTTCCAACATTATTCTTGGAATAAATACACATCCATAGTAAATTTCTAGTCATGGCTCTAGCTGCTACAGTGCTCATTTTTATTTACCTTCTTTTCTTTTCAGACTCAGCACAACCATAAAATAAGGCTCCCCTTATATCTTCAGCTCATGCACAGGTAAAATATATGTAGCATAGCTGAAAATAGGTCTTGATGGTTTATAGGTTCCTGCCTTTTTTAGTCCAAACTATTAATAGTAAATAGATAATCCGACCTGTTCTTTACTGTCTTCATTGATGGAAAGTCCATAACCCTTCCATCTGTCTGGAATGATGTAGATATTTTCCATCTCAGTTTTTTCGGGATGCTAGACTGCATGACCTTTATGTTCTCTTTTCTAGGTTTTTCTTCCATCTGTTGTGCAAAACTCGGGTGACTCTACAGCATGAATGATGATGAGTGCATAGATGTTTAAGTAATGTTGTAACCATTTCTACAAGATCTAAAACATACTCACTGTTTAATTTGATCCCCTTTCTGTCAGAGAATTTGACACTGTGTTTTTGCTTATGACTGAAAAATGTAGGGATCTCAAAAGATCTGGAGGTAAAATATGTTTTAAGGAGTGGTCTGTTTCATTATGTTTGTATATCAGTAAGCCTGGGCTTGGCAGACAACACTTTCTGTTTGTGCATCACAGTAGGGAAATACCAGTTTCACGAGTCTCCGTCACAGGATTGGGTGTGGATCAATGCTAATTCCTGGTTGGGAAGAGAAATACCACATTCTGTGAAACTGCTGTATCCTTTCATGTAACTGAAAGGAAACACAGGGATGAAGCATTTCTTTTTAGAATATTGTATTTTCGAAAGGTGCAAATGCTTAAGAATAATACCATTAGTTCAAAAAATAAAAATAATAGTTGCGGTCTACTGGAGAAATTTCCACCATCACCAGCTGGAGATAAGATGCAACTGAATAAAGCTGAATATATATAAAGCATATTCATACAAAATATTCTAACAAAAATTATTTACCCCAAAAATGTGCATTATATTCCTTTTAGAAATAGATTTTTGAGAGTGGATTGATGTATCTAAAAATATGACTAATTCTAATCATACACTGTATAAAAGGATATAAGTTTATTGTAGAGGCTTAATTATACAGTGATTTTGAGGGCCTCTTTTGCTTACCTAATATTTAATTGTTCTCTCTACATTTGTGCTCCCGGATACTCATTATCCTTCCTTATGCAACAGAATTTTTGCTTAAATTATTTATTGTCTTTCTTTTTAGTTTTATTTTTCATCTCGGTTCTCAGACAGAAAATACTTGCTAGTACTACAATAAGAAACAAAGGGCATACCAGAAAAACAAATTAACAGACAAAGCTCAGGCTGGGGCGCATTCTACTGGATTATGCATGTGGTTTTAATGATGTGCATTATGACTTTTCCAAAGTCATAGTGAATCAGATTTTTTTGAAGTAATAAATTGTGTGAGATTTTGTTGAAGTGGATATAAGGTACAACATATATTCAGGTTCTGAATGACACAGAAGCCATCAGACCTTGTTAGAAAGCAGTATTTAGAGACCTTCTCTATGGGTAAAAAAGACCTTTCCCAGGTTAGAATAGTCAAAATTTCTATGTACGTATGATTTTTTTTCTATAACTTAAGATAAAGCACTTGCTGAAACTGTGTTTTGTGTACAAAATGCTGTTTATTTTAGCCAATTATTATTATGAAAATCATATAACCAATGCAATCAGCCAGTAGTATTAAAACTAGAATGTTCAGCAATGAATTATTTCCAGGCTACTTCTGAGAATGCTCATAGCAAATGCAGTTTATGCATGAGATCATTCTAGAAGTATGTCCAAATGCTTGAACTTACTTAATTTGAAACTAGAAATTTGTGTTGACACCTTGAAAGATTGTAATGTTGTAGCTGGTACTACAAAGAGAATGTTTTGCCAGATTTTGATTCATCATTATTAACACTTAGAATTCAAAGCAGCACATAAAAATACTAGGCCAAATGTTCCAGAATCTCAGTGTTTTCCTCTGTCGATATCAGCAATGTCTTACCAGTTTTAACACACTTCATTAATGAACACCCCATGCCAGATGTGCCCCTATTTAAATTCCTAAAAATAACTCTTAAGTTGTTCCCTAGCAAATGCTAAGCTGACATAAAGATGAGCTTATGGCAATAATTATATTGCTGCCTTTAAGGTTTATGTTGCACTTACAATTGAGCGCACAATTTGGGATTTTTACATAGAGAATGGTCTTGAGGCTACTACCTAGATACATTAGAGGAAAGCTATGATATAAAGAGATAGGAGTATATAATTAATTTTATCTAAGAGGTATGCTTAAAGTAGTGAACAGATGGACAGTTTTTTAATCTGAAAGTCCTACCACTTGTCAATTGTAGTAATTCGTCTGGATCAAATACAGAAAAATTCCAAAAAGTTAGCTGCTATGAGGAATGTTTGTTTTTATCCATTCTTTGCTTTGTTAAGAAAAAAGAATTTGTTTTCCTGAGAAAATAATATGTGAGACTCAGTGTGCAATGGAGGTGGGAGGAGTGTGGCAAAGGATAAAATCGTAACCAAACCTTCCTCCATTTAAGACATGACCTGACTAATAACATACTGTGAACTACAAGTATGTATTTCATCAATTCCATTCTCATGTGTACTCTTGCAATGTTTATTGAAATTTAGCTGTATTTTCCCTAAGTGCTTTTCAACCTGTTGATACAGAACATAAAGAACTATGAAGCATGAAGAACTACTGGCATAGTCAGGAATGGCAGGAGGTAGCCCCCTGACTATGTAAGTGTCTGCTTACAGGTAGTAGGTAATATCTATTTCTGTAACATCATCGGTTTACTTTTTGTTTTTATGCTACTGTTAATCATCTTTTTAAACAGCACTGATATTTCTTTTTGTCTATATGGTTTGTCATTTCTGGAATATTTAGACTTTCTTAAAGGATTTTAAAATCTTAACAACTTTGCCACTGTGAAGGGATCAGGGTCATATTTCCCTATTGCAATGTTCAACTAGCTAATAAGAAAATATAAAATCTTTTAGCCTTAATGGCCATCCAGTGTGAAACGAACCTTGCCAAAGACAGGTTTGCATTATTGCACTACTGGATTCCTCCACCTGTGGGGAAGATGTGTTTCTAATTTTGCAAAAAACAGCTTAGAGAGTCAAGGAAACTGGCAAGGGAACAGTCTTGGAATGCTATCAGCTAGTGTTTGGTTACATGTTTATTACTGTAGACTTCTTGTGGGCAAAATAATAATTGTCTCAGTTTCATCATAATATATATATATATCACCATGGACTTTAGATTCCCCCTTCCATCCCATACGCCCTTTGGGAGTAATTTTTCATGATCCATTAAACTTAGTGTTCCGTGGTAAATACCCAAAGTAGTTTTATGTGGCACAGTCAATTTCTATAAAATGATTCAAGTGAGATGTAGCAATTACTAATATATAAGCCGAGAAGACAGATAAACTGGAGAAGCTTTAACAAAACAAACTTTAAAATATTATTCCTTGGACTGTCACAATTTCTGTTCTCTCTCCAGTTTTTGTAGCTGGAGAGATGGCCTTTGTAAAAGCCAAGAAAAGATGATCAACAGAAAACTAAGGCTAGAAAGCTGGGCAGGTGGCAAGTTTGATAACTGGCATCTCCTTTCTTCTGCTACCACAAACACAGTAGGAGAGTAGGAGTGTTGTCTGTAGGTGAGTGATTACCTGTCTCTGCTTTGTCTGCAACAGGGTTTCTGAGGCTGTTATAGAGCTAAAGATACTTAGAATTTTCATGCTTTTTGCAATACTACTCTTTAAAATAACATAAAGAATTTATGCAAGAAAGAGACGCCAAGAATTCTCGTAAAATTAATGTCATAAAAAATTTGGAGATAAATGTTGGATCCTTCTGCCGTAAGTGAGAAGGAGAAAAACCCTACAGAAATCTGTAGGGCTGTACCGCTTTCCCTGCTTCCCTAATTCTTCAAAACCTGCTTCTGTAAAAATCAGGTTTAAGGTCAAAAGTTTTTCTTGAGTAATTGCAAATCATAATTCTTAAATTAGTGTTTAGCAACAAAAACTTTGGAGAGCTTAGATATTTAAATAATATTATGAGCAACATCCGAGACCAATATATCCAATAGTAGAATAATTTGCAAAACGTGTGACTATGTTTGTCTAAGCACAGGATTCTCATTTTATGTAGAAATGGGTTTGGCAGGAAGAAGCCTTGTTTGCTGTATATAACTGTCATATGTTGGGGAAAGAAATGGTGGTGGATCTGAAAGGCTAAGTTTTTGCAACAGCTTGAATACAGTGACCAGGAGTCTGCTTTCTCCTCTTTTATACTTATTTCCATTGCTTCCACAAATCTTGGAAAGAAGGGTCGCTTGAAGGCACACTATCTTTTAAATTAACATGGATAGCCTTAACATTATTTTGATGTAAATGTCATTTTCAATAACTGAAAGGGCCAGTGGCAACATTAAAGCTTTATGATATCTGAGACAGCAAAGTAGCAATTAAATCATTTTACAACCATTTTGTTTTCTGTTTGTTTTGGTTTTTGTTTTGTTTTAATGTTAGGCATAAGAATGCTCTTGAGAATGACTGATGAATTTTTTCTTCTGAGTATCAGTGGGCAAGGACTGAAGAATTTATTCGAAGTAGTCCTCAACTTTATCATTTTTTAAACCAAATTGATATTTAGCACATGCGTAGATATTAGTTCTTCTGTCACTTTTAGATCTCACTTGTATCTTTCTGTGTAGTCAAGGAGGTATATTTTGAGAGCATTTAATAAAGGATTCGAGCCGAAAGAATTTCATCTTGCAACTCTTATTTAAAGTTCATATAAATAAAAGTGGGTTTTTTTTCCAGTTATTTTGTATAGTTTGTTGCCCAAATACTATCCTCACACATGCTTCCTGTTAACTTCCAGAGAAGCTGGAATCAATCTGTGGAGAAATTCACTCTCTGGAGAAATTATTATGTTAAGAGATAGTGATCTTCATTTTTGTCCAGAGAAATTTCAAAAATTTATTATGACAAAGCATAATTGTAATTAGACATAATCCAGCCTGTTGTTGCTCTGCAATAAAAATAAAAACAGCCATAAAAATGGTGATTTTTCTCTGTCTCTTTTATGACAGAAGAAATGGGAAAAAGCATCTGAATTATCTATGAATCCAAATGTGCAACCTGAAAATTCCTCTGTTGGCTCATTACACCCATTATCTGTCTTCATTTTCTGGCCCTTTTCAACTGAATCATATACTGTTTCCTTCTGGGCTCTTGTTATTCCCTGCTTCATTAGCTGCTAATGAGTTGAGATACAATACAGCATGTCTTCTTTATGCTTCTCTTGCATTTACTAAGGTGTTGGGGGCTAATTTTTTTTTTCAGGGGTGCAGGGCAGGTGTTTTGATAAAGACAAATTGAGGTTTATCAATAGGAATGATATTCAGCTAAATAAACACAGATTTGTGATTTTGGAAGAATTTTTGATGAAAATGAAAATTATCATCAAATCGTAATGATCTGTTTGCCTTTCTCCTCAATGCATCTTTTTTTCTTCTCTGTAATATGCACGGTCACTATAGTTTGAGAATGATAATGGAACTACTTAGTTCATAATCCCTGTTCTGATGTCAATTAATGCTAGGAAGGATGATACGCACTCCACTCCCCAGGTTAGTGTGAGGCTATGTGCAATGTAAAACAAATACAAAATACTTTGCACAGGTTTTATGATCAAAAAATATCTTGGCAGTTGTGATTACATAAAGATTACTCATGCTTGAGTTTTAGAAGTTTATATGTTCTGATGTGAAAACAGACTGGGGCGTGTGTGTCTTTCAGAGGTATATCTAGCAATAGTAGTGACCTTTTAAAGCTGTTTGAAATATGATGTTGAACAACATTTATCTAATGTCAAATATTAATTAAGACTTTCTCAAAAATGAATTACGGTACACTTTCACTGAAAAATGACTTCTCAATAAAAATACTAGTTGATATTGAATAATACTCCCTTACATAATGTGTGGAAGTATAAAGGAAATAGGAGTTAGAAATATTAATAGTGCATTTGAAGCTAGAATTTCACTTGTATTTATAAACCTAGTTTATAGGTGCTACCAGTTGAACTGTACATATTTTAGTTGAGATTAAACACATCGTTCACAAATAGTTCATTTTCAAACATTATTTATGTGATTAATGTAAATATCTTGGTAGTCTGATACTTAGTCTTGGCAAATAATTACAAAAGGCCAAGTTACAAGGCTTTGTGCAAAACAGTTAAAGTTGGTGGAACATCCTTTCTGTCTTTCGCTGGATTCTAGCCTTTCTTTACTAAAAGGCTGAAAACGATTCCTCATGTTAAAGGTTTAGGTAATCAGAGATAATTAAGCTGCCTAAAGGCACCATGTAAAGTGGCAGGTCAGTATCCTGTGACTGCTGAATATCTTTTTCAAGCATGACTCAGTGTTCACTACCTTGCACATTCAAGACATATTGTAGCTGTTTTTAGTTTAGCATGAAGTAGCTTACAAGCCTATCTGCATAGGGAACTGCCTTTTCCTGCATACATATGGGACTGACACTTAAGAGACAGATTCATGTTGAAATGCCTGTAAAAAAACGATATCCTGGGAGCTGTCTTAAATTTAGAGTGATGTGAGAAAATTTGTATCATGTAGCTGCTAGGGAATCCCATTAATTCAAATTATCATTTTTGAGTGAAATTACTGTGCTTTCAGAATTATATGACATTTGCTTCTCTTATAGAAGAAATGGTAGGCTTTTTCTCTTAAATTACATTTTATTTTTTGTGCTGAACGGGCTTCGTCAAGTCCTTCCCTGCTTTACAGTTTCTTATGGTCTGCGAGTTTAATCGTCTAATAGGCCTCCTTTGGGCTCAGCTCTGTTCAGTCTGACCTACTGAATGTGAAGAATTACAGAGCTTTATTTTGTAATGAACAGAACTGTCATCCATTAGAACATTAGCTATGAAAAGAATTTTAAAAATACAGAATAGAAATTAACTTTTTAAATGTGTAGTATATCAGGGGGTAAACAAGTTAGTGGAAGTTTTTTTTCTGGAATTGTGTCGCATCATTAAATAAACAACTACTCCCTTCCATACCAGAGAAGTGCACTAGAAGTTTGATACCTTTTGGCACCGTTCTAGCAATGTTTATAGGGGGATTATTAAAATGTCCTGGTGCTATTTGTTTTTGGACAATAGTTCCGATGGTATTTGCTGCCAGATATAAACATGAGTAAATAGGATTAGTTAGAGGTGCGAGTGATACACTGTGCTCAAAATGCCTGGTACTTGCATCTCAGAAGAGTTAGGTAGGTTAGATTTGGAGCAATTTCTGTGGAAGGGTCTCCTCTGCACTTGCACCCTACGCCTGGACTTCACTTCTGAATGAATTTAAATAGCATTGTAATCAAGCTCAGCTGCCAAAAAGTTAATCATAAGAATGTAATTTTTATTATACCAGGTAGCAAGCAAAGTTTATCTTGAGCTCCTCCAAGAAGTGACATGTGTTTCAGGTGTTTGAATGACATATGCCTGAGATTTCACTGAATTAGGAGCCAAGATAATAAATTATTTAAAAAAACAAATAAAAAAATATATTTCAGTAGGACTGTATAAAAAAAAGTATTACTGTGCCAAAAAAATGATATGTCCCTAGCTTTTCAGTTCTTTGTTCGCCTGTTTTCCGAATTGATCCTAAAGGTAAGAAAGGGAGAAAACGGCTCATGAGTGCATAGTGCCTTCTATTCTCTCTGCAATGGAAATGTAGGAAGGAAATACTCTATTTGTAAGCTCTTGGTCTTCTATGAAAAGTGCAAATATCTTTGTTTGCACTTTCTTTTGCATTTTCCTTTCCTGTACGTAGGGTGGTTCTAGCTCAATGACTTCTTACCTGGGACCCGGGGTAGTTCTGCAGCCACCACAGTCAGACCCTGGCTGAACGGACACGCTGACCCACCATTGCTCCAGTACCCTGCAGCGACGACGGGGTTTGAATGCAGGCCACTAGAATTTAAAGATGTTTCAAAAGGTCTTTAGTTTATAAAAATAATTATGTGCAGCAACTAGACAAAATTTGAACTGCAACTGGTTTAAAGGTCTCAAGTACGTTTTACGTGTATAGGCAGTGTGCATACAAGACATTTACTGGTGTATTTTTTTTTCCTTCCCTCCTTACATGAACATATTTTTTAGAATGCATATTTTCTCATGAAAACAAACTCTAATCGCTTCTTATCCTCCGCCTAAGGAAGGAATGCATCTACTTTTTTTTTTTTTTTGCTGATTTCTTTTTATCCATTTATTTTTGACCTAATTTTTGCTTCCGTTGAAAATAGAGATTCTACTAGTCATGTATAGATGTAATAGTAAGACAGAATTTTCAGGGTGTCATAAATTTCCACAGAATAACATCTTGCGTGTTACAGTGTGTGTTTCGCTCTGAGATTGTATAAATCCTGGTGCTATAGTCAAATACCACTTATCTTTGTCATCAAGTTTAGAATCTCAGCTCAGTGTTTGTGAGGAAAAATTTACCTTCAGGTAGAAGAATAGTATTTCCACTGATAGTCGAAGTTGGCCTCCTGTTAAATTCTTGCCAGCAAGTAAGTGTATAGTGTGCAACTGATCCTTCCTTCAGGCTGAGGAGTGACAAATTCTTTCATATCTATTAAGAAACAGTATGGAAAAAGACATTCTGTAGATACGACAGCCTTGACCTAAAGCTTGTAGTACTTAGGCGCAATGAGACTTCTGTTCTCCATGCCCTTAATATGCAAAAATAAAATAAATTTGAACATTGTATTGCAACAGAATCAAGATAGCAGTTAAGTAAATCTCAGAGCAGAACTTTGGAAAACATCTTTCCCAGGCTTATTTTATGAAAGTTTATTTTATGAAATGTAACTCCTTCTTATAATTTTATGCACGTGAGAAGCAATTTATATGGTGTTTTATAGTTACTTAGAACTGCAGTTGAAAGATGCTAGTAATAGCTGGCTCTTAAAATTACTTTGTGCCACAAGGAGCTTTTGTCCAAGACAACTGTTTTTAAACCACAGCTTCACTGTAATGATATTGAATGAAATTGTATATAGCCTTAAGAAGAATTTCCCCTCTGCAAGTTCAGGATGACCCTTTATGAGTAATAATTACAAAACCTTCTCCCTGTCACATTTCATCCCATCCGTGTGCATTCACTTAAGTAAACAAACCAATAACTGTCAAGACATGAGGATGAGGGGATGATGTTTAATTCGGATGTTATTTCAAAGGAGTGCAGATTGCAGGGTAAATGGGAGAACTTCAACCCTGTTTCCTGTGCTCAAGAGAAAAATGAATGCATTGCAGATCTTTGCTGCCATCAACATTAGTACAAAAATACTCAGTCTGAAAGGAAAAGGACAAACCTGGCCAACACTACATCAAGTTGCTTGTAGTCACCAACGCTGCTTCCGTGGCCATGGTAGACAAGTCATGTAGGTATGATTAGTTTCACCACGATGGTTCGGCTTATGAAGAAAAAATTAAAACTCTAACTGAACACAGTTAGGAGTGAAAGAAGCAACATAGTTATCATAGGATTCTAGACCTTTCCTTACTGAAAAAAAAAAAAAAAAGGAAACAGATTTATTGTCTTAGCAAAGACTCGGGAGGGGGAAAAAAGAAAGTACTGTTAGGCTTTTATAGAAAAAAAAAATGCTGCTTTCTCAGTCAAAGGACAGATCATCAGATCATTAATCAAGTGTCTTCTGCTCTGTTCAGAATTGCTCTAGCAATCTCTAATAGCTTTATTAAAATTAGTGCTTTTCCTTGACTCTCAAGGGGATTTAGTAGCAGTTAGTTTCAAACTTAAAGAATACTGAAATGTGAAATCCTAGGGAAAAATGATTAATATATTTAAACCCGCCTCACCAGTATCTTGCTAAGGATGCGTTCCAGCAAGTTGGAAAGTTGTATAACAAACACAGAGAGAACTGCAGGTAATAATGAAAAGTTAATAAATCATGACTAGAATGGTTGTCAAGCAAAGAAGTATATTTTCCTGATCATATTATCTCTGCCTGCAAAGAGATAACTTCTTTAAATCTGATTGTGTATTTGGAACAAATTAATTTACCTTTGAATTTTCATTACTTCAAAAGAAATTTCATATGGTTTATCTCTCTGGTTCTGTATAAAATGATTTTCTTCAAATCCAGTTCATCTCAGTCTAAAAGATTTTATGATTTTTTTCACTGTTATATACTCCTATCAAGCCTGGAAGAATTAAATAAGAATTCTATTTACTTTGTAAACTTGTTTTTGAATGAAAGCAGATACATTTTCCCACTTTTTTAATGTGTAAATACAGCTTGCTTAAAAAATACAGTCAAGAGCAGTAGTACAGCTTTCTATAGTGATTCCTTTTAATTTTTCCAGGTTTAACTTGTCATTTCAAGTGATTGCAAATACAGACAACAGTATACTTGAAAACCATTGAAAGTTGAAACTGTTTTGAAATTCACCTTTGAAATTAAGCCTATGTCTCTATTTTGGAAACACTTCATCATTTTGCAATAGAGTTGGTGAAATCACACTGTAGGAGGCCTATAAATACCTAAAAATTGAAGATAGAAAAGTGCTGTAATTTAATCATGATACAGCAAAAACTGGAGATAAGAGAAGTTTCAGTTTTTAGGTTTTCTTCATTTAATATAAAGTAGACGAAGTAAAAACTGGAAATATTTCCTTGCCTAATATTTTTGTAAAAGACCACTTGTTTTCAGACTAACTTACTTAAAATTACACACATTTTGGTTTCTTTTATATTAAGCACAGATCTGTGTTCATAATTATTTTTGGCTTGGGGAAGTTTTTGTTTAGTTTCTAGGCAATCTCAAAAGGGCAGAATCTTCATTATTTGCCCAAAAAGATAAGGATTTTTTTGCTCTTTATTTTAAAAATATTGCCAGTTTCCACTAATCTGACCAAAAAAGAAAAAGAAAAAAAAAATTGTAAAAGGAAGTGTTGCTTAAAAAGCAATGGCCTCAGAAAAGAGTTTGGATAGTCTTCTGGACAATCAATATAGTAGCTTCTGAAGGTAATATTTCCTTTTCCTATTTTGAGAAAGAAGAAAATGTTGTCATTTTATATTCATTCAGTTTGGTTTACTAGAGGCTGTGTATTTTGCCACTGCATTGTGGGAGTTAAAAATACGATCTATAGGCTTTTAAATACCAGTTGTGAGATACTTGTTTTGTTTTCAGTGTTATCTCACTTTCTATATTTTGTTTTCACTGAACATCAGCACACTCACTTTTGTATTATTCAGAAGTTAATATTCAGCCCGTCGCGTGTGGGGTATATGACCCATGCCTGGATATTGCTGCTTTCCATGGAGGTTGTCATCATGAAGCTCATTATAACTTTCACAGATTTACTCACTGTTAATTAACTCTGAAATTCAGAGCACTGGCGCCTTTTCTTTTCATATGCAAAAGTGAAATGCTTCTCAGTGTTTATCCTGGAAGATGAACAACACTCAAAGAGAGCCTTAGCCGCCAAAAATACCGCACCTAAAATACGCACTGCGTCAGGGCGAGGGAGGAAAATCAATAGAGTTCCTATAAATTCCATTAGCCCAAGGGCATTAGTGACTTGCAATACGTGCCAACAAATTAAGTTTTTTATTTTGACAATTTACTTATTTCATAACTAAATTTATATTTGCTTGGCTCTAGTAACTGGGAGTGCTAAAAACTCCAGCTTTAGCTTGTAATTCTCCCCCTTTTGTCTCCCGCTGTCGGAGTTAGGCCGACTTGTGTCTGCTTTGTAGCTCACAGGGTGTCCTGTGACATTTTCACCTTCTCTTTCCAATTCACTGAAAACATGCAAATGCATATATGCAGATGACATCAAAACAGGGATAAACTGAGTAATGAGAAACAGAACAGGGAACAAGCATAAAATAAATACAGCATTTGGCTAAGCAACAGCTATATTTGCCTCCATGCTCAAGGTGAGATTTTAGACTCAAAAACTGGATTGCTACCATTAAATCAGACTTTTATAAAACCCATAGTAGGTATCCCAGGCTACTGTAGCACGATGTGGTAACTCAGAGAGAGCATCCTAATAGAACCACTATTTGAACTGTGCAATTAATTCTATTTAAATCCTACAAAACAGCTGTGGATTTGATGGATTTTTGTCAAGCTCCAATAAATCCGTATGTTTTTTTTCAATATGTGTATAGCTATGCCTTTCAAACCAGAATAGTTTTTCTATCCTTTGGTCCCATTCTTCTGCCCATTCGCAAAAGCTTATGAATTGTGGCCTTCCTGAATAAGGTAAAAAATTACGTTTGCTCATATTTGTGGAAATTTTCAAAGCAGCCCCAGCTTCCGCTTTTCATATAGAATGGTTGTACATCATACACAGAAAAATACAGAAAAAAAAAGAAAAGAGCTATAAAAGGCGATAACCAACTGAATTTGAAAGAAAGAGGATCTGCCAATGTTATTCTTTTGGTGGCTTTCTGATAGTTCGGTCTCCAGAGCAGAGCTAATCCTTGCCCTTGGTGAGGAAGTGGCTCCAGGTCCTTCCTTGTGCCTTACGGAGCAGCATGCTGCAGCTGGTCTTGCTTGATGGGATATCAGGAAAGCTTTAATTGTAAGTTAATCTGGAGTGTCAGGCTGTCAGTGTTGTCTGTGTCACCACCAACACGTTCTGGGGCTGTGCCTGCAGTGGCAGGCTCTCTGCAAGGGTTGAAAGAGAGGCTGTTGGAGCAGAATGTGTTATAAAAAGATCTGGAACGGTCAGAGTGGCCCTTTACTGTCTGCAGTTGGCTTCAGAATTATCAGCAGACACTGTTAATAATTCTGCCAACTCGGTGATGGTTTCAGTCAGGATTTTCATGACTTATTGCAAAAAACATTTGTTAAAATAAAGAAACAGGTACATTAGAAGGTGTAATACTTTTTAGTTTTCTCTAGAAAAAAAGGTTTCTTATAACATTTGTACTAGTAAATCTTCCCTGTTGATATTAAAATTAAGCAACCCTGTTGGACTGTTCTGATTGTCTTGAAACAATTGCAAACTCTGATTTAAACTTTTTAAAGAACTTTTAGCTCACCAATTTGTGCAATTTATTGTCATTGCTACTGCAATCCTGTGCTCCTCGTGTTTTGCTGTTTTGTCAGTAATGCTTGTTTAGTTCTAGAGAGAGTCAGATTTTTTTATTCTTTAAAATAGTCAGTCTGGAGATCCTACGTTAAAACTTACTTTGAAAGTAATTCCAAATTTCTCAGTAATTTCTCAGGCAATCTTTGCTCTATTTTAAAATTCAGAGTCAGGTCATTAACTGAAGCTCTTTTCTTGTAATCCCTAGATAGAGAAAATAGAGAGAAATCAAAAATAAATACATAGTGGCTTAAGCTTGTAGTTTTAAGTAGGACTAGCTGCACTATTTAGCACAGTTGCTTTGCCTTTAGAAGGACTGCAGTTCAATGAAGCTCAACCTCAGGTAACTTTTTTTTAAAACCAAGCCACATATTTGCCACAGAGAAACTGCAAGTGTCATAATAATTATATCAAAGTGTTTGACATGATCACATTTGCTAACTTAAAATAATAAATCTGGTAGCATAATCAGTTAGTAACTAGTAGAGTTATGAAGTTGTCCCAAAGTGCAAGAAGCAGTGATGGCAAAGAAAACTGAATCTGCATTTGCCCTTTTTGTAAATTTAATGCAGTTGGGGGAAAGGAATTGAATCTGCTGAGATTGAAATGACAATTTCAGGTCAGTAATGAAATAGAAAGCAACTGAATTTCAAGGCATTGCTTATTTTTAAGCATATTTAAAGTTAATTTGCAGTACAAATGCAATGGATGTAATTCTTAAAAAATGTGCAGTTTTTTTGGAAGTATTTTAACACCAATGCACATTAGTCTCTAATGGAAAGTGTAAGTGGTTAACAAAAATACTCTTGCACAAGCTCTAATGACATGAAGGAGTAATAGCCACATCTTTTTATAAAAGGTCATCCTTTTATAGCAGGCTTCACTGCTATTCTTCACTGACTTGAGGGTAACTTGCAGAAAATTTCGTGATCACAGAGTTCCTTAAGCCTTCCCGACTGAAATTCAATTTGACTGTGGCATACCGGTACCAAGATACTCTGTGGCTTTACATGATGGCAACTGCAAGCTTTCCTCTCCTGTTCGTGGTGCTCAGGATGCCTTTCAGCAGGTACGTGCCTGGAACACGGAGTCAGTGCTGGCACAGCCTGCCGTTGAACTCTTCTCAGGTATTTCAGCCTGACACCTCTTTGCCCTCCATAGTTATGGCAGCATTCAAAAACAGTGCTTGTAGATCTTGCAGACATCTATCGGGGAATAAGGTAGCAATAATATTGATGGAAGTAAATGAGGATTTTGTGTTCAAGTTTGCTAAGAGGATTTTCCTTTTTCCAAAATACTTTTTCCAAAGTATTTGAAGCACAGGGCATTCTGACTGGTCTGAGCCATTTCTTCACTTTTACTAAGCTTATTGCTGCAAAAAAGGCTACTGCATTTCAGCCTGAAGGGGGCTGCCCTTCAATGACTTTGACGTGATGCTATAATACATTTTTGCTGTTTTTTTTTTTTTTTCTCTGAATGAATAGGTCTGTATTAATATCCATCCATTTATCCATTATTATGTTCTAGCAAAGAGCATAATTGAAGATGTAAAGAACCTTCTAACCTTTCTTCAGAAATATGTATTGCTTACCTTCTTTTCTAGGAAATAACTTTCCTAAAACACAATTACTTTTATTTAGAAAAATAAATATCTTTTAATGCAAACAAAGTGAACAGACTGCATTATACTACTTAGGACTATACAGATTTTGTTGAAGACAGCAGCTGTTTCTATCCCTTTTTTATTTTATTTTGGTCACTAATATGTGAACAATCATTTAAATAAAAAGAACAATTTTAGTCTTTTGACAGTATATCTGTACTGCTTAAGCCTTGCGTTCTTTAGATTGATGCATGAATAGGATTTAGTAACAAAAGAATGTGATTTGTGTTTGCTGCTTAGAGCCATAATATTTTCAAAAAACAACAGTATTGAAATGACAAGTAAATGTACAGTTTAGTCTTGTCAAACAGTGTGGGTGTATTTGAAGTTGACAAGGCATAAATTGTGAAGTGGTATCCCTTTTAACCAATATAGCACTAATGTGCATTGATATAACATGAAGGGATAATATAGGCTTTTGTGAATTAAAACTGAAAGAGTTATGTAGAATTTCTGGAAGTTAGTTCTACTATTCCTGTACAAAGTACCCTGGACTATTTTACTTTAATGCCTGGAGAGACTAACTGGGTTTTTTTCTGGACAAAGGCGATGAGGAGTGAAAAGAAAAAAAAATAAGAGCCTTTAAAATATTTTACA
This sequence comes from Tinamus guttatus, assembly GCF_000705375.1. The sequence continues at coordinate 491,178 of NW_010589222.1, read as the reverse complement.
GAGAATTGCTGTTATAATCATAGTTCTCCTTCTGTTAGTATCCAGCATGTGGAAAGAAAATGAATTTATTCAAAATGCTTTTAAGCTTAGATCCTCAGAAAAGCCATAGGAGGTTGGGAAGCTATATCCCATTAAAATTTAATTGCTTTCAAACTTTATAAAAGAAAAAAATGTCAAGACAGGTGAGCATGATCCAAGGTGAATGATTAAAGCTCTAATTTAGAAATATCAGATACAATTCAGAGAATCTGATTAGACTGAACATTGGGTTTCTTTGTTGTTAATTTTTGCTGGGTGTCATATATTCTGTAAGTTATTGATATACTTAGTGTAACACTCAATTGTTTATATGCTTTTGGAGCCTAGATGGTGCCTCCAAGACCGCAGCCTTACCACAGCAGGTTGGGTAGTTGCCCGCAGCAGCTGGGGCACTGCCCAACACAATGTTGTCACCCGTGCAACTTAGGGTCATGCTTCTTTATGCTGTTGCAAAGAGACTCTGCAAGAGTCAGGTACGTAACGTAGAAACAGAAAACGTTGGCCAACGCACATGAGCAACAACGGAAAGTGAGCTGTGCAGGTACCCATCTGGGATTTTGATACTGTCTCTCATAGCATCCTCCTAGACGAGCTTAGGCAGGGTGGGCTAGAGGAGCAGACGAGGTGGATTGAGAGGTGACTGATGCAAAGTGTAGTTGAAGGCCTGCAGGTAGTGGCATCACCCAGGGGTCGATCCTGAGATGAAGCCTGTAAAAAGCGTACTCTGTAATCACAGCCCCAACATTTCTTGTCTTTAAAATGTTCTGGGGTTGACCTTTCTTGTGATATTTCACACCTCGGCAGCTAGCCCTACAAAGGAGCAGAAAGTGCAAAATGTTCTGTTGTTAGAACATGCCTTAGGCAAACTTTCTAAATTATCAAAACATGGATTAATGTGAGGTTAATAGTTCCAGTTCATTTCCAAAGCACAGCTGCAAATGGAAAACAGAGAAATCGGAAATACCCTTTTTCTATATTGAGACATTGGTGGTTGTTTTTGAGAGTGCTTTATTTTAGGGACAAGTTTTCATCTAAGTCTCCATAAGTAATATGCACACATGGCTCATAATTTGCATCTTCAGTAACCTATGTGAACTTAATCTCAAGCTTTCTTTGAGCTGTATAAGATTTTGTAGCAAAAATTCCAATTATATCACCAGGCTGATAAAGTAGTAGCTGTGGGGATTTGCAGAGGTGTGCTTTGGGGAATATTTTCAATTTGCAGCTATTTTTTGAAGACAGTTTCATACGTTATTTGCTAAGGAAATTAAAAAGGGGAGCTAAACATACATGTTTTTTCAAAATTCAAAGTATTTACAGAAAATGAGAAGAAAATATTTACTTATGGAAATTCTCATGTGTACTTTATGAATAGGAATAGGACAATTAAGGTCTTTACAATTTACAAGTTTTTATTAAGTGTAAAGAATAGCAGGAGGTGGAAAAAATAATTAGGAAAATAATAACCAATGTTGAGTATTTGTCTGTAACTCCTTTTTCGGCAACTCACAATTCAACCTTAGCTGCCAAGCTTAATAGCCAAGCGCACTGCTTGTAATCACAAATTAAATTCTGAGTTATTAAAGTTCTTGCATTTTTACCCAACAATCTTTAATCATTAAAATTTATTTCACTGTTTTCAGTTAACAGAAGTGTGTTTTCAGTGCATAATCAGCAGTCGCTGTGTCTGAATGTGTAGAAACTCTTCTCTTTTACGGGAATGTGTCTTAGCAACCATGTCCCCTTGATTCCTTTGGGTACACAGGGGAAAAATATTAAACTTTCCTTCCTAATTAACATAATTTAGTTAGTCCAGATTGACGAAGGGGTGGCTGTACATCTGTGACTGAGGGAGTAAACCAAATATGTCAATTTGGATAAAAAAGTAAACATTCCGTGCTCAGCACAGAATTTCAGATTAATTGTCAGCACAATAATTATGTAAGTGTAATTAACGGTTAGACTCTGAAGTCACTTGAGTAACAAGAATGCCCAAATACAAATCTGTAGTGTCGTCAACATTTATGCAACTACAGGAATTTTAAGGGTGCTGTTATATATAATTAAGTCAGCAAGCTGCCTGCTTATCAGCTAAATAAAATGATTAGTGGTTATGACCCTGGTAAATGTTTGACAGTCATCTCTTGTGATCGCAACAAGGCTGCTTTATGGAGTGCCAGGTTTGGATTGCGGGTTGTCTTGTCAGTTTTGTCTTTGCTTTGACCTTGCTATCGAGCATCTTCTCCCTCTCCAGCATACAACTTAAACTGCAAAGGCAGTCATTATAGTTTTCATTTTTAAATTTGTTCTTATTGTCATTATTTGGGGCAGACTGAAGCACTGAATATCTGTTTTGAACTGAAACAGCTCTGTAATTTCTAATATTACAGGTTTTTCTGATACTCTGAATGTGCCCACTGAAGCTGCAGCATACGCCTCAGAACAATTTCAGCCCCATATGTTGTTTTCATGGGGGTTTTAAAGAATAACAAGACATCATCTCTTTTCTGTAGAAATAATTCCCTACATTTCTACAGATATTTTTCTACAATTCTACAATTAAGACAATAGACTTAATTTGTTCATAAAATGGTGGTGGCAGGAGAAGTGAAAAGACGGATGGTGGTGAGAGAGGACCTTGTCCTGGAGGGTATGGGAGGGTTCTTGGCTGGAAGGGGCTTCCGAAGTAGAGCGTGTGGCAGACGGAGGGAGATGGGAGGAGTAAAAGCCTGAATCGTGAATTCATGGAATTCTTAAGAGGAGCAAAGAAAACTTTTGGTGTTTCTGTGAGTTCAGCAAACAAGGAATAAAAGTTTGGAATAGCAGAAATCCTGAGAGAGAGAAATTATGCTCAGTACCACATAATATTTAAAATAGAGCTTACATTTATCTTTAGAGGTGACATGATTTTTAAGAAGTAAGTGAGATGGAGATGAAAGCTGAAGACTGAGAAAAATGTAAATGTGAAATAAATTACACTAATTATTTTTCCTTCCGGAGGCAGCCTTTAGTCTCCAAACCACAGTGAGGTACTTGAGAATCCAAGGGCTTCCTTCTGAGCACACACAGCTTGGATCAGTTGTAGCTGAGTGTTTCCTGGCTGTAGCTGAGTTTTCCCAGGCTTGCAGAATGGCAGCCTTGGTTTGCATTTCTCCAAGGCAGTCCAAACTGTGCAGAAGATCTTAATATGCTTGAAATTGGGTGCGTTTTACTTAACTGGCATCAGCACAGCCTACCACCTATCAATCCATGTGCTTTGTGACACAGAAGGATGCCAGGTTATGTTTCAGTTTGTTTCCAACTTTTTATCCAATGACTAAACTTAAATTCCATTTTTACCCTGAAATTTGGCCTTAGTTTAGCATATATGCTCTATGTGTTCAGATTGGGATAGTTGTTTATCTTTAAGTAGGTATTCAACAACTACCATTTATAGAGTTTTTTAGTCATTTATTTTCCAGTGCAGGATACAATGAAAGAAGATACATATATACAATTTTTAGAAGAAAAAAGTTGTGTATATCGTTCTGTTTCAGTTATTCTTCAATCGAATTAAAAGGATCAGCTGAAATAAAGTTAATTCTACAAATTCAAATACGTAATCTCTCTCACTAACGAAGAACATGGGTAATGAAGTCATAGGCGAACCACAGAAATTAAATTTATGACTATATGTCAAATCTTATGCATAACTCAGTGAAGCAAATTAAGACAAATGTAGTTCGGTTGTCTAAGCTTTTTCTGCATTTCTGTATCTGTATGTTATCTCTGTTTTGTCATGATAAGGAATTACAGCACTTTTGCACTTTTATCCTGTAGACAGGATAATATATCTAGACATATTTTTTCCTGGGCTTTTCAGTGTTTCTGACTTCTTCTGAATATGTATATGCTCTAAATTGATTTGAAATTGCAGGTACTAAGTTATCACCTGTTGTTTTCTTGTAATGTCACTCATAGTTTCAATATGCTCTCGTGGAAATAGCTAATAAAAGGGAAGTGTAGAATAAAACTGCATACATAAAACAAAGGTTGCCTGAGGGAGGGAAAACTTTTCTATTGATTCTCCTTATGTTTGAAATTTGGCTATATTTTAGACATATTAACAAAAAGCTATGGCAAACTACTTTTAAGTATATAAATCAGAGTAAAATGCATTATCAAAGGTAACCAAAACGGGTCTTTCAGGCATCCATGAACAAATGTGCATGATCTGATCATTATAAATAGATCTGTTCTTTAGTTGTGAGGTGTTTCAATGGGTGGGCTTCATATTGAGCTGGTTCAATCAACTCAGTTGTGCAATGCTGGGGCCATGTTCAGAATCTCTCCTGAACCTGTATTCAAGCTCCTGCTGTGATCTGCTGTGATCTAAGACTTTTTAATGAACGAGCTGTTATAAAACTTCATATAAGGGGTTTACCGGTCACTTTATAGAGACCTAATATGTCTCGCACCTCTCTTTCCCAACCCAATTTTCATCTTCTGCTGTTCTTCTTAATTTATGATTTTCTGGGTTTTTTTTTTTTCATTGTAATTTGGGTTGAAGGGTGTCCTTATTTATGAGGATATGGTGTTTGTTTTATAGGTCCACTGAGAAGCCTTCCCATAATCTAACATCATCTCTGGATTAATGAGCTCTGTCTTCCTGTTTGGATGTTGCAGATGTTCCTGGCAGATGTTGCAGTGGTTCCTACACTCACAAAGCTGATCCCTAGACGGGGGATAGACGATGACTAGATGGTGAAAGCTTTTGGTAGATGTTCTTGGTCGTCTCGGTGATTCTCTCCACTTTCCATAATGACCTTTTCTGACTCTCAGGAGTTTTAGGTCTTGTGGTGGACTCTAGAGGGAATAGCACTTTAACCAAGAGCCACAGTTGTGTTTGCAAGGGAATGGCTTTCCAGGGATATCCCTCTCAAGGACCCTGTGTGAAGTCAAAAATGGCCAGATGCTGCCTCCAGCTGCTGCCATCACAGCAAAGGAAGAGGATTTGGAGGTTTACAGCCCAGAAAGCACAGCTCAGTGTGAGGGGGAAAGACAAAAGCTACAACTGCTATAAGAGGAAATTATTTTTGGATTCTTTCCTTTGAATTTGTGAATTACTCTGCTTTAGATTTTGTATAAGTATTTGTGTGAGAGCAATAAGTATCATAAGTATCATATATCGTATGCCAGGCATACAAAATTACACAATACAGAATGTAAGAAATGTTATTTCAGAAACTATATAAATGAAAACATTCATGGTAGTCTTATTCATTTTTTTAGATACATATATGTATAATACATATTGTATAATACATATACATATTCTGTATATGTATATATACAGAATCATTGTTGAACCGTCTATGATTATGTTGTTTTTCTAGTTTGAAATTTTTGTGGGATAGTCAGTAAAAGGTTCACAATTGCACAGCACTCAATTATGCAAGAATATTAATAAATTAGCTCTATTTAATTAAGATTATTATCCATAGATTTCAAAGTAATGTATGTGACAATGTCTATTGTCTTTTATTAATGAGTATAAATTAAAACTGGCAATGACTGGGAGAGCAAAATGTTTTCTGAAGAAAATGTCAGGAGCCTAATAATGACCAAATTCGTCTTTCCCTTTCTCTGTGTTTGTCTTCAAAACAGAACTGATCATGTTCTTAACAAATAAGTTTCGTAGTGAGGACAAGCTGTTAACAAAGATCGATATGTGAAAACTTTATTTTTGATATTCGGGAAAAATCTGAAAAACATAAAAACCAAAGAATCAAGCCCCAGTAAAGTTATTTTGATGATTAGAAACTATTTAAAATGGCATCAACAGCAGCATTTACTATAAAACTGAGTTGCCAAATAACTAAGAGTCCAACATACATATTCTGAACACACAAACATTCTTCAGTCCTTCTCTGTTCATGACGCGGTCTAACATAACACTTACTGCAGTGCGAGTGCAAATATTTAACAAGTTACTGTATTGTGCTTAGACAATCTATATGTGTAAGAGAAAAAGTATGTTTAGCAAGATGAAATATTCACAACAAAATATACTAAATGTTGGTTAAGTTCTCCTGGAAATTTAGGTTAGATGTCTTCAGAGAAAAGTTTTAAATAGATCAGACAACATACTTCAGCATACTTGATTAGGGTAGTTACAGCAGATTGATAATAACCAAGTTTATATCACAACACAAAGGAAAAAAGAGATAAGGAGACAGAGTCTAGGGTTTAACGTTTGCAGCTCATAATGCTTCCAGATTTGGAAAGGCAAAGTGAGATTCTTTCTTCTTAAAAAAGTAAGAAATGCTTAGAAGAAAATAGAAAATAAAACTTTGAATAAAATCTCCAGATGGTCATTAAATATGTTAAATGGCAGTCTGCTGTTAGCCCACCAGGCATCAATTTTATTATTCTAATAGCATCTTAAAATAATAAAAAAAAAGAGGCTGTTAACTTTGATGATACTTAATCCAGATAACTTTTAGAATAGCCATTAATGTGCAAAGATGATCAAAAACATATATCCAGTAACAAAAATAGTGCTGCTATTCAGCTACTATGGCTGAAAGGTCCTCACCTGGACATTTCCAGATTTCGATTCTCTTTTTCAAACTGATGCTTAAAAATAAACATCTTCAAAGTAAGAAATATATACAAAAAACAAAATGGCAAGAAATTTTTCATGTCTCAATTTTTAAAAATCCATCAGTTTCTATGTTGAAAAAAGATTTTCAGTGAATGCTAGTTCATTCTCGAAGAAGCAACTTAATACCATGAAAAATTGTGTGTATGCACCTATTTGAACATATGTATATGGTATCTTTCAAAATGACTCAAAAGCCA
>NW_010589222.1:443497-483998 GCF_000705375.1 Tinamus guttatus | reverse complement strand
CCTGGAATAGGCTGCCCAGAGAGGGTGTGGAGTCTCCTTCTCTGGAGATCTTCCAAACCCGCTTGGACGCAGTCCTGTGCCACGTGCTCTAGGTGACCCTGCTTGTGCCGGGGGGTTGAACTAGATGATCTCTAGAGGTCCCTTCCAACCTTAAGCATTCTATGATTCTATGATTCTGTGATTCTATGATTCAACAGACGCCATTATTTCAGAGCTGGATTACTGAAAGCCTGTTATGAAAAAATTATATTCCTCAAGAGGTTATTTGGTAGAGTGAGACTACTGATGAAGAAAAAATTACTCTTGGCAGAAGTACACTGCATAGTTTTAAAAAAATCTCTCCATAGTCCCTAAAAATAAATAGATGTATTTACATTTTTCTTTACACAACAATAACAGAACAAGCAGTCTCATTATTAATTAACAGTCCAAGCAATTAATGTCATCTTGGGTCTTTCTCTTTAATTAACAGCAACAAGAAAGTACAGAGTATCTTCTTCAGAATTCTCTTTATTTTCTTAATAAAACGTTTTTCTTTTGGGTCATGATTCCCTATGTTACTGCAAATAAGAGGAATATGAAAAATGTAATCTTTAATACATTTCTTATCTTCGTTTCCAGAAATTATTGGCTCAAGATCTCCAACAAACTGAGAATAACAAACAGAAGAAAAAAATTGGACATTTGTAATATATTCTTCTGTAATCTTAGGATTCACAGAATTTACAGGACAAACTCTCAAATTTCACTTATATAAAATAAGCTGATATAACAAGATACCATTCCCAAAAGAGGAGGAAAAAAATGTTTTCTTCAAAGGTATGTGTACTGCATGTTTATGTAATAATACAAGAGAGGGGGGAATGTTAACCAAGTTTCTTAGTGCTTTTTTTTCTTTTCATTTTGAAGATTAACAAGAGCTCCTGGGCATTTTCAGAAGCCTTAGAAAGACAGGGTGAGTTTTCCAAGTTCCTGACTGAGCAGCAGTATTGAGATTGTGCTAACCTGTTGTGGCACACACGTATATTGAAATCCTTTCTGTAAATGTGGAGGAACTTCTTGTCGATAGATGAAATATCATAAGGCTTGCTGTGCTTGTAGGAGCCTGCAACTGGTATACAATTTGCACTTTAAAAATATATTCAAGAACATTGTTGAACGCTCTGCTTGCACCTCTAGAGAGATGGAGAGGACCAGCAGAAGTCGAGCGGCCAGCCGTGGTTACCGGCCTCAGCTGCCCTCGCTGCAGGGCCCTGGCTATGCAGACAGCGAGTCATTTGCAATAAGAATACTTAAACAAGATGGTTGTGTTTTCTTTTTGATTCATTAATGATATTTTTCCCATTTTCAAAGGTTTCTCTGACCTTTACTTATTTAAATGCATTCATGTAAAATAGTACTGAGGTTTATGAAAAAAAGAGGCTGCGTGTGCAACACACTGTAAGAAGAGAAACATGTTTTGAATGTCTTTTTGAAACATATATTGGACTATGCGTATATAAAAACACCAAGGGAAGTCTGTACAGTGTTATACTCTATAGCACTGTATAGCACAGTGCATAAATGGGCATGGACTTCTAAGAAAACATCAAAGAAATTGAAGATCAGTGGAGATCATTCACAGAAAAATAAACCAGCAAAATGCTTTCTCCTCTTTTTTAAAGCAAAGCAACTTGTGAGGCCTCTTTTGATTTGTTTTTTTTTTCTTCGATTTTCAAGATGGACAAATGAATTGAAAGTAGAATTTGATGTGTTTTTTGGAGTACGTGGTTCTGAAGCACATTACACTAGTTCTTCAGAATTCACTCTTCTAAAAGTTCACATTTACTGGTCAAGAGGTCTTATGCTTTAATAATAATACTGTTATTAAAATAATATATACTGAACTGCACAGCTGCCTGCTTTGACAAAATCTGAAGTGGATTAATAGTTTTCATTACACTCATAAGTGCAGTTATTGTTTTTGTTATAAAGTGTAACAAATGAAATTTTAAATGATTTGATATAAAATTAAAATGCAAGAATACAAAATTGCAATCCTCATATCATTTAATATTACCTAAATGCTTATAAAATATTAAAAGACATCCGTAAAGTAAATTGTAATTTCTTTCTTCCACTTTCATGTTCAGCTTCATTGCAACTATAGTCTTTTATATTTATTGCTTGTAATGAACATAATGTTAGGTCATGGCCTTGAGGTGATAGTTAGATGATGAAAGGCATGAAATAGTTTGCAAAGTTAGTGTACAAGTTCGAGGACCTTCTTTTTGAGTAATGGTTCATGTTTTTTAGTCTTTATATATTTATATTCATTTTCAAGTAGGAAATATGTTGAATACAACTTTTTTTTAATTCACTGGATGAAGCTTAATTTATTTCAGCAACTGTAAGTTTAATCGTTTTCAAGTAATGAAATCTTGCTTTGGTCCCTTGCTAGTCCAGGTGTTTTATAGCTTAAGTTTCAGGGTTGTGTTACACTGTTATCGTTCCGATAGAAGGCAGTATACTTTGCTTATCTAAACTAGTCATATGTTGAGATTTGAATAGAAAAGAGGCAGCAGAATATGGTTTCAAAGCATAAGGGTTTTAGGGAAATGGCAAAAAAACCTTCATCCGCTGCCATATCACCAAGTCAGTGTACTTTCTTAGCCCTCTTAAAGGGAGCCTCGCATTTGAAATTTATGTTTAAATAAATATATAAGATATCATTCAAAATCTGACAGGGCATTGGCAAAAGTCAGAGTTCTAATCCACCGCTAAGGGAGCCGCCAGGCCTGGCTGCTGCTGCTGCTTTTGCACAACAAGCACAAGCATCAAATACGTGTGTGCTCCTCAACTTTATCTCCCACGCATTTCCAGCCTCCCCTATTGTCATACAATTGAATTAGTCCCTCATTACAAAGGAAGTAGGTGCAGATAAATGTTTGATATTCTGCTGCTGGTGGTGGCTAATACTGCATGCTTCAGAGCAAAACTGGAAATATTCCATAATACCCCTGAGTCCGATCCGCAGTGCTGGGTGCAAGATAACGGGCCTGTAGGGCTGAATTTTGCCCTCTTGCTAAATTAATCTTCTCCTAAGCAGTGTTATTTCAAATATTGCTGTTGGTCAATTATGCAGCCCCTCTTAAAATCCCCTGCTCAGCTGTTGTGCTGCATAAGTAATTATGTCCTATTGGGTATTAAATATCTTATAACTGTAAATCTTGGCGAATAGCCCCCTTGTTTTCCTCTTGTGGCAGATGCTCCCCAGGAAGGCTTGTTACAGGGAAGGACATCTCTGCATCTGGTGAAGTGGAGGCAACCCCAAACTGCGCTGGTGCTCTCAGGTAACCTGTCTTACTCTTTGTTCCTACCAATCACACTAATTTAGAGGTGTGCCGTGTCACAGTGATTACTAAGGAAAAAAGGCCAGTTCTAGAACCTGGTCCTCACAGGTGAGCTTGCTGGTGGCTCTGGTGACACACAGTTCATAGTGAAACATGCCCAGTTCTGTCCTCCTTCATCCTCCCTTCTGTTAGGTTTACTATAGCTGAGAAGAAAAACATGGGTAGGATGTGAAAGACAGAATATTTTCATTCTAATGTGAATAATTTGAATATTTTAATACTTTCCTGATTTCTGAAGTCTATACCTGCTATACCTGCTTAAAAACTCAGTGCTCCCCTTGTGTTTCTGTCAGAACTGTGACTTTCATTAAAGCAGTGGGTGTCCAAAGAACAGCAGTGATTTAAGAAAACGATTTTAGCTAGGCTCCAGGCAGCTTAGAACAGTCTCCCATCAGTTTCCAGACAAAGCCCTGCTCCTACTGGAATACAGGAGCAAACAGCTTAGAGGGCTGGCAATTACCTTGTATTTAGCTCTACGAATTCATAGATGGTGAGAGCGTGGTAGGTTGTGTTACAGAAATTATTCTTCTTACCAGTAATTCTGTCATCTTGCTGCTGATTTGTTTTTCAGTTTACTTTTTCTTTTGGTGAATACCAGAAATGCAACTACTCAAAGAAAAAAAAATACAGCCTTCTGCTGCTAGCAGAAGTGCAGGTTTGACAGAATAGAAAATGTCCTTCCTTTGTGTTAGCAGAAGAAAAAAAGAAAAGCCTGAAAAAAGCAAACTTCTCTTCAGTGCTATGCAGTTCTTCGTAGCAGGCCTGCTGCCATGGATGCTGGGGTAGGAGCTGGGGTTCCTGGTGGTGCTCGTGTGCACTGCTAGACTTGCGTGGGGCCTGTGTTCAGACCTGTCACAAAGGAAGGCATTGCTGATCACAGAATCACAGAAGGGTTGAGTTTGGAAGGGACCTCTAGAGATCATCTAGTCCAACCCCCTTCTCCAGCAGGGACACCCAGGGCACGTGGCACAGGGTGGCATCCTGCAGGATTTGAAGATCTCCAGAGAAGGAGACTCCACTGTCTCTTTGGGCAGCCTGTTCCAGGGCCCTGTCACCCTCACAGTGAACAAGTTCTTCCTCACATGGAGATGGAACTTCCTGTGTTTCAACTTGTACCCATTACCCCTTGTCCTATCACTGGCCTCTACCGAGAAGAGTTTAGCCCCATCTTCCCTACATTCACCCCTCAGGCACTTATCAGATCTCCTCTCAGTCTTCTCCAGGCTAAACAGACTCCGCTTGCTTAGTCTTTCCTCATACGATAGATGCTCCAGTCGCGTAATCATCTTTGTCACTCTCATCCTGGAGTCCGAACTGAGTTTATTTGTGCTTAGCTCTGCAGACACAGTGGCGTGCACAGGTTGCTTTGGTTTCACCCATCCACCACGTCAGCGCAAGTCGGGTGAGCTGAGGACACACCAGCCACAAGAGACCCAAGGCAGATAAGCCTCCCTAGTACCCGCGTCACACTGTGTTCCAGGTGTCTGGATAGGCAGTAGCCCCCTCAGACATCTCCTCTTTTCACGCTCACTACCTTTGCTCATTCCAGCTAGTTTTGCCCAGTTTAGTCCAGGTTGTTTTCTCTCTCCCCAGCTCTGTTGTTGTTGTCTCAAAGGCCTTATCCCCGCTAGGCAAGTGAAGGGTGGTTCTTAAACAGAAATGCCAGAAATGGCGTACATATGCTTTTTCTGTTATTTTAGAGCAACTTACTTTTATTTCCTTTCAGCAGCCTTAGGGTCTTCAATATTTTTTGTAAGGTCAGTCTTAGGCAGAGTTGAATGCAAGGTAATATATTTGGCCACTCTTATCTCCAAAGGTTTTGTAGTTGAGTAGTCATAGTAAGAAGGCAAGAAAAAAAGCTGTAATTATAAGGAATGGAAAACATGGGTGAAGCCGCATCCTGGCTTTGGATCACTAGTGGGAATGTAAAAAGCTGCCTGTAAACTGTGTGTTTTGATCAGTGTTTGAAGCACTGTTTCAGATATGCACTGCAGGAGTGCTGCTACCAGTGTGCGGCTCTTGACAAGTGGTCTAGAGGGAAGCAAGTAATTGAACGCAAGCTTGGAGATACAGATCATCAACTGATTTTCCCTCTGAGATTTATATATGGATGACAGAACAAGAAAATAGAAAGGGAAGTGAGGGTATTTTGAATATATTTAAGTTTACAGCATCTTCATAAAAGTAGGGCATATATGGAAAGGAAGAAAGATTAGACTACCTCACACTTGCATATTTTGAATTTTTGTAAGTAGATACTGTTTCTTTGCTGCAGTTAAAGCTAATGTTTTAGTAATTAGTGAATAATTATTAATTAATTGTTGCATACTTTTTGCAGTCCTGTTTTGCGTTATGTTTCAGGACATTTCAGTCTCATACAGATTCTCCTGAATTACTAATAAAAATTCTGAAACCATGTTGATCAGGAACGATGCTGAAATTTCAGGTAACCTAATTTATAGTAAGTAATGGTTACATGACAGACACACCTTTTAATAATTTTATAGGGTGGTTTTGTTTTAGTACAGTATGTAGTATATCTAAATGATTAATTCTTTCAAAGGTTAAATGCAAACCTGGGAATGTGTATTGAACATATTGTAGGGATTTTAATTTTTTTTAATCCTTTTCTTTCTCTCAATTAAAAGCCAGTGTGCAATTTTGAATATCATTTTTGAAAATTTACCAATTGATATTATGTAAACTCACAGGTTTCAGATATTGTGTTGCAGTGGTTGTTTAATTGAAAAAGACTGAAAAGAAAGAATGATTTCTCATATTCAAACAAGCATATAAAAAAATCCCCAATGTAAAAGTTGTTCTCGGTGAGTGTGAGGGCTCTTATGCTTCCACTCAGACACTGTTAGCTTGAAGAGCAGTCTCTGTGCCTGTAATTACCGGGGAATGTAGTGGCTGCTGGTGTCTGTCTCAGTAGAGTTCCTCCACGTTGGCTCAGCTCCCATTGCCCTGCTCTCCAACTCTCTAACTACTTTTCAAGCTTTAATATCATAAGATGATAATGGTTTGGGATCTTTATTTGGTGTTTCTTGAAAGTTTTTCAAGTGGAGAAAAAAATGATAATTCTGCAAAGCAAAGCAGGAAAAATGGGTGTACATTTGCTCATTACTCTATTATAGATCTAGTTTACATACTATAATACATTTATTTGGTCATTTCTGACATTGAGAGGCTCAGTCTGTCCTATATGATGTTTTCTGTAGTGCAAAATAACAAAAATTATGGAGGCACATGGATCAATTCATTACTAAAGGAAAATGCACAGTTCTAAATACTGTAATATAAGGAAGATGAAATTTGGCATTCTTTGCTTTTGCTAATCTGCAGTCTATCATTTCAGTATATGAGAAGAGTCATTTCTTTCTTTACTATTTAATCAAGCATCTAAAGATATTAAAACTAGAATAAATTAAGGGCTTTTAATAGACTCTGAAAAGGCAGCAATTTCAAGATGGTCCACATTAATTATTCCTTAATTAAATGTAGTATGTTAAGCCAAAGGAAGTGCAGAGAACTTGGTTTGAAAAAAAAGATGTAGGGATCTATAGAAATCAAATCTATTTATAAACCTTAATTTGTAATACGGAGAGGAGAAGGGACCAAATATGCCAAACTGGAAGTAGAGAAGAACATATGATTGGATTGGTCATGTGCTGATGATGGATTGATGGTCTGATTTACATTTTCAGGCAAAGGTAAAGAATAAAGGCAAATCAATTTGTAAAGCCAGTCATGAACTTGTTTTTTTAGATTTCATACAGTACAAAAGGTTATGTTTCAAATAATCTTTAAAAGCATAAAATGATGTGTATTAAGACTTGCCTTGTGGAGACTAAATCCTTTTGCATTATAAGGTTTATACAGCAGTATCACAACCTTGCTGTGAACATCTGAATATTGCATTATGTTGTACAGCATCCAATCATACAGGGGAATGTGAGTAATAAAACCACAGGCTCATAAACTCTTTCGTACTCTGTACCTGTGCTGCATTTTAATACTATCTCTCTACTTTCTGTATCATTAAATCTGACACACCAAATTTTATTCCCTTTAGTTGTACTGCTAGGTTGACTGCCCACTAAATATGAACCCTAAGTGAAGATGACTTCACCTGGGTACTGAGCTTTCTTTGCTTCAATTAACTTTAGTACTTGCCTTGCTTCAATTAACTTTGCAGGAGCTGTGAAAAGGTCTCATTATTGTGAGATATTTTTCTTAAGGCAGGAAAAATATATCTGGGAGTACACAATGATACAGAAATGAATTAAAAGAAATGGCACCTTTTGGGAAGGTAGGAGCTGATAAAGGGCATATTTAAATACTAATAATTGTTATAATCTTTAATCCCTATTTAAAACCTTATTCTCTTGCTTTTGACCATCACTGTCTCAACTTGGAATTGTCTTTGTCTGGCTTGAGTTCCATGTTTATTTGAATTTTACTTCAAATTCTCAGGTCATGTCTTTTATGCATTCAAATGGTCAAAGCACTCTGATTTCCATTCTAGACATTTTATTTATTAAATTGAATAAGTATTTGAATATTGCATTCTAACAGCACTTACATAATAAGAAATCAGACTTGAATTAAGAATAGAGTAGTTTTCAAGTGCTAGAGCTGCTGAGCTGCTGTAAGTGTACCAAGCAAATGCAGACCAAATGAAATTAAGTACAATTGTCTGTTTACTGTTGACATATACATAGTAAATTCACAATGCAATCTAGGCCTTTTTACAAAAATGAAAGTTCAGCCATTTTTATTCTTTTTGAATCTCAATGGCAAACTGATTTTCACTGAACTGATGTTCAGTGCAATATCAGAACAAAAATATTCCTACCGATTTTTCACTGGGCTTTTCTGCCTTTTCTTCTTATTTTCTGTTGGTCATTAACTTCA
Source organism: Tinamus guttatus (assembly GCF_000705375.1). The sequence goes on along the minus strand of NW_010589222.1, from coordinate 475,689 downwards.
TTTTGCACAGTACCAATATATGTGGGTGTATTCCTGCCCTTTTCTGCTAAGGTGCTGTCGTACATAGATTAGCTCAGGACTCTGCCCCTTCAGATGTACCTACTCATAAACCTTGGCCCACACTGTGAAGACTCCAACAGTAACATTTCACACTCCTGACTCCTGGGAAGACATGCCATGCGTGTGTATTATTTTATGGACTTCAGCTATCTAAATCGTGATCGTCAAGCCAACTATCTATTTTCAAGTTTCCTGTTTCCTTGCTACAGTAATTGTTTTTCTCTTTGCTAAACCCTTTGCAGCCAAAGTCGTTTGAATGTTCAGTAATTAGTTCTTTCAGCCAGTGAATTCCTCCTACCTCTTCTCTGGCCTTTCCCAAGAGAGTGATGCTATTACATTTGATTTTGTTATAATTTGCACTCTGGCTTTCAAAACATAAGAGAACAATATTCTAAACTGACAAATATCTATTTGTTCCTACATATTCCGTTCATTTTTCTTGTATGCACCTGTGTGAATAGTCATCATGGTAGTGCTTCAAGAACAATCTAGTCACAAGTAGGTACTTTGAGATTGGTAGCTAATACATTATTTATGCATATGGCTCAAGTTATTCTGCTATAGAACAGCAGTCTGAAGATATGAAGTAGTCACTCAGACTGTGGCATGCCTCTTTCCTTCTAGATCTGCAGAATGTTGGTAATCGTTTGGTTGCTGAATAGACTCTTGTCATGTCCATATTTGTAGTTTTACCAATTTATTTAACAGCTGCGATTGATTTGAAAAGAATTTTCTCCTCATTCTTACAGCTCCCAGTGTTTCTGTTCAGTATTTCTGATCAAATATGCCTTTTATATAGTGGAAAGCTACTGCTGCTACCACTGAATGCTGTGCTTTTGTTCTCTGTGTTAAATAATCAGTTAGCTTGTCTGCATTGGAGGTTTACTGTAATTCGCCTTTTGCAGCATATAAAACTTTTTTTTTTTTTTTTAACACCTTTGGAGGAAAAAAAAAGTTGGTGAATGGGCCTCAATGTATGGCCCAGATTTCCTTCCTGCAATATCACACACACAAAGAAAGAATTTATTCTGCTGGAAATGAAAGGGAGGAAAAAAATGTCATCTTTGGTGGCATATGACAGGCTTCATTCAGTCGTTTATATGTATTAACTAGGTTTTGAACCTCATTCAAAATCTCTAGTTTGTTTGACTTTCATGGAATGTAACCAACAAATGCTTCTAGGGAAGATGCTTCTCTTCAGTTCTGTGAACTATTTGTGCAACTAAATTCAGACTCATGTAAAACCTCTTGCAGCCGATCTGCCTTATATCTTAAAAGATGTTCCCTATATTTGATTTTCATCAAAGTAAACTCAAGAATAACAAGGAGTGGAGAGTTGCTAAATGTAACATTTTCCATTAAATGTTGGATGTTTTAGAGGCAAAAAAAAGGATAAATAGCTTGGCTATTATACTGTGTTCCATGTGTCTGTAAAGACTATGTATACTATTCTGCACCCAATCCAGCTGTTTTTGATGAAAAAAAGGTTTCAACCTTTTTTTCCCCCCTCAGATTTTTTTTAAAAAAGATCCTCTTCAGCTGGAGAGAGCCACTCTTGTGATAGATTCTTTCCATAAATCTTTCCTACTATACTGTGGGAAATTAAAACATTAATAAAATAAAATTTCAGTAAACAAAATATTTCACTAAAACTATACAGAAAAAAGTAGGTCATAATCAAGTTAGAATAAAGATAAAAGATGAGTGAAATTTTGTAAATGATTCTATATTAGTTAAATATTCATTCCATGTGGAACAAAGAACGAACTGCAAGAAGTTTCTTCCAGCCTAATTCTATGATCAGAAGGGCACAGTACATTTATTTTAGGGCTTATCTGTCTACAGTACTGCTTATGGAATGTGTGAATAAAAGTATTGATAAAGATGGTTCTTGTAGTGCAGGTGAGAGAGGTAGCTGTAGGTGTATAAGGGTATCTACAGCACAACTGAGCAAAGGCACTTGGGGACCACCCATTTGAAATGAAGTTTAATCCAGAAATAACAGTTATCCAGAAACTGTTGATATATTACATAAGTAATTTATGTCAACATTAGGTTTAGTACATTTAAAACTACTGTGGAGTCAGATATTTTATGTACTATTCCACATAGCTTTTTTTGTCCCCATGATTGTCTTTAAAAAAAAAAAAAAAGGTTGAAATTGAAGACTAATGTCCTTAGAAATATGGAAACTGAGTTATTTTTCTATTTAAAGCTGAAAATATTGCTTTCACAAATAAATAGAAAGCACTGTAGAAAATATTGCTGCAACTATTCAAGTTTCACTTTAGCCAGTAGTTCTAACTTAAACTTATGTTTTCTTTATAGACAGGAATTTTGTCTCCTTGCCCTAGAAGTGTCATGTTACTTGTTGAGAAGTATGGGAGATGCTTAATCACCCATATGGGAGATGCTTACTTCAGGTAGTAGTAGTAGAGCCCGTTGTTAAACTTTCTACAGAATTGTTAGATTTTTCTACAGGTTTTCTACAGAATAACTGCCTGCACTCTTCACTTATAATATTTGTTACTTTTAAAGTTAATCTTTCAATTATTCTTTGGAAAAATATCATTTTAATGCTTCAGCTTAGGGTTGTTTTCCGTCTACCTAGAACTATTATGATCTCTCTAATTCACAAATAGTTGAGAGGCCAAACTGTTTTTAGCTAGAGGTTATAAGATTTCTCCTTAAATTAAAAGCTCAGCCACAAAAAATACAATCTGTAAGATTTTATAAATGCTAAATGATGTTTTCCCTTTTTCTGTAGCAGTGGCGATTCTTTGCAGATCTTCTTGGTGAATCACACAGAGAACAATGTTCATATATGCCAACATATATCAAATTCACTCTTACAAACACACAGTTACCCTTGCAAACCAAGGTTAACAGGTAGCAGACTATTCATGATATTCTTGAAAAAAGAAAAAAAAAAGGCAAATGATGATCAAACATTTTCACACTGTTATCAGTATTGCTCTGTTCTATTTCTACACTGATATTCTATACTGTTACCGTGTTCTACAACACCTGACTTTTTCTTTGTCTTTTTCTCAAGGTGACCTTCAAGCTTGTATATAACTCTAGTTTATAGCCAGAAACATGAAACATTGTTCAAGTTGGTTGCATATAAACAACTGGTATTGAAAGAGATGACATCCACTGTGAGTTCCAAGATTTGTGATTGTTTTTTTCGAAGTCAGTGTTCCTAAGATCTCTCAAGGAACAGTGTTTGGGAGTCTGCATTACAGGTTGATTTGCAGGTTGCTTGCTTTTTGTTATTAAGATGCAATTTTCCTCATAAATCTATGGTAGCCTACTAATGATTTGTGTGTCTTGTAATTGGTTCTATATTTTATAGCCAGATTTATTGTAGTTGCAGTGTAATGCAATTATTAATTGTTGTTATGTTTGCTAATCTTTGTCAGTCTTGCATTTGGTTGCCTTCATATTTCTGAAATAATTTCCCATGCTTGACTAAAGCTGAACATGTATTGCATTTGAAAGCATGACCTCTCTTACGCAGTCAGTGTTGGCTTTTTCTTTAGTTATAATTAACATTCAAAGATACATTCCTGAGTGGACGGTGTACAAGTATATAGTATAGAATGAGCAACTCAGTTTTCCCTCCTGTACTCAAAAAGATCAACTATGTAATTAATGTGCTCAAGTAGCTGTGGTCTGAGATAAGAAAAGTCAATCCAAATGTGTGTGTTAATAGCTTCCACTTCAATTAATTTTCTTCAGAATTGTCATATTCCCCCCAGTGTCCCAAATACTGTTGGAAGATGGCTGTCCATATATTTTGTAATGAATTCACCAAATTGGGATGTAAATGGGGGTTCATAACACACAGAAATTCCTATCTAAGGTAAAATGATTGTTTTCCCTATGCTGTACCTGATTATTTTGTACTTAGCATGGATGTCAGCCGCAGCTCAAAACGAGGACACAAAACGCAGGAACATGATAATACTCAGTTTTCTTTGTACGCTATTTTTTTCTGGCAGATTATTTTCCTGGCAGTCTGTTAGAAAACTGTGTATCAGATTTGTTGGGTATTTTTGCTCAGAAAGCACGGAATGTGTTGGCACTCAATATACTGTATACTATCAGGAAAAAATGTAATAAAACAAGTTGCTTTCCTGTAATGAAAATAAATATTATAGGAAAGCAAAGCCAAATTTTGCATTGTACACTACCACTTAATTCCTGCAGAAAGGCAGATGCCTTTCTTGGAGGAAAGAGTTGTCTATTTTCCTCTAACCAGGGTCAGGTTGATCTTTCAACCTATTTGCTGTTCAACTACCGTGTCAGGTCAAAGGCTTGGTTGTACTTCATGCTCCTGCAGCTAATTCTGCTGCAGGAATATTACTATGCAACTTCAGACAAGGATTATATTAAGTTCATTGCCATTTCTGATCAATTGAAATCAATGAATGTCTTCAAAATTTTGACTGCAAATGCATGGGCATTTCACTGCCTATTCACTATGGTAGTGCAGTACTGTATCAAATCTCCCACTTGCTTTTTTTGCACCTTATTTTGACTCATAACAATGAAAATTCAAAGAGTCATAAAGTTCAAGACTGAAAGCAGTGGCGTTTCAGGCAATGTCTATTCATGTTTACAGAGTGGAGTTACTCCATCCAGGGACTGTACTAAGTCTTGAGGTAACCCCTATCTAAACACAGTCTCAGCCCAGACTGTTTTAATCAGTAGACAAGAACAGTTCAGGCTGAGGATATGGTATTTGTAATACAACACGTTATTGTTCACGTGTTATTTTTAGACAAAAGTATGTAAAACATTAGCAGGGTTATAGAATTTCACTCTTACATTCAGAATAAGGACCATATTCTTTCTCATGTCCGGACTGGAGGTGACTTATGTTCTTTTGCTGGTGTCATGGCCTGATGATCTACTACGATCTCTACCTTTTAAAGGCATGGGTCCTTCTTATGAACAAGCTAAGGAGAAACTTAGTGAAATAGCTTAACTGATAAAAGATGTCATTACAGAGTGCCACTGCATATATGTGTTTTAATGCGTGGACTTTTTAGGCCTGTCATATTGAAATATTGCTTTTCATTCTCCCAAAACAAAAGCTTTAGTGTGAGCTTCCCCAAGAGATTTTTGAACAGGAGAGGTTTGGTGAAGGGGGAAACGGTGAAGCAACTTCTAAGTAACAGGTCTAGTTTTGAAAAAGAGTTTCAGTGCTATCAGTGAAATCGCTTTTCTTACGACTGAGACAAATACAAGGTACTTTGCAGTATCCAGGTTTCTGCAGTAAATTATCTGACCAGAATGTAATTTCAGCACAAAAAAAAAGCCTCTTGAAAAACACTAAGCTGCAGCTGAGATGAAGCACAAGAACAATGATGAGATATTCAAGTGAAAGGCTAGCATGCATTCACTAACATATATCCCTGTATTTTTTCAGCTGTCAATTGACTTATGATAACAAATAAACAGCAAGTTCCATTCGAGTCCCTCTTTTTCCTGCTGCTGGCGCTCCGCAGAGATGTCGGCTTGCAGCATTAAAGCGTAGTGTTTTGTGTTGAGGCACTTGGTTAAGTGCCCTTCTATTTCTCAGCCTTGATTCAGTCATCGCTGCTCCTGGCTGGGGCCTGGGGGAACGTTGGGATTCATGTCCCAGCAATGCTCTCTGTCCAGGAGCAGCTCTTCCCAGAGCGTCTCTGCTCTCATACAGGACACGAAACTTTCTTCCTCTTTTACCAGAGCAGATAGTCATGGTTACTGGGTTTAAAAACAAGGTATAGATAGTATGCAATCGTCTTTCCATTTCAGAGCTATCAGCCAGGACGATGTGCTTCATTAGTCTCAATAATTATCAGAAATAATGATGGAAAACAATCAGCAAGGCAAGGGATCCAGCCTGCCTTCGACATTGCTGTCAATGTTCATTAGCAGAATGAAAGAAATACGTAATACTTGTCTTCTGTGTATTTTCTCCATCATTACAACTGTGTCATAGCTTAATTCTGTATAGTCCTAGTATTTCCAAATGCTCAGAGGAAAAGAAATAGAAAAGAGTAAGAGAAAGATTACTTGTGTATATATATGTTTATATACACACACACATATATATAAGCATAATTTTTCTTCTCTTCATTAATGCCAGATGGAGCATCTTAAAAACATAATCATTGAGCTGAATTACTGCTACTGAAATTCCTTGACACAAAGCCAACCTATGCTATATCACATGTGGGCTCAAACACAGAGAGCTTTAAGCTAAATGAATGAATTCACTGGTTTCAACAAGTAAAAGGAAACCATTCTTGCTCACCAAAAATATATTTTATGCCAGTTTTCAAGATTTAAAATAAGTTAGAAGGAACTAATAAAACTTACGAGGAGATGTATATAATTTTCACTTATATATTAAATGTGGTGCTGGCAATCTCTGTTGATCTTTCTGCTGAGTATAAGTACCTGACAGACTTTGGTATATCAAACAGAATAACAATAAAGTGAGAGATCAGCCAGAAGAGATCTCATCACTTGGAGGAATGCATTTCATAGACCAAATATTCTGCTCATTCAGGGTGAGTATTTCTTATCCACAGAGGATAAAAACAATTCAAATGCATCTGTTCCAGCCACAATTTTAGCTCTCTTTAAATTTGTAGTTACGCAGCACAAGATAATCCTACAGTAAAATAAGAGGAACTGCTGGTAGATTTGGACTTGATGTAAATCACAGAAAGCAGAGTTGTTTCAGTTTTTTCTTCGTTTAAAGTCCATGCCTCTTTTATCTTTTTGTTCTTTTTCATGTTATGAATTGCCACATTCAGCCAGGGTATCATTCAGAATTCCTGTTATGGAAGGAATCGGTTCTTGCCTCATAACCTTTCTGTTTTTCCAGTGGTTCAAAATTAGGTCCCTTGGATCAGTCTTCAAGGTCAGTGGCTTTTTCATTAAGTGCAAAGAACCTTAACTTCTTTTGAGTTACTTAAATTCCCTGTGCTCCGGGCCACTGGTTTTCGTCTTAGTTTGCTTTCGTTTTTGTATTTGGCCAAAGTTAATATAACGAGCTGTGAGTGTTATCAGCTTTTTCATTTCCCTCTCCCTCCTCCCCCCCCCCCTTTTTTTTTTAATATGAGTGTTCATCCTTTCAGTCTTACAGATCACCTGCATGATTGCTGGAGTATTAAGTCCTAACTCTGTCATCAGATTTCAGTAGGTCAAAAACATGGCTTGCACTGCAGACAGACTGGAAAGGCTGCAAAAGGTGATTTTTTTGACATTCTTTTTGATATTGCCACTGATATCTGTTAATACAGAAAGGAGAAGCCTCTAACATTATTCTCTGGCATACAGCTGACACCGCAGAAAATCTCTAAGCCCCGAATATTAGGCTAGTATTACGATTAAAAAAAAAAAATCAACAAAAGCATAGGGATAGTGTTGGGTGTATATACACTAAATTTATAAAAATATCATTTATAGCTTTTTACTAACCACATGCTAACTCAGCATTTGCTGCAAATTCTTGTAGTAAATACCTCTTTAGCAACTCCTATCTCAGTGTTCTTTAAAACCTGAATTATGTCCTTGAGTTCCCATGTGGTAGGTCACCGTTATTATTTTCCTTAAAACAAGTGAGAAAGCTTAGGAAAACACATATTGTTTTTCTCAATAATAAGTGATAAATAAATGACAGAAACAGAAATAATATCCTGCTGTTATACTGTTATATTTTGTGGATTCGTAAGTCCATGGGAAAGAAGATCAACACTTTGTCAGAGTGACTAAGCAGTCCAAGGTGCTCTGTTAATGTTGAAATCTCTCGTAGGATTTGGTTTCACTTGACAATTACATTCAATTAGGAAATACCCCCTAACAGACTTCTCAAGGTTGTGGTTTAGCCTGGTGTGATTTCCAAGCGAAGAAAACCCCTGGAGGAGGTATTATTAATTGTACTCTTTGCAGCATTTCTTAAGGAGCAGCCAAGGTCAGTGCCACTTTCCTGGGCACTCTACAGATTAGTGACCAGGAACTTCCTCAGTTTAAATAGTTTAGAGTCTAAATGAACAAGCAAAACAAATGACTGCGGCAAATGCCATTTTATTAAGGGAAGGACAGAGAGAGAGAAGAGCATCTCTCAAGAGGCAGCTGTAGAGTGATGCTGAGAGCAAAGCCTCTGGGCAAAGTGCCGGGGGCAAAGCTCCGACTGTGCCTCCCTGGCCCTCTCACAGTCCTTCCTTATGGAAATGTGGATACCGTGGGCACTGGTCCCTCATACTTTTCTTGCCTTATCTGTCTTTTGGCTTCAGATTCACATTCACTCTCCTCCTTTTACTTTTTTTTTTCCCCTTCTTTCCCAGAAATAAAGGTATTGCTGGTAATGTGTTGAGAATATGACAAGGAACAAAAGGTTCGCAGAGGTAGGTGCTGACCACTCATAGCAGGGTCCATATTTCATTGCGTACTCAGTTACCTTTTTTATAAGATCAGATTTCCCAGAGATTATTGCAAAATGATACAGAACAGAATACAATTTTAAAAAAGAAAAACCATCTTGTGATAGTGTGATTCCACCTTGCTGCCTACCAGTATTCTATAATGTCTTAAATTTAATTTTCAGAGACTCTTGTTCTAATAGGAAGGAAAGAAGACAATGCTTAGTTCTATGAGTCATCTTCTTTGTCATTTTATTTCTTTCCCAATGCTAAAAACCTTTCCAAGCTGCTGAGCCAAGAGGACAAGCAAGCCAAGTGTTCAGGTTATCCCGTAAACTGCAGACTGCAGGGAGCCATGGAAAGAGTTGGACTCGGGTCTTACATTTCCTTCCCACTTCCTATGCTCAAAGGCAAGACGACTGTGTTAATAGATCTTCCCCGATTTGTTCTTAAATTCAGCTTTGCTGACATTGACTCTTGATCAGACTATATCAGACAGTTACTGAAAAAGCTTTGTTTATTTGAGCTGTAGGTAGCTGAGGTTGAGCTTAAAGATATTGTCTTAGACCAGTAAGGAAACTGAAAATGTTTTGAGTGCTTGGCTGAAAGGGAAAACTTGTAGATATGTAGATGTGTAGGCATTCTTCCTACAGTCCTGGCTTCTTGATCATTTCCTTGTTTGCTATTGAAATTTGCTATGAAAAATAGTGACAGCAAACCACAAATGGTTGAAGATTAAATTATGTATCTTTTCATAAGTATATACAGGTGAGAATAGCTGGGGATACATTAAAGCTATAATTTCAGCATAAGGTCAAATTTAAATTTCTTACATGAAGATGATTTTTAGTGCTTAGGTATATATGTTAATAGAAATATTTCAATCTATATACAATCTATGATGCTTAGCTCTTTATGCGTTTAACTTCATGATGGCCTTGCAGCCCATGCATTCAGTTCATTGCTAGCTTGCAAATATCTGTAAGGGTGCATCTGTAAGTATCTAAAATCCTTGGGAAATAAATTGTTAATGTAGTAAGGTATGTACATTATCCTGTTTTTTGGCAGAACACTTCTGCAGGTTTTGGCAGTACACTTCTTTACTTAGTTTGTCAGAAAGACAATCACAAGTTGATGAGACTAGACTTTGGAAAGTACTTCAGTACCACTTATATAAGTACTTCAAGGTCAATGTTCTGCTTTAATGCAATACAGAAGAATTTATTTATTAAAAATTAGTGTATTTAAAACTCATCAACATTTGGGGATTTTCAGAGTTTAAAGTTATTTTTGTAATTAAAAGTAATTTTCTCAAATATAAGTGGCCTTACAGCACCATCTTCTGACAAGCTGTAATTTCTGCAGTAACCTTGAAAAGTGCTTTTAATCCCCTGCATTGGTTCCTGTCACAGAGAAGGATGATTTTGTTCAAGAAAACAGAAAATATAAATTCTAGGGGAAATAAATGCGAGTGTAATCTCATGTATCGTAACAGCAGACATTGGTTGTGAGTCCTCAGAAGCCATTTACTGACCAATTTCTTAAAACAATGAGAGAATTTCATTCAACTGTAATTGCATCTGAGATTGTTGAAAAGATGCTGCAGAAACATTTCAAAGGTATATTTCTGTCAAATATTTGGACAGAGGTAATTTATACCTCATTTGAACAGTAGACAGGTCTATCAGCTTCATATGCCTTGTAGTGTTACTAAGAAAATAGAAATATTATACTTGTCCTATTTTCTAACCCAGTGCTGTCTTGTTTGTACTATCAAAATTGCTGTCAGTTCTGTACTGAAATGCACAAAATGAATGAATGAAATCAAAACCAAAAGAAACAGGATCTATAAAACTACCTTGCACTTGCCATGAGTTAAGAGAGCATGTATGAACTGTCGTATAGATCAGTTCATGTGCAGCAGTGGTGCTGTGCAATGCCAATTTTAGGGGTGCTATCAGTCATATCATAGACGTTCCTCCATTTTCCAGACTAATTGGTAAAAAAGTTTCTTGGAGGAAAGTGGAATTGGAAAATGTGTTGTGGCTATCGTTTCAGTGATCGTTCTCCAAAACTAGCGTATCTCTAAGGTTCAATATACTGGAAATAATAAAATATTAAAAATTATAGCATCAAAAAACTAGTATCTTTAGTCCAGAATTGAAAGTTTTTCAAATCATTTCATTACAATTTGAAGAAAGTAATGTCTTACTGTTACAATAATGTCCTTTGCATAGGTATTGATTTATGGTATTGATTTTACTTCCAGAAGAAAAGTATTGTACTTATGGTAGAAAGCAGAGTTTGACATTCCTAAGAACATTCCATTTTCATGTATATGCATATATACCAAGGGAAGAGAATTCTGGTTATAGAAGTCAATTCAGTTCTAGTCGTCTCTCATTCAATTCACAAATCTTTCTGGTGTACAGTAACTAAGTCAAAAGTTAGCTAGTAGATTGTGTTTAATTTTAAATGGGCATTAGGAAGAAAATCTAAATGACTGTTTAAATAACTGTAATTTTTTTGAGGCACAACTTGCAAAACTCTACTAGAAAAGTATTTACTAAAATGGACATATATGTGTAAGAATAGTTGATATTTATGCTTGAATGAAGCTGAAAATAATAATAATAATGAATTATTCTTCTGACTGTGGGTTAAGGATATTTTTGTCTAACAGCCTTTTTTTTTCTATCAGCTTCCTGTTAGTTAAATTATATCATTCCCTAATAATTATTAGATCTCATAAAAATTCCATCTTACTGATTTGTGATTAACTCTCCAATGTGCCAGTCTTTACTCTTGAGTTTCAGCTGAAATCGCTCACTGAAAGTTCTGCAAGAACTTTGGGTTATTGCTTTCATATAGCACCTTCTTTACAATGTAAAGCAAGGCTTCCTGCAGAGAAGATTGTTGCTACTTATCTTCAGGAAAGCAGAGCTACAACATCTCTTATGAAAATAACGTGTAGTCCATCTATCAAGAAACCGAGAGTTATTTCCTCAAATAAGGACTAGAAAGAGAGCAAGGTATGAGGGATGCTTCCCAATTCCAGTGTGGCAGACACTGGGCAAGGAGAGAGAGAGGAGATAGATGGTCGGACAAGAGTAATTTTTATGTAATAATAATTTTTAACACTCCGGTATGGCACATCTTGGCTCCCGGGTCTTCCATCTGCTGCCTCTTAAATACAGATCTGCTCACAGCTCCTGCGTGACCAAGGCCTGGGCTGGCCCCGGCATCGGCAGCTTCATGCAGCCGAGGCAGCTGCGCACCCCGGATTCAGCCAGCGGGATCCCTCAGGGATCGCAGCAGGAGAGAGGCGGCTCCCAAAGGGATCTGCAGCCATGGGGCCTCCTGCCTGGCGCTCTGTGGCCAGCCAGGTCCAACTCCGCTGGCCCCACAGGCTGGTGCCAGGAGGAGCCACCCTTCCCATGGGCGCTCACAGACCTGTCGTGGCCTCCAGCGTGCCGGAAATGTCTGCACTAACAGATCCAGGTGAAACAGGTAAATAAATAAATACATAAGCTGGAAACAAGTGCTTTCAAGTACATTACATTGTCATAATGGTATTCATTGCTCCTAGGATTTTGTTTATGCTAAGACACTTTATTTGCTTTCTTTTTTTATTTTGCATTACTGCTTTCTCATCTGTGCATCCTTGTGGGTAAAATGAAATATGGGAAGTGGTAAGAACTAAATGGAAGAGCAGGTTGTACTAGTTTGTATTGTTGGAGCCTGGAACTCTCCGGTTTGGCTTGTTTGTTCAAACCGTCTATAAAATGTAAAATTTCCTCTAGGATATGCAAGACAAAGAAGATGCCAAGAAGCTAATGAGTTTGTGTTTCTGAGCCCCTCTGCAATTGCTACAGATACGATATAACTTAAACTAAGAGGTAACCTAGAACATAGACCTGTATTATTACTGGTAACAGTGATTTACTTTTGAATTTAGGTTCAAGTAGTGCATAAAATTGTAAAGTTCATATGTGAAAGATAGCAGGAAACTGCATTCTTATTTAAAGTTATTAAATATCGTAACCTATCACTTGTCAAATTCTTCTCTTTATTTTTCATAACACTACATTCTGTCCTACTGATTTCTTTAAGTCAGTACTTTATTTTTAAATGTTTCAACTGTCTCTTTCCTGTTGAATGTTTTCCTGTTCCCTGGGCTTGCATGTGATGCCAGCATATGCTTCTGATAGAGAAATAGCACTTTCTTTAAGAACGTTGCTGTATTTTTTTACATTTTTTGGATGAAGTAACATGTGGACTTGGAGTTTTTTGGCAGCAGGACTGGATGACTTTAAAGTAGTTTAGAAGATAAATATAAAGCAGAATGCTGGACAGGTGTGCAATCCTATATGTTGTTGGATCTGAATCTCTTAGTCACATAATCTTACCTATTCTTTGGAATATCTGTTTTCAGCACAAATGATATGTTGTGGGAATTACGTACTCTCCAGAACATCTGGGTTTGCTATGGAAAACAGCATGATATTTTGCATAACCAGACAGATTACACCAAAAAGGAATCAGACCTGGGAGGAACTGTGGGCTCCTGGGTATGTGTGAAATTGCTCTTTCAACTTCTGTTGTCATCTTGTCTTAGAAATTGAAAAACTCTCCCTAGTCCCATGACTCTTGCACTCCTCACCAAAACAAATCACACCCAGAAAAAAAAAAAAAAACCTTAAGTTTCAACATACTTGCCATAGGTTTATTCAACTGATCCAAATTTATCTAACAACAAAATCACTTTCTCTCTCTCTCTTTTTTTTTTTTTTCGTCTGGTGCCCATTTCCATATAATGGGGAAATTTTACTTTTGTCCGTAAATGACAAAGTCAGTGGGATGCATCTTGAAGTCTTAATACTCACAATAACTGTTTCCTGGACTCAGTGCAGAATGGTGCTTTGTATTTCATAATATCTATTCAAGATGATACTCTTACCAAATTAATGACTTGGTAGTACTACCAAAAATTCTGGATGCATGGGTGATATGGAAACTGTGTTTCAGTATGAAATGCACATGTCATCCTTCCCACAGGCAGGGAAGCAGAGGAATGAGTGAGTGCAATGGTTCGCTGTGCATTACATAATTTAGATCAGTATGTGGCGTGATTGGTTCTTTGTGCTTTATAAAATTAAGTAATTGATCCCACACAAGATCGTAATGGCTTGTCCCATAGTTAAGGGAAAACGAAAAAAAAATCAAATGCGTTATCAATATTCCTCTAAAAATTCAAGAAAATACTGTTTTCACATATATCTCCTTCTTAATTTTCTTTTTAAAAGATATGTTGTCAGCTCTTAATAAGTGTAGAATGTATCTGTTGCAGTTGGGCATTAAAGCAGATAGATATATAAAGTCTCTTCATCTCTGAAGATCCAGATAATATATCTAAAAACTGAACTTTGAATGGCCTAACTTTGAATGCCATTGCTTTTCTGAGTTTAAGTTTTGATATTATTTGAATCTACAGTATTTTTAAAAATTATTTTTAGTCTGTGAATATGATCTTTGGGTTTTTTTCTCTTTTTTTTTCCTTTTTTAATTCTTTTTTTTTCCTAGAGAGAGAAAACAAGACTATAAATCCCAGTGGTAGAACTTGAAAAATTGTGTTTGTGTGGTTCAAATCTTTTGAAAATTCTATAAAGCAGCAAGAGACATTGTTCTATTCAATTTCTAGCTATTGATCCAAGTGAATGCTTGTTTGGAGATTGCCTTTGCAGCTTTATTTGAACAGAAGAAATACTTTTCTCTTTAGAGATAAGGTGTGTGGAGATTTCACTTACAGGGGCCACATTTCATGTATATAGATTTCGCATGCTGAGGGCAATAACGTAGTTTTGCCCTTGAAGCAGAGTATTGTGCCTCCAAGCTGCAGAGCTTATAAATGTGTTAATTACAAAAAGGATGGTGAGCAGCTCACAATTGGCGAGATGAATGCCTGGAATACCAGAGGAAAATTGTTCTGAGTAAAGATACACCAACTAAGCTACCCTGTTTCTGTATCATATTGCCTGTTATAAAGCCAATGCTGGAAAGAGATTCAGAACTACAAGGCCTGGATTCTAGGTCCAAGCTAAACTCATTCTATTACAAAGATGGAGAGACCTTTTATTTGGCAGGTTGTACGGGTTGACCTAAATGCACAATATTTCAGCCAGCTTGATGCTTGTATCCTAAGGTCTGTCTAGTTTGTGTTTGCACCAGAAATGTGTTTCTGTTCTGTTTTTTTTTGTTTTGTTTTGTTTTCAGGAAGAATGCTCATGACAGCATTTGGGATATATTGCACACATTTTTTCTCCTTGCTCTGTAAAGAAAGAAGCAAATTTTCTCTGTTTCACTATTATATTCTCTTGAGTCATGTGGGCTTTGTTAAGTTCATTTATGTCTTATGTGCATGTAACGTGATATACAGTGGGATTGCGAGAACTGGAACCTGTCTGCGACACAACAGTAGAGAAACAGTAGCTACAGGAAATTTATTGTGTTAATACTCAATGTATTTGCTTCTCATACAAAAATTCAACCAGATAAAGACTAATCCCAAGCCCTAAAGCAAACACTCAAGATGCCACTTAACTGGCTATGGTTACTCATTCTTGATTTTAGATGGTTGCATCTTAGGAACAGCAATTAGTAATCAGTTGCACTTTAAAACACGTGTGTAAAAGGTCCTCATGTTGGTAATTTGTATTATTCCTGTGTTTATTTCTTCCATGCTATCTGATGTGTATGAACTGAAGATGTTTCAAAGGCAACTTGCTTAGATAGCCAGTATCCAGACTTCCGAAAGTGTTCCCTGACACGGGCTTTGCCTTGTACAAAAGGATATTAGTGCCTCAAAGTGTCTCACTTAATGATAATGACAATTTCTGAAGAACTTTGTTGCGCCATCTTATCTTCTCTCATTAATTGTGAAGCTGAACTCCCACAGCACCTTTAAGATCCACTGCTCCTAAACTTCTGTTTCCTTGTTTGGACAATTTACTTTTGCATTAACTTAATTCTTGGTGGTCTGAGTTCTGGAGGTTTGGTTATTATAGGGGCAGTAAGTTGCCTTTGGGCTGATGAAGACTTTGGCATTTGGTGACTTTGGTGTTGGCCAGCGCTTGGCTGAATTAATGGTCCTAAACAAATTTCTAAACGAAGCCTTCAGAAACCTTTTCAGGGTTATTTGATGTACAGAATTGCATTACATTACAAGCATGATAAAAATGCAGTATTGACTTAGTGTTTCGTATAGTCTTATAGTCTTTTATAAAATGGTATTGATCCATCTTTACTTTCGAAGGTCAGCATAAAGTTTGCAAAGAGAAGTATATGAGGTTAGAAAATGTAAGACAGTAGTTGCCCATTAAACACTACAGTGTAACTTAAAGCGCAACAAAATATTCAAAAAAAAAAACCTTTTCATATCCTCAACAGTCTCAAGTTGCATACAATTGATCTAGGTTTTGGTTAATAAAAATGAAAATGATATTGTGGTGATTAAGATTTTTTGCACTGTAATCATTCCTTCTTTGGAAGAACTCAACATGCAAGCTCAACACCTTTCGTCCAAGGTGTGGAGATGTTTTATGATGCAGTAAATCCATTACGTGTTTGGAAATAGAGCCCATCTCATTCTAAATGTCTGTTTTTGCAACACTGTCATCAGAAATAATTTGTTCTTCCAAAGTGTCCACATACTTTGAAATGTATAGTAACCTCTTATGCATTTAGCCTCTAGAGATAGTATATAGACACTTTAAAGAAAAAAGTGTGAATTAGACAATACTGCACTTAGTATTAGAAAAACAAACAGAACACACAACTTCAAAGTTGCTAAACCAAAACTGTCTTGGGATTCAGCTGTTGCGTTTTGACAGAGTGTGTGAGCTGTGTGTTTTGGTGCTTTTTGTTTTTATTTTTCCAGCCAGGACAGTGCACTCGAGGAGCAGGCCTAATGCACACTCTGCTGGTGGGTATTTGGTCTGAAACTAAGTCCACAGTTTTGTCCCTGGATCCTTGGCTCTTCTGCTCTCCTCATCCTTGCCTGTTGGTTCATGCAGCTTCCTAAACTATACGTAAGCTACAGAGCAAGCGTGACCTTGTCCACCGTTCTGCCACCAGCTTATTCTGTGGTTTTAGAACATCAGGTGTCTTGCATATACGCTACAGATGCACTGCTCTTGTCATGGAATTGTCTATGAAAGGTTTGGCTTCTTTTTTCTTGAAGAATTATGAGGACTGGTAGTGATTTAAACACATTCCTCGTCCTTTTTTCACTTGTTTTAATGGTTCTTCTAATATGTGTAACATTTATTTATATTGTATGGTTGGGTTGTTCAATAAGTTGGAAAACATCCACATAAAAATGAATGTCCACAATATTTAACATTCATTAAAAATTGAGAAATATTTTTGGTTCAGTGTGGTACCTTATCATAATGTTAACTGACAGGACACTTTTTCAGAAGTAATAAGTTGTTGATATTTGTGGATAATCTTAGGGCTGCATCATTTTCTAATTGTAAAAATGAATGTTTTTGACTCAGGTTTTGATTATCTTGAAGGGAAAGGAACAGTCTTTAGACTGTGCATGTAATATGGACTAAATCTTGATTCCATTTTGGGTACATAGCTCTTATGCTTACTGCTGTGATACTGCACTTTAAAATTACCACCAGATTTTTATGCAAAATGGTAAGCTGTGCTACCCGAGTGTTATCTCTGTAACTCAATAACATTGCAACCTTCTGTTGTAATTGCTTATTTCTGTATAGTCTCCTGCCCTGCTCTATCTTACTAATAGATTGGTTGCTTATTATTAAAAGGAGTTTTCAGATGTGCAGAAGTCCTGTCTTTCTTTTTTTTCCCTTTTTTTCTTTTTAATTTTGTCTATATGGAAGCAGTATGCATAATTTGATGGATCAAAATGCGATTATTATTGAAAGAAAATCAACATCAAATGTGTTTTAGGAAGAATCTTTACTGTAACTTACGATATTGATGAAAGATTTCACTATATATCATGTGCTACTCTACTATTTGCACATAAAATCTCTGGCTTTCTGTGTTTTAGTACAATGTATTTTTAGAGGGTTCAATATTGAAGTAAACCGTATGAATTCATTTCTTTGGTATTATTTCCATACTTTACCATGATAATTTTCAAAGAACATTTGAACATTTTTCATCTGTTTGTTATATAAATTATAGATAGAGTATATAATTCATTATATTGAAACCTATGTTTAAAATTACAGAGCTCTGACACGTACTGAAAGAAGCTACATCATTTACAAGTATACGTTCAAAAGTATATACAAATTTTACATCTGAAAACAGGTTTATGGCTGATATTGAAGACTGCAAACAGTTCCCTGCTTTCAGATAAGTCTTTTAAGATTTAAAAATTCAATCTTGTGTTTTAAGCCTATGACTGTTTACCTAAATTAAAGGAAAATAGTGTTCACATAGAAATATAACTCTGCTAAGAAATTTCTTGGATCAGTGGAGCTGAGGTACAAGACATGAGTTGGATGCTTTGATTATCAACCTCTATGAAATCCAGGCTCTGCAGAAGAACTTCTACTGAAAGCTTGAATATACAAATACCCGAACGATGTTACGTGTTTACATCAGTAGTTAGTGTTAGTGGAATGGCTTAATTTGCAGGAAAAACTGCAGGAGGAACCCTGTATTTTGACAGAGGAAGTTTCTAATAGTTATTGATCATCACTGGTCAAAGGCAGTGCCAGCTTAAACCTATGGCAGATCCTTTGTTGTAGCATTTCATTCAAAGTAGTAAAAGTCTCCAGCTATGCTTTTTATAGCTTCTTCCTCCTACTTCTGTTCATAACTTTTACTCAACATGGGTTTAAAAAACAGAATATTCTCAAAAAATATTCAGGAATAGATTTTACCAGACCTTTGTAATCAACCTTTATCAGATGTTTGATTACTGACTTCTGTTTTAAAAAATACAATTAAATATACATAACCAAGTAAGACAATGAGCTGGTAATTCTCTGTCTTACAATTATCTCTATCTTACTCTTCTGAAATTTATCTCACATAATAATATAAAAAGTGACCTGCTTCTTAGAATGTCTGGCTAACTAAGGTTGTTTGTAATTGGAGAAGAGCCTAATATTATTGTCCTGATTTGTATTATCTTTAACAAGAATGCTTGAAAAGAGATACCTAAAAGTAGGTTAAATACCTATCTATACTTTTAACAAAATCTCCTAAATATAAATCATTAATGGCAGGAAAAAAATCTTTTATAATCCTTGTTGACTGAAATATCCTTGTAAAATTTTGCTCTTGAAGTTAGAGTAATAAGTGCAATATTCACATAAAAGAGAATGTCAACATATTGGTGTTGAAATGCTTTAATTCATTGTTACCGTGGTTACGTGACTTTATATTAAAACTGCTTCATGCTGATGTACTTCATTGCACTGTACCTATATTTTAGCTGTCCTGCAAAAAAGATATAGCTGAAATGTCTTAAATTATTAGCTGTATATATTGGGTCCTGTTCCCCACAAAGAACATCATTCCATGAGCCTAGATGTGTAAAGGAGAAAATTTGAGGTGTATACCATGATAGCACTGTCTCTATGTGATAACTCCATGTATTATCAAATGGTTATTATAGTTCAGTCATGTTCAAGTTTAAAAGCACCAATCACCAGGATGATTATTTCATTCATAATTTCCATTCAAGTTAGTAATAACAGTGGTCTATTGATATACTACTCTCTGCCTTGTTATAGAATTCGTTTTTAATGAGAATTCATTCTTTAGTGAAATTCCCATCAGGAATGAGGAAGAGGTGCCCCGTACCATGTCTTGCAGTACTGTATTTCATAACAGGTACTCATTGTAAGTCTTTGGACCTTATATCAACTTGACCGGGGAAGGCTTTTGCTTTGTTCATGAGTCGTTTACAATTGTTATAAAAATCTATGTGAATAGTTCCTGTACTCTACTCATGGATCCAAAAGTAAATGTTGATCAGTCTCCTGTTTCTGAGGTGGAGGACGATGAGACAAATGAATTTCCATGGTCTTCCGAGGCATAGTAATACTAGCTAGAGGCATATTTTTTACCGTTTAGACTTTGGTCTTCTTCCTTTCCCCCCACAAAGTTTCTTCATAAACATAAAGCAGTTACTGTGCATTTAGATATCTCTAAAAAGTGGCACTCCTGCCTTTATCCATATTATCTACTTTGTCCTCAATCTGCATAACATATTTAACAATGAATCTTAAGAATTGAACATACAGGCTGTTTACTAATGCAGAGTAAAGACCAAAAGGATATTTGCATAATTTTCAAGAAAAAAATTCACAAAATTTGATTTAATATTAGGTAATTTAGATAATTACAACATATGTAATAGATAACAGAAGAATATTTTTAAGTTCCAGTGCCATTTAGCAGAGTGGTTCTGCAGTATTCCCTGCATTGTGATTTTACGATTTGCTTTGGGCTAGAAAAATGCATCTTTGTGTTTGCATCTGCTGTGAAAATATTTTAGCAAAACACATTACAAAAATATAAAATACATTTTTTATTGATCTTTTATAGTGAAAAATCTATGTCTTGGTCTTATGTGATAACCAGAAGATTTATGGGATAAGATAAGCTGTGACACATGTAAGTGGGAAATAGTTTTAGAAGCAGTGTCTTGTTACTGGTTATTTTATCAGTGAAATGTGTTGGAATGGAACTATTACTTTTTCAAAGCCTTGGAAATCTTCCTGACTTATCAACATTTACTATCCTCAAGTTTGCCAGAAATTTAGACCATGAACGTGATGTCAAGCTGATCGCAGTTACCCAATCAAAGGAACTGTTTTCTCTCATATAATTTTTTACACTTGTCATGATTCATCGCTCGCATCAAATGCTGGCCCCCGTTGCTATGTCTTTGGCGCAGGATAAATCAGGCAGCCCTGTCCTGAAGTCAAAGCTGCTGCAGCAGCACAGAACTTGCAGGGGGCATAGCGTCCGCGGGGCCCTTGGTCAGCGTTTCGTGGCGGTTGGGGCGTTTCGTGGCGGTTGGGGTGTTTGGTGGCGGTTGGGGCGTTCGGCGCTGCCGCGCTCTGCCGCGTGCGTTCGGGAGCAGCTCTCGTGGTGGAGGTGCGCGGCCGGCCTAGAAAGGGGTTCATCTCTGAGCTCCCTGTCGAGGCCAGGCTGGGCAGCCTGGGAAGGCAACTTCTCTCCTTTCTGCCACTTGAACTGCGCTTCTGTGGTGGGGCACGGAGAATATCTTGCTGCTTGTTCCCTTTCAGAAATTGCATGCCCTCGGGGTGTACTGGTGGGAGCCATAAAGTTTGCTGGGTTTGAGAAACATCCCTGTATGATGTGTTTTTTCTGGAAAAAAAAATGGGCCCTTTCCTGGATTTCTGAGCCCAGGGTGGAAAGAAAGTCCTGTTGCACCCTCTGTGCAGAATGAGCGCTTCTTTAGTCTGACACATCTTCCATTTAATACTCTTATCTTCTCCTCCTCCTACACCCAGCTTTGCTTCCTTGCACTTCCAGGGGTAATCATCACAGCTGTAGGCCTATTTTTCGTTCAAATTCAGAGCTCCTTCAAGGGCATGTTCATGCTATTTCTATTTTTCTTTCCTGAAATGTCAGACGTTGGCAGTGTTCTCCTAGATACTAGTTTTATAAGCATGGCTGCTATATAAATGATGTAGACATTAACAGTTACCTGATTGAAATTGGCTATATTCCTTATACTTTTGCAATATAGTGAGCATCTTATCATAAATATTCAGTGCTTTTAGTATTTTAAATGAGCTAGCAATCCTAGGTCAGTTGCATGATACTGTATATGTTTTATTTGCTGGCAGAAGATTCACTGTAGCCTCGGGGAAGAATAATCTTTGCAAATTTTTTGCTAGCAGAGTCTTCTCTGTTTTGTGACAGTGGGCTCCTCTTTTTGATTCCCAGGTTTAAAGCAGTCTGGAGGCAGGTATGCCTCTCTTAGTCTTACAAAATGTAGTTAAACTTGGTTTTAAGTGCTTAACACTGTAATGTCTTTGTTGCCATATTAATTGGTAAATTATTACAGATATTTTGCAAACAAAAGCAACTCCTCAAAAAACTCCGAACCAACATTATAGATGTTTTTAGTGATGGTAAATCAGGTTTTGGCTGACAAGATAATTTGCTGCAGTGCACTAGAGCCTTAAAAATAGCTGGAAATCTGATTCTTTATGTAGGTTTTGGATCTGGTCATCAGTTGTAGACCTGGCAATTCTGGGTGCGAATTGGCCACTGGAAGTCATGCAGGTCTGTGAACAGGTGAATGTGTTCATTACCCAAATTGCCTGTCTGCACTTAGCATACTTTCAAAAGGGTGTAAAGGAAAGTATTAGAATACTTATTTAGTTATATCTAATTTCAGAAATTTTTCATTGTTTACAGGAGACAGAGTGACAGGACAAAACAGCAGCGAACAATAAAAGGCAGTTTGCTATGAATCATAGAATGCTTAGGGTTGGAAGGGACCTCTAGAGATCATCTAGTCCAACCCCCCTGCACACGCAGGGTCACCTAGAGCACGTGGCACAGGACTGCGTCCAAGCGGGTTTTGAAGATCTCCAGAGAAGGAGACTCCACAACCTCTCTGGGCAGCCTGTTCCAGTGCTCTGTCACCCTCACTGTTAAGAAATTTTTCCTTAAGTTCCTATGGAATTTTTGATGTTTCAGTTTCCGGCCATTTCCTCTAGTCCTATCAGTGGCCACCACTGAAAAGAGACCATCCCCGTCCTCTGAAAGAAGCACAGGGGGCACCTGGAGTTGAACCAGGGACCTCTTGATCTGCAGTCAAATGCTCTCCCACTGAGCTATACCCCCTCCTAAATTACCTTTGTGTTACACCGAACAATAAAAGGCAGTTTGCTATGAAATTACCTTTGTGTTACATCATATATATATACTGACTTCAAAGGCAATGGCAGTTCTTCTGAAGGTATTTCCTGTCCTATTGTTTCAAATTTACAGATGTGTGATGTCTATAATAATGATATCAAAGACAAATTCTTGTCTTGAAGCATTAAAAATGGATGATTACTGGATTGTTTTTTAAAGAAAAAATGCTCTCAAAATAAAATGTTAATTATCTGTGATCTTGTAAAAATGAAACAAAAAATGTTGATGCAGTGGGTGCAGCTGCTTTGTAATTTTAGTGATGTTCAATAGTAAAACTACAGCTGGAGAAAACAATGCCGCATTTTTAATATAAATGAAAAAAATCATTGCTGTCAAATGAAAATTTTCAGCTTACTGTTGTGTTTAAAAATTCTGTGCATAGTAAATGCCCTAAAAATGTTCATTCAATCCTGAACACTGAGCATTAAACTACTGTTTCACAAAGCTAGCAAAGAAACATGTGTTAGCCCTAAACTGTGCACAGAATGGGGAGGAGAAAATATGCCATACCCAAGGACCATACCCAAGATTGGACTACCTTGTTTCTTTAGGAATCACAGGCAGAGTTCACAAAGACTTCAGAAAATAAGCAGGGATTAACTAGAGATGGACAGGGAAAGGAAGGGAGAGTGTGGAGGCAGTACTTTAAAAATCCCTAAGAGGGGCATGCCTGACCTTTATCTGGCTATGCTAGTAGAGCTTTAAAAGCTCTACTAAAACTGCTAGAAAAATAGGCACATTCATGTGCGTGCACACGTGGTGGAGAGTTGCAGGATGGTGGGACTGTGCTCTCCTCCCGATCTGGTGTGTTGTGGCTTCCCCTTTCCTCCCGACTCGATTCGGTGGGATTCACGTGCCTCAGCGTGCGTTTTGTGGAAGCTCCGCCGTTTAATTGGCACCCGGACTGTGATCCTGCCATCCTTGACACTGCATCCTTATGATGGCTCTATGCTGTTAATCAGCTAATTGCAAAGAGGTACAGGGTAAAGGTGCAACTCTGATGATCAGGTCAAATTGGCTGCTCTTGGACTAGTGTTTGTCACGAGCTTTTTTGTTAATTGGTGCAAAGCTGTATTTAGTGCCTTGCAGTATTTCTCACCTTTAATCTGTGATATAGACCCAGGTTTTTCAATGGCAGAATCCATTCCCTGCACTAAACTGAGTGCAGGTGGGGAGCTGACAACTCTGAGGAGGCAAAATGGTGGTCTTAGGACATTGGGCAATATCTGCATGGATTATATTTCTCTCCTCCATACTAATTATAGTGATTTTGCTTGAGTGGAAATCTATATCCAGGCCACAGGAATTGGACTAAAGAAGATAAACGCAGTTATTTCCTCTGGGTAGTATTTATGTGGCTATACACTTAAGAGCTGTCCAGTCTCACCTCTGTGTCAAGGTGCCTCCAGTAAATCAGCTGATGAGTTGACCTCAGCTGCAAAGAGCCAGGGTTGTGCTGTTGGAATGAGTCTGCTGTCTTTTGATAGTAGTTTTTAATAAAACCTTGATTTATCACAATGATAAATATTACTAATTTATATTAACTTCAATACGGATTAAGCACAGTTCTTTGTACAATGAGGGTGGAGTTTGGGTATTTGTCAAGTCTTGAGAGGCTGTTTGGTATCATGCAATGATGTTTGAGTTAGTTGTCCAGCAGACTCAAGCACAAGCTTCCTAGCTAAAAAATAAAAATAACAAAGATGTACTTTTTTGTAAGTGCTCTATTCTAAAGGTGCTCTTTTTGTTTGTGATTTAAGAATGAAAAGTAGTAAGAAGATGAGACATATATGATATCTTTTATGAAGAGGACTCCATGTTTGAACTTGGCTCTTTTTGTGTCTAATGTGTATTGCATTTAGACTTATTTTTTGGCTCAACTTGTTTTGCCTTGTGTTCTAGCTTGAATAGTTATAGAAAGAATGTTTACAGCTAGAAATATATTCTTAATCTATATTTAAACTATAATTTAATCAAAAATCTTACCATGCTGGAAAGTTTGGGATCTGAATTTCACCGTCATTCTGGCCAACTAGCAAACTGCATTTCTTAATATCACCTAACAATTATTAAGAAAACCTCTGTATGTCCTTGACTCTTTTGACACTGCCAGTCAAAATTTGTCTTCCCTTTGGGCATGTCTTATGAGCTGCTCAGATTCAGAATAATTTATAATGAGTAAATCAAACAATTCTCTAACACATTAATGGCCTTAATTTCCTCTTTCTCCTCAAGGTCTAAAGATTTGATTGCTGTGTTGAGAATATAAAAATGAACATTATAAATTGAAACCTGTCAGAGATGGTCAGAAAGAAAAAAAAAGTGCTGATATAAAAAACTTTTAAAGGCACATAAAAATGGACAACTTTTGGCTACTGTTCCAACTATGCATCAGAAATATGTTCTTGGTTTACATTGTAGTAAATACCATTTCTTTACATTAAAGTGATTTAAAGAAAAAGTGACATAATAGCTATGTATTCTAATATATATGGAATAATTCATTTACTGTAAACCTGTAAAAGCATTTGCTTGCATTTTGTGCGCAAGGAATCCAAAAGAAAAGATGATCCAAAAGAAAAATTATTTTAAAAAGTAAACTGTGCCTCAGCAGACCTTTAGTTATAACATGTAAATAAGCAGTACATCTGTGAAAATAAACCTGATATCAAAAAAAAAAAATAAAAAAATGAGGCATTTTCTGATTTTCTCTTTGTTTATAAACTGTTTCTAAGTTATGCATTTAAGGTACATATCACTTTGATTTCGATTTTAGTAGCAGCAGAACATGATTTTAATTAAGGTTTGGAGCTCATCTAGTCCAGCCTGACCTTCTCCACACGTATCTTAAAGCAGGGCAAACGAAGTTAGATAACTCCAGACCTTTTAATTTAAATTTTGAATTTTTGCAGGATCTGTGGACCATGTGACAGCATTTGACCACGCTCATGGTCATGGTAGGACAAGAAAAGTTCTAACACCCAGTGAGAATTCCCCGTACTCCAGCGTGTGTCCATTGCCTTTGTCATGTCACTGTGCTTCTCCATCTCCATCTTCTCTTTGCTTTTCCAGGAGGTGGCTGTGAACAGCAGTAAAGTTTCTTGTCAGCTCCCAGGCTTCTTCATCTGTCCTCAGATGTAGTTGTGTGGCCATAAGCTTCAGCCCTCTCATCATCTCGGTGGCCTCTGCTGGGCTTCCTCCAGCATGTCCGTGTCTTCCTGCTCCTGGGGAGCTGAAAACTGGGCACAGTACTTCAGACATGGCCTCACAGAGACATACCTAAGGCACTAAGTCAATGCTCTAATGAAAACTGAGCAAGAGCACACCAAAAAGATGGTTTTGGTCTAAAAGCTTGTGGGCTAGATGACTGCTAATGGTCAGAGACAGAGATAGCCGTATGAGAAAGGGCAGTAGCCAGAGCATGGCAATAGTGAGTGGCAGAATGGAGAAGTGACCTTGAAGACGAAAATAAACCAAAAAAAAATTGAGGCAGCGGAATATGGGAGAAATGTCTGCAGGATACCTTAAGAGAACTGTTGTATAGTGATACCATAGGACATGATATCGAAGAACCAGTGTATTTATTCTGTATAGCATGACAGTAGGACATATTTGCATCTTAAAACACTGACAGTCCTTCTGTATTTTGCATTTCATCCACTAATTAACATACAACTTAACTGGGATATTATTATATCTTATATGTTTTGAACACAATTTTAAAGTTGGAAAAGAGCAAATGCCTGCCTAGCAGTATTGCTAGCTCTATATGACTTTGTTTCAAGGTGGGAATTAGAATAAGTCAATTATATGTCATCTAATGGTTTCCTAATAGCAGAGAGGCAGTGCTGAATTGAGTGAAATTTAAACAGATTTTTTCAGGGTCTTTTCACCTGGATATTCCAAGAGTTTGACTGCAAAAGGTGATCTCTGGAGGATCGACATTTGCCCAGGAGGTTGCTGCTAAGTGCCCATCCATTTCCATGATTCCAGTATCATTAATGGAAGCTGGTGATTTCCATTTTTCTCCTTGAGTTAGTCTTGTCAAACTACTAAGGCTCAGAACATATATCCCTGTTATGAATATCATCTCCTTCAATTCTTTTTATTGTCATTTCAAGTAATCAGAAAATAGAGTTTCAGTTAATGCTTAATGTTTTTCTACATCTTACAGGAAAAAAATCTTGAAACCTATATTTTTTTTCTTCCTCTTTATGGTAATGACTTACCATCTTATCTCATAAGATATTTTTTATTATTGCATCACAGGAAATAGTTTAGAATTTTTAATCCAATATTTCCTCTCCTTCCTTCCTGATGCCATTTTAATGAAAGTTGAGTATTTGCATAGTTTTTATGTTTTTAACTGCATTTCAATTAATAAAAGTTTAAGGTAAATCCAAATGAGCTGTTACATGTTTTGGATAATAAAGTTCTCATTCAGCAGGGTGTTTATGTTGCAGAAGGTTTTTTTTTTTTTTCCTCAGTTTACTGTTGTAAAATTAATTTCTTTCAATTTTCAACAAGATTCTTCAGCATTTCATTTTGCTGACTTGAAGCAATCCTGCTTCCTGCATCTGTGGTAAGCAATTAAACCATTTACACTAAATACTTTCTGAAGTCTTGAAAAATTAAATATGGGATATAAACCAAAGGCTGCTACCAGTATGGCTGGGGTAAGAACTAGTTTATTGACTATTATAGCTGGTATTATTTTTAACAAACGTTTTAGTTCAAAAATAAATGAATCTGCCTTAAATACATACAGAACAAAATTTGAAATGAATGATTTCATTTTTAATATTTGCATTAAAATATTATGAATTTATAGACTTTGGGGCTTAGTCCTACTATCATGATATTTGAGACCAGAGGGAATTTTACAGAAATACCCTGTGTAGAAACAAGCAGTTCTGTGAAAAACAAAGCTCGTGATGTCTGGTCTGTCTTAGTTAGAATTTTTATCATCTAGCACCTTTGGCTGCCTTTTTTCTCACAGTTTAAAACCTTCTCTTCCTTCTTCTGTGTCTTTCAAAGATCTACCCTTAGCCTTCTCCAGGAAGGTACAGATAGCGCCTTCCTTAGAGGATACCAACGTGAATGGGACACGTAGAAATTCAAAGCGTTGCTGCTTCTATTTTTGTTGGATCTGGCCTCTGTATTTGGAAATGCAGGGTGCTCACTGTAATTTTGCATAAGTATTATGCATTTTCAACTAAGCAGCTCAGCTTTGACAAACAGGCATTCTGGATATAAAGAATTCCAGTGGTAATTCATAAATTACCACTTTTAATAAGATACAAAATACAGACAGGTAATATTAAGTCCTTAGCTAGCAATTATTTAGAAGAAATAACTCTTTATTCTTATCTCCCTGTTTTACACATTTTATATAAGTTTCCTACATACAGGTAATGTTTGACATTTTATTTTTGTGGCAATATATATTTCTGAAAACAAGGATATTTCGTGACATGCAGAAAAGGCTTCTACAGAAAAAAAAGCCAACAAAAATAATTTATAATATTTTCCTAGATTTTCCTAGAGTTTAGGAACTTGAATATTTGTTCATTTAGAAGTTAATACAATGGCACAAAGATGTGACAATAAATATTTTAACAGCATGTAACAGGTTTCTTGCGAAAAAAGGCAACCAAAATTATTACACTGTAAAAGAGGGATTTTTGTAGATTAGAAAGGTACGCAGCATAAAAGTCACCTTTGACTTTATAAAGATGTATGGTCCTGCATAAGCAATGCTTCTGGCTAAGTAGGAAAGAGTAATTGCTGTGTATCCAAAAAAAAAAAAAAAGAAGTGTTTAAACTAGGTACTTAGTTGTATTTATTGCTGAAGCTAAAATAAGTCTTGTCTCTCCAAGATGTTTGACATTTATGATAATACCATAGGGTGTGTTTTATTTTTTTTTTTTACTTCCATAAACAGATTGTGAATTATATACATAATATTCACATGTGGATACATTGAGGTCAAAGAGAAACATGCCTTTCTGGTGATATTCTATTGCACATCTAAATTTTCTTGAAATTCAAGAACTCTTTTAATATGTATGAAAGCCAGAGCATTCAGGCTTTCTCCTGCTATAAATTCAGTGTGGGATACTGTTACTGAGGAGCCATATTTTCACCCACAAAATTTTTATTTAAATTTATTTAGAATTTCCTAGGTATATCCATTGTTTTTTATAAACTTTGGTAAATGGTTTGCTGTATTCAAGGCAAGAGTATATAAAGCATAATCCTCTTTCATTTCCTTATTTACCTTATATGTATCCCATAAAGTGAAAAATATCTATGACGAACTTCTGTGTGTAGAGTTGGTGATGGTGGCCTTCTACCTCGTCACTTTGGGGTGATTAGTATTTATCTGTGACGCTTGGGATTTTCTAATAGACCTCCACCATGTACATTCGAGTAGCTGGGGGAGTAGTTCAAAACTAGTTCACATACCACGTTCCCCTCTGCTATCACAGTTACTGTTCTTTCTAATTCTTTTGGTTTCGTTTTTGTTTTGGGGAGAGAGTGCAACCGAGGGGCTAGAGAGTGGTTACAATTTATTCTTGTTTCTCAGAAAGATGGGTCTGAAATGTTCTTTTGGTGAACTCTGTGCTCAAGAATTTTTGATGAACTAGGATCAGATCCTGGAGTTTGCTAATTCTGGATTCTGGAGTGGAGATCTGGGTTCTGCTGGGACCAGGTATGACCTTTCAGGATCATTCTCTTGAGTTTGCTAAGAATCTCGAATAAGTTAACATTAAAATGTTTAAATAGCAAGGAGAGAAAAGGTAAATTCCTGGTATGAATGAGAGTTCTCAGCAACACCAGTGTTAGATGAAACTTTTCCAGGCTTCATTTTTATTATTGCTGAGGGGGAGGAAGAATGGAAGAAGAGGGCAAGAGAGGTACCTCCTTGCAGAACAGGATGGTGATGGACAAAG
Organism: Tinamus guttatus; assembly: GCF_000705375.1. The sequence continues at coordinate 446,285 of NW_010589222.1, read as the reverse complement.
ATACCTGACCTGCTGATGTCCTGGGATACCATGCTAGCAGTTCTGTAATTCTTCATGAAATAATAACACATTACGTTGTTTACGCCTGTCTTTGCAGGGTTAATGCTTTGTAGTTGGGAGAGTTTGGAGGGTACTGAGGCTGATTGTACGTGTCCTGCTTCTGGCATTTCCGCTCACGTCTCCTGCCGGTGCTTGTCACCGAGTTCTGGGCTTATTGACCTCTGATTTTGTATGAGAGTGCTTATAGATATGAGCCTCATAATGAGGATACAGCGAGTCCGAATAATGCAGTAAGTGGGCATTACAGTGCAGCTATTAACAGGGCCAAGTTGCGTTAGCAGCAATCGGTGTGGAGTCTAGTATGAAGTTATTACGCTGCCATTACTGTGTCAAAGCCATCTCTACGCTAGTCCATGGAGACCACATTATTATGTCATGATAGGAGATTATGTCTTTGCACTAAATGGTTTCAGAATAAGTCTACAGAGACCTAATTATATTGCCATTGCTGCTTGAGAGGATTGTTTAACAGTAAAGCATTTTCAGTGGAAGCTCAGTTACAATGACAGAATAGAATGAAATTATGACAGTGTATTTTTTTTGCTAGAAAATGAAAGGAAAGAAACAAAGCAACATCAATTATCATCTAAGGTTAAACCAGAAACACACAGTAGAAGCTGGATTTACAATCAGCCTAACTTAACTCTGTCTTCTTGTGACTAAAACACTCCAGTAAATAACAATTGTCTCTAAATTCCCACAGCAAATGAATTTTTAAATTGTGAAAGCTGCTTTTACTAGCACGATGCTACAGTGCCTGTTAACAGATTTATGCTACTCTGATAACATGATTTGTTTCTGAAGGGCCAGCTACTGCTCCAAACTAATTATGCATCCAATGTTTCAAAACAGAGCTTTTGATTGCAGTGTTAAGTGGACAGTAGCAGGTTAGAAAATGAATTTATGCATGATTGTAAACATATGTCTATTACCAATGTTATATTTTAATATGTATGTTTACAACTTCATCCAGATAGAAAAGAAAGTTGTTGCCATGAAAATTTGATTAATACTAATAACAAAGTAAACAAAACTTTTCCCAAGATAGAGGACAAATAAAGGCAAGATCAATTCTTGCAAATGTTTATTTAGATCGCCTCTCAGACTATGAAGATGTTATTCATTACCTGTTCTGTAGATGTGGTGTCTCCTTTAAATTGCTATAGAAAATCAATGCTCTGAGTAGGAGAAAAGCCATGGTCTGCTATAAATCAAAAGAATAGATGTTAGTGCTATAAATTTAATACAGAAGCAATGAAAACAAAACAAATATCACTTTGCCATTTTTGTTAATGAAGAAAAATTGTTAAAGTTTTATAGCATAACTGGAACTCAATCAAGATTGAGATTTTCCTGGCAGAAAATAAAATAATACCAAGAATTAAAGCAAAAGTTCAAATGCATCCTTTTGCCTGCAAATAAACATTTTAATTAGCTTATATATGCAAGTTTAAACAGATTTCAGGTTTTAAAAATAAGTAAGGTTAACTTCTATGTCTTTGTAGAAGTCTTCTGTCACTTAAGTCCTTCATCAGCTAAATGGAGGAAGCTGAAATGAGCCACAATTAGTTCTACAAATTGAGGAGTTGGAGAAAATTGGTTAGAGTTAATAAAGCTGGGGTTTAGAGAACAGTAAGGGGAATATAGTACTCATCAAGTAATCAATCAGCCTTAGCAAGTATAGTGCTAATTCTGTCTGTCTGATATATCTATTTTGGTATTTCTAATGTATCTATCGCTATGATATCTGGATACCATGTGTCAGATTTAGCAAGCCTCATTAAAATGTATTGTAAAACCTAAATTAACAAAAAAAAAAAGTAATACATTTTCTTTAATATAGAAATTCAGCAATAATAGAAAAAAAGAGACTATGGGAGTTCAGTGCTCATAGTTATTGAATCTGAAATGTGTGGTTTCATCACTTAGTCGTATCCTAAAATGCATATTTTTATTTGTAGTCACAACCAATGGTGAATTTTGTTGGATTTTAGAGTTGCATTGAAAATAAAGCTGAGTTTCCTGTGTAAGAAGCTAATGATTTTCCAGAAGGTCCTGGCTACAATGCAATAGCCTAGATGTACAGATAGCAAGGAGCATTATCTATATTAAAACTAACAGATTAAGGAAATCTGTAAGGGTGGGAAAGAGCTGGTCATGATGTGCATGCAAAGGAAGGAGAAAGGTTCCATGTCTAATGATAGAGTACTGCAGAAGGAAAGGTTGAGAAGGAGCTACTCTTACCTTTCATGTTTGCTATACCATAGTTATTGCGTAATTGCAAAAGCAGTATCGTGTAATGACATGTAAGATATCACAGAATGGAAATGTGAAGGCTTGTCCTTCCTCTCAAAGGAATATGGATGGACCGTTATCATTTTAATTTAAAAACAACAACAAAAAGGTCTGGCCTTTAGAGAGAAATTGGGGAATGTTCAAGGACAGATTTTGGAAAGACTCCCATAGCCTGTTTTCGGCAATGGACCCAAGAATTTCATTGATGGAAGGCAGTCCCCATTCTCATTTAAGATAATTGCCTGAAGAAGGAAGAATACTTAAGAATCACTTGACATCATTTGTATGATCACAACAGCTAGGTTATTAAAATGTTTATACACACAAATATTAATTTTTACAAGAATCATCCCTCTATCACCTTCTCCCGTCCATTGGACTCCCGTCCAGTCCATTAACTTAGCTGACTTAAGGAGTACATCCTCATAATACC
>NW_010589222.1:411839-443466 GCF_000705375.1 Tinamus guttatus | reverse complement strand
TAAATGTGAACTTTTACAACCTCTTCGCTTTTATTACGTAGTTCAGTATTGCATTATACTCTCACTTATCCATCATTTGACCTACAGATCATACTAATGGCCAGCAGAGATCTGTGCTTCTCTGCTGATAAATCTATGCAATATATAACTGTACCTATATAATATAGTGCTGAAAAGAGCCGTAGAGTGTTTTCCAAGTTTGGAGGCTCTCTTTCTGGAGTTCACACGGCAGGTTCATCCTGAGTTCTATGGCTCTTGCTAATTCAGAGCACCTCATGCTAAAAATCTCTGATGCATCACTGATCCTTTCACCACTCCCATCTGTGTTACAGTGAGCCGTAAAAGGTGCTTTGAGTTATTTAGTTCATCACTCTGCCAAAGGGTGGGATCAGCAATAGCACATTGACTGGAGCTAGACTTCTTGTAGCTAATTCCTCTTGGCTACTGTCAGATTCAAGTCTGTATTTTCTCGTTTTCAGTGGTGTGAGTTTTGCTTCTGGCGGGGCACAAAACAGGACAATGCTGTTGTAAACTCAGTGTTGTTTTGTTTGCATTTGGAGGAGGAGATTGGTCATTGAATAAAAGCAAGGATATAGTAATATAAAAGATTCCTTGGTGATCCCACACAAATATTCTGTTTCTTACCTCATGAAATAGAAACCAGTTACTGAAATACTCTAAATTATTTTAGGTAAAATATTATAGAAGTCATTATGTAAATAAAGTTAAAAAAGACTAAAAGGCCAATGACAGAGAACTGGGAAATGCTCGAATTAGCATAAATGTATTCAATACAGACTTTATGAGTGTTACACATCTATTTTAATGCTATACACAGTGATAAAAGCAATTATCCTATATATTTTTATATTTCTTTATATGTATATATACATAGATATAAATCCATAGACTCAATCATTAACCTGAATTTTATTATATCCTATTCGGGCTTATTCGACCTGAAAGTGATATTATTTCATGCTAGATGTGAATGTATTCTGCACACTTAACTTGTTTCATGAGAATAATTTAACTATTTAAACAGCAGTATTCTCACTAAACAGTGCTTTCTGTATGGGTCATTTGTAGTAGTGGTTCCTTCTGAGATCAACAGGACAGGTCTTAAATGTTTGAGCTATAAAATACAACTTCGTTATTCGTTTTAGCATGCCAGAATTTAAGCTAAGACATAATTGCACAGTATAATTAGATTTTAGCCTCCTATAGCCTCCACTCACTTTTTCCAAAACTTTTCTCCAAATTTTTCCATTCACTTTTTTTTCCCCAAAAACACTCCAAGTTACTTATCAAAATTTTCTTACAGATTGATGAAAGGTATACCACATTCATCCTCATACAGCTTTTCCAAAATTTGTTATCTTATAGGTGCAGCATATCAGATGTGGGCTCTGTCCAGTCGCTGCAGAAACTGATGGTATTTTGGCATCCATAATGTTGGAGATGTCAGATACAAAATCTCCTGAAAGCCAAAGAGAGATTTTTCCTCTTGATATGTGTTATGGTATCTTTGTTACTTATTATTTTAGAATGAATGAATGTTATTGAGAATGTTTTAGATGTACAGACATAGAATCAGATAGAATGTACAGTTATTTTCCAGGAAGTTTATGTCACCCTTGAAATGTTATATATTTTACTGTATTGTTTTAATGCAAAACTCTTACAACTTTACCCATAAAAATCCAATTTCTGCTTGATAAACTCTCAAATTAGTTTCAGATAATTGCGTTTTCAAAGTCTTCTCACATGTATCTGCTGTCAATTTTTTACAGCTCACTGAACCATTTCAAATTACATCTGGTTTGTCTTACAAAATAAAAATGAATGATTAAAGATGTTAAATGTTTCTCTGTCAAAACCTTTGTTTTTACCTTCTGTTTTACAGACAATTTCCACTTCGCTTTTTTGCACGCAGCCGCTCCGGGCCGCATGCTGAGAAGAAAAGATGCCGTTTCAGGTGTGTTGTTTTATACATGATGCCGCCCGTGGCGCTGGCGCCGGCGCGTGGGCTGCGCTCGCAGCCCTCCTCGCCCGGAGCCGCTCGTGGGGCCGTGGGCCAGAGCTCTGCAGACGTCGCAGGAACTGGCCCCGCGGGGCCCGAGCAGCCCCACAGCGCTGTGGACGTAGCAGAGGGTGCATCGATGCTTCTAGCAGCATTTCTAGAATCACCATAAAGAAATGCATGGGATTTATCTTGTCCTTACGACTGCCAAGACACTGCTTTTAGGACATTCTTTTTCTTATTAGCCTTCTTATTTTTTCTGCTCTTGCAGGTTTGTGCGTTTCCTCTGTACATCAGCTTCCACTTTGTGTTGACTCTTTTGAGCTCCTCTGAGACTCACTTTTTTCTTTGCCTTAGAAGACAAGGCCTAACGTCTGTTTGGATGTCCCTTGCAATTATTGCAGCTCCTTCCCTTTGTGCAATTATTGCAGCTCCTTCCCTTTGTGATAAACAGAATGAAAACATAACCAAATTATTTCTCTTTCTAATGGGAGTACTAGGGGCAGGAAAAACACCCAGCGTGAAAAAAGCAATGGTAAGATTTTTAGGAGTTTCTATGACATTATTAGGGACTGTTCCCACTGAGCTTCAGATACAGCTCCTTCTAGCTATATCTTCTTAAAATACAGGTGGGTATTGGCTTTTCACCAGGGCTTTGTCAGATATATGTGTCTAGAGATCTCATCATCAAATTCTGAACAGATTTAGCTGTGTCTATCATATAGCTTAGAGAGAGCTTCAAACAACGTGCAGTAGTGAAAAACCCATTTCTTTACACTGTTATTGTAGTTCCTTTCCATGTGAATCATTCAGTGAGTCTTTCTCTGAAGTCCCACAGCAGACCTATTGCCACCCGAATTTCTCTGGAACTGGAGAGCTATCCATTGGAGCTCTACTGCTCCGTGTATTACTTACCATCAAAACCCTCCTGTTTCCTCCTGGGTTTCAGGAGGCAGCTCTGCACTAGGCTCACGCTGTCGAGCTGTTGGCCAGTCTCTGTTTGGGAACGCAGGTTGCCCTGTACCTGACAGCTTTCTCCATTTTCGCACCTCGACTGCTGCAACTTCTTCCACGTGTCCAGTCGTTTCATCCTATTGGCCTTTCAGAGGCCCAAAGGACAGTGAGGGTTGCAGGATAATCTTCCTGTCAACATGCAAGTCTTAAGCTTAAGCAGGTCAGAGAGCAGGCGTGAGAGCTTCATGCAAGCTAAGATCCTGAGAGCTGTAACAGCAAAGGAAAATCTGCAATAGGAGTAACTGAATGAATTCATTATTTTTCTTTGTTACACTTATTTTGTTCTTAATAGTTGGCAGGAATGTATCATGCCATCCTGTAAAACACAGCGAGCTGGAGGTAGGTCAGCATGAAGGGCACCTCGAATGTGTCTTCATGATTCATCCCCAAGTCATGCTCCACACTGGAAAGTCCTAAAGTGGGCACTACAGCAGTCTCTAACTCCTTCTGCCAATAATTCTGCTACTTGTAAGAATTTTGAAAGTATAAGGGATTTTGAACAATGTTATTTTTCAGAAAGATTAGAATTGGTGCTTTGTAGTAGACAATTTGGGGATTTAGCTTAAAAAATAAGAAACTTTGGGGTTTCCTGTAAAGAAGGAGACATTTCTAGATTTTTTTTTTTTGCTTTGAAAATCCATGTTATTCCTTTAATAGGAATAATATTAACGTTAGTTTTTGCTCTTCACCGTATTAAAATATAATAAGTTAATTATTGTCAACGAATTGGTCTTAATGATCTAACAATTATATCAGTTGGCTGGTTAAATGCTTATTTAAGACTTCCTATTTATCTTTTGCAGACAGCAGATGCAGATTATAACAATAGCTATACTGGAAGTGACTGCAGATGGTCCTGCTTCTATGTAAAATAAACCATAGGGAGTTTGTCACATTACAGTGATAATATTCTGCAGTCTTACATCAGTTACTTTAGCCTTAAGACATTGTGTCATGCAGTTCTTACAGAATTTGGAAAGTATTGAGGTATATTTAAGAGCAAAACTAACTGAAACTGTGCAATATACAAGGATTAGAGATTTTGACCTATGGATCATGGTTCAGGTCACATCTTGTTTTGAGATGAGATTAATATTTTGGTCTGAACTCTAGTTTTTAACCTATTTTCCCCATATCCAAGCACCAATGTAATCAATAATCTTTGCTGCTAATCTCATATAGAATGTGAAAGGATATATCAGAAATTAAAAAGGCACTGTAGACAAAGGCAGAATCATCAATCTGAGACTTTCATAATTAATAAGCTAGAAATTAAGTACATTAGATGAGCAAGTTGCAGTTTGTGCACATATCCATTAGCCATAGGCACTTAATATGAATTTTTGTGGTACAACAAAACAGAGTTTCTAATAGTGCTCTCCCAATATCCTGGTTTATAATCACAGTAAAATCATCTGTACAAGTTTGGCATTACGTGTTTTAGAAAAATCAAAATTAAAGTTCACCAAAATTTGATGATGCTTTCTTTCTGAAAAAGGTATTTATGAGGAAATATAATAAACTATCCTATCTTTCAAATAGAATTAATCAATTTTCCCTATTTCAAACTTCTGAGCATTGCTCCAAAGTACTTGATAATAGATAACTTTGTTTTTTTCTCTTCAGCATTGTCACAGGACAACAGAATATTTTCAGCATTTGCTTTTGATCACTTTTCTTCTTTTCTGCTGAGTAATAATATTTTGTATTTTTACAGTATATTTAATGTGAGATCTCAAGATGATTAATTTACCATATTCTTGCTGTGAATTTACATACTTAGTATGGAAAATGGAATTTTCAACTCATATTTTTAAAGAAATGTGAATCTAATAAACATGCACTAATTAGTGTGAAGACTTACTTGGTAAGTACTAAAGTGCAAAAAGATCTCACAGCACCAAGCTTAACTGTTGGCTAGGGCATATAGATGACAAGAGTATCACAAGTAAATAGCTTTAAACAGAGTTTGGCAAAAAAAAAAAAATCCTGATCATTATGGAAAAGAAGAAACATTTAGGATGAGATCATTCCTGGATTAAGGATTATCTTTATTTCATTATCATGACTGATGTGATTTATACATAAGATATTTTGTATATGTTAACAAGATAAAAAGAATGGAGACAGCTGGTCTGCTCTGTGTATGTAGTCAGCATTTGGGTCACCCTGAATGTCAGCTAAATGCCATAACTAATACTCCTCCTCTCTAAAAACAAGCGCTGTAATGAGATTACAGCCCAATTGTCTAGAATTATGAAATAGGTTTAATTTTAGCATTATATGCCCGTGTAAAAGAGGAGAGGTTTGCTGTGATAAGGCTAGGGAATGTTACATTTTTCTTCTAGTCTGCCTGTTATGTGAGCTAGCTTATTAGAATTGTACTTTACAGGAAAAATGCTTAAAGGGTTTTGAGAAAAAAAAAAAAAAGGAGCTGATTCTGAGTTTAGTCCAGATAGACTGATCTTTCTTAATCCATATAAACTCAACTTTTAAAACAGAGTTTTCTGAGATGTTGGTGTCCATTCTTCCTCATGCTTTTTTTTGAGAGCTCTTCTTTCTTTTCCAAAGCATGGGACATTGTCTGTAGAAGGTCTCCCCAGTTCAGAGGAATCTGATCTAAACATGGTGCAGAACTATAGCTCTAGGAGTAACCTCTAAAATGTTATGATACTTCTCTAATCTCTCTCCTCTTAACAATTTTCATTGCTTAGTATTTGCAAATATTCAGCACTATTATAATAAACAACTCATAGTGCTCCACAGGGATATTGTTACCCCCTTAGAATGGGATAAATAGTATAAATTTTAATGATTTTTTAACAAATGCTGTGATACTTGCTCATGTGCATAATGGGCTACCACACTGGGAAAACTGAGTATAAAGGAAGATAAAAGATATGCCCGGTAGAATTTTCATGGCACAGCATTATTAGAGAATGCACATTTTTTAGCTTTTCTAATTCAGCTTCTATTTCTAGCAGATGGCAAATTTTATTCTTTAGAATTCAATTACCCAAGTAGCTAATTAGAACTTTGAGATATTAGAAGTAGAGAACCTTAATCACAAAATCTTTTGGAGTAGCAAGTTTTTGCACAATTTATTTATTAATATTTTGATTTGTCCTTACTAGATGTAGGCCAAGACCTCCAAAAATATAAGTGCAATTGGAAGTGACACATGCAGGTAATGCTTTTCCTCACAATCACCCAGTAATTTCCAATATTGTGTGTGTGTTCAAAGTTAACAATTTTGCATGAGTATAGTTAGGTCTAGTTTAGGAAGACTGGAGACTTTCAATGTACAAAGCATTAAAGGGCATTGTTCTTTAGGGTTTTTGGTGCTGAATAATGAAAATATATTCATTATGTGGAATGATTAATGTAGCTGAGTAAGGTTCAAAGTACTTGGACTCATTTTCAGATAAAATCTGAAATCAAGGTGCTAGTCCATTCAGACTACCTTCTGGAAAACCTTATGTGAATAGCTCTTCACAGTGAATTACTGGTACTTTCTGGTCTGTAGGATCAAAAAATAAAAACCCAACTTTTTTTTTCTATTTTTAATTTAGTTAGAGTTTTGTTACTGACTGAAATACTTTAGAAGTTTATACAAATAAAAATAGAGAAAGTTCGAGCTTATTTTTCATAAAGAATAGGTAAAAACAAAGTCTCCGTGATTTTAAGAACTAGATTTGCTTATTTGGATTTGCACTTCTTAAGGTTAATATGGAATCTTAAAATAAATCCCCATGTTGCATATTGTTTCATGTGATTGAATATTAGCTTATATAAGCTGCAATTGCATCTAAAATGCTGTGCTCTTACCTAAATCTTCGATTGATCAAGTCAATAGCATAAACAGATTTCAGGATATTGCTTTTTTCCCCCCTTTTTTTAAAGATGTCATACACTTTGTTTTGTTTCTTTCAGGAGTTCTGATTGCAAAAGACTCACGTAGACTTTTAAAACAAACATAAAAGGAAAGATCTAAATACTTGGTGATATGTGGGAGACCAGAAGACCTATAACACTTGCTTCTGAAGTATTTCCAAAGCTGATATGAGCACAGAAGTGACAGATTGAGTACACGGCCACCCCAAGATACCGAATGCATTTGTACTCAATGCATTTGTACCTTTACTAGATATAGCACTTTGACTCTTTTGAATTATGTAGTTACACTACCATGATCTACTGCCTCAAACTGATATAATGGTAATGCCAAGTAGTGAAATATACGGCATAAATAATTGTTCTTCAGCCAAGGGATCCATCTGAGGAAAACAGCTTTGTCTGTTTTTCCTAGGACATCAAACAAATGAATGAGGAAACAAGCAGCCAAACGAATAACTTTTTAAAGAATGCTGAAAAATTACATAGGTGGCATAGGCAAGATGTATAGAGCTGTGAGGGGAAAAATGCTTATCAGTATATGTCATGACATCCCTGGTAAATATGAATGCTTTTTGCTAGTCTTCATAGACTTTAGTATAGAAAAAATACAAGATTATCCTTTTTCTTCCCCAAGTAATTAGTCCAACTTTAATTATGAAGTCAGTAGCCTGTCTATATCAGAGAGGTTCAATATGAGAGAAGTACTTGATTCAGTACGGTTTTAAATCCCCAAACAGTAATAAAAACATGCATTCATAAATCTGTCACTTAAGTAGGAAGCAAAATAGTAAAACGAGTTCTTGTTACTAGTGAAAGTAAAAATTATATTAATCTTTTTGCATACATGTGTGAGACATTTCCATTTATCTTTATAGTCGGTGGTTTTTGAAAACAACCCCCAGACTCCACAGGCATCTTGCTGAGATGATGATAGCTGGAAACATCAAACAGCCACGGTGAAGAAAAAACAGGATGATTTGCATGGCTTCATTATAACCAGCCTTTCTGTGAGTTTGCCTTGGATCTGCCTTGTGGACTTGCACGCTCTCTTCGTTGTTCCAAGGTGACATTCAAAGACGTTTAAGGGACTGGAGCATCTATCGTATGAGGAAAGACTAAGCGAGCTGGGCCTGTTTAGCCTAGACACGAGAAAACTGAGAGCAGATCTGATCAACATGTACAAGTACCTGAGGGGTGAATGTAGGGAGGATGGGGCCAAACTCTTCTCGGTGGTGGCCAGTGATAGGACAAGGGGTAAAGGGTGCAAGTTGAAACACAGGAATTTCCATCTCCATGTGAGGAAGAACTTCTTTTCTGGGAGGGTGAGAGCACCCTGGAACAGGGTGACAGAGCCCTGGAACAGGCTGCCCAGAGAGGTTGTGGAGTCTTCTTCTCTGGAGATCTTCAAATCCCGCTGGATGCCACCCTGTGCCATGTCCTCGAGGTATCCCTGCTTGAGCAGGTTGTACTAGATGATCTCTAGAGGTCCCTTCCAACCTAACCATTTTGTGATTCCATGACCTTCCCTGGTAGGCCTCGTGGCAGAGGTGCTGGTGGCAAGGGGACACCCCGCATCCTCCCACACTGGCTGCTTCAGCAATAGCCTAAAATGAGCTGGCCCACCATGTGCTGGCATCTCTGCTACTCCTGGCCACGTTCCCGAGTTCAAAGCCCCTCTGAAGTCACTTAGGGCACATCACCAAGCTTAAACACGCCTCATGAAACACTTGGCCTTCGAGCAACCGTGCCGGGGATGCATCACTTATGTTCCTAACTAAAATAATTTTACTTCATAAAATGAAGATTTTTATAGCCAGTATGCAACTGGAAGTTAAAATAGCTGTATGAGGCTTTCAGAGTAAGATTAGTATTTAGAGGAATAGTAGTATTTAATGCTGATGTGTGGGTGTGCTTTTCTTAACCAAATAGCTAGATTCGTAAAACATAAGTCATTTCCAAAGCCTTTTCCAAAGGCAAATATGGTTAGTAGTTGCTATAGTTTTTTTTTCAATCCCCAAAAAAGGGAATCAGAACACTGGATTTGCCAAGTTTCTGATACAAGGTATTTGTGCTAGATCCAAGACCAAGATTTAGACAGATTGCAATCTAATCTTTACTAAATAAAATTAAATTCTCTGTAGATGCAATATTAAGTGTATTTGGTTGGAATGTAATCTGTTGTTGCCAACTAAAATGTTTGCTTTTATTTAACATAAATCTGCATGAACATAATCATGTCTTGGCACAATACATCTGTAAAAGTAGGAAATATAAAACCAATATGTTGATGTTTTTAAGCCAAACCAAAAATATTGCTTATATAAATGTATTGTTAGGACCTAATAAAAGACATAAGGTAATTGAAATGTGTTATTGGTAAAATGAGCCAAAAACTTTGGAAAAGTAAGGAATGGGAAAAGATGAGGGAAAAGAGGGAAAACAAATCTACCCTTTCTAATTGCAAAGTGTTTCTTGATCAGCTTCTAGCAAAAGCTGAAAAGGCAATGTGAAAGCCATCTGCAAGCACTAGCACACCGATTGCCAAATGAAAATTTTACAGCTGCTTAAACTACTATGTGGATGGAAAACCTTTTGAGTAAATAAGTATTTTTGAAGGATTCTGGATTTACAGAATATTTATAAGTAGTATTTGTGTTGGTCATTCTGCTGTTTTAAAAAAGTATATGAATATATTGAGAATAGTTGCTATAGATAATCAAAGCTTTTTTTTTTATTTCAGATGAATTAAGAAGTTATAATTTTGTCCCTTGCCATTGTTATGTTTATTGATGGGATACAAAAAGATGACTTTGAAATACAATGCCTACAAACATGATTTAGAAATCACACTCTCTATACATTATATGTAACAAACTTAATCTGTCTCGTGTTCATAGAAAGCAAACACATATGATTATGGATGATTAATTTTAGATTGCAAATCAGTAGATATGTTAGTTTTTTTGCTTTTTTGTGTGTGATTATCTCTAGATAATCAATATCTACTAGTAATTATTTTAAATAATGAAACTGTGAATTTCTGCTTCTCTAATTCATTTTGGCAGTCATTTGTGCTGTATATCGGCTGGAAATTTTAGGGGGTTTATTATCATTTAAAGTTTCCTTGGCTTTTTGCTTATGTTCATGCAAAAGAAAAAAAATAGAACAAATTGTGTTTACTCAGTCAAAACTCTCACTGATTTTCTGATTTTAATTATATATTGACTTATTAAAGCATTTGGCCAATAATTAGGCCAGCAATTTGCATTGTAATTTTGAAAATAATTTAGAAGTGAAATTGCTAAAGGTGCGATATTAGGTGTGATATGAGTTACCCACGTAACTCCTAGTAGTTTGGAAAATCCTTTTAGTATATTTTACATTTCTGTAAAAGAAGCAAATTTCTGCTTTGGCATTAGTTTTCCTTTTTCCTAAGAGCTAGCTATATTTGCCCTGTTCTGTGAATTAATATGTAACCAAGGCAGATGCTTTACCTTGTACATGGTTTCTTGTTCTACTTACAGATATCTCCCTTCCCTGCTTTTTCTTCATCCTGTTCCTCTCAAATATTGTGAGCTTGTGAGCCTTTTTTTTTTTTTTTTTTTTTAATGAGCATTCACAGGGAAGGAATCCTGGTATTCCCTACCGTTTTTATGATATCAAACTTTCCACCATGGATGTGAATATCTTAGGCTCTTTGCTTGCTTCCTTTCAAACCAGAAATAGTGTCTCCCTGGTATAGACATGACTGTATGTATTATATGTTTACACATATGCATGGATATGAGAGAAAATGATTTGTGGAGCACCTTATTTATATGAAATTAAAAGTCAAGCAATTGCAAGCATACTTCCTAACACAGTTACTAATATTTTTAGTTAGGGTTTATAAAAACCTCACTGTTGTTATCAGAAAATAAGCAACTGCTTAATTGCTGGGACTAGAAGGCCTCAAGTTGCAAAAAAAAAAATAGTATGTAATACATACGGTATGTAGTTCTCTGTGTGCATGTTTGTATGTTTACTTGAGTGTCAGAATATTACTAGGTTTCTTTAAAAAATGTGGAAGGAAATTTGGAGTTAAGTTTCCTAGCCTTAACTGTTAGGAAGTCGTATGGTGCTGTTGGCCCTTGTACACAAGGGGAAAGTCACCTCTAAAAGCGGTGATGATTTCTATCTACACTGGCTCTGTCTTTGAAGACATTGCTTCTGAGTAGACAATGGAAGGAAAGTGTGTATTTTTTTCTAAAAAAATGAAGCTGGTTAGGGTTGATGCTGAAATAAGTTCAAATATAAAAAGGAGCTTTAAAATAACACTTTGCTGTAATGAGTAGAAATCATGACAGGAGAATAAAGCATAAGAAAATATCCTTGGGGCATAAGTGAGATGATTAGAAATATCATTAAAGCTAAAGCATCTGTTTGAATCCTTTGTGAGACACCCAATTCACCCCCGTGCACACACAAATGAGGGCTCAGTTTACTAATGCCACAGTTTGAACACTAAATATAACATGCTTTGCATTTAAAGAACATACAGATTAAATATGAGATGACTGTGAAACAAGGGAGTCTGCAGTAATGATACTCCGTGGATTTAAACATCATATGTAAACAGGCAGATGTCCAAAGCGAGCAAATGTTCATTACAGAAAATTTCACATCAGGCGTCTAATTTATACTGCTAAAGTAAAATAAGAAGGCTTTTTTTAAAAGGTTTGTGGGGAAAACGTAATTAGTCAAGATGAGCAGAAGGGTGGCAGATGCCAGGCTGGTAACCCGTCAGGGCACAAGCGAACGGGGTGTTGTGTGTTGGGTAGCGTGTGGTGCTTGGGAGCGCAGGGATGGGGAGAGCCTTCCTCCCGCAGGAGAACAGCAACCTCATGAGGCCATAGCAGTGTGCACCTTTTGCATGTAGATACTTACCACAGTAACCCTTGCTTCCATAGTCCAAATAGAGCCCAATTTAGTTGGCATATGGACCTAACCTTTGCTAGTATTCCAAGTCATTAATATCCCAACCACAATGCCTGTTGCCAACCATATTCTCCACTCATATGGGACGTTCATGCAGCCCTCAATCCAATCCTCTTTGCAGCCAGCTTTTGACTGGTTGTCACTTATTTTGTTATTGATTTTTGAGGTGTTTTGTTATTTTACAGTAGAATTTAAAAGATCCTTTTGGATTCAATCTTTGTGTTCCCTTACCCTGTAGATAAATATCCTGAAGCATGCACAGATCAAATGCATAATACAGAAATGGTGAAAAAGAAAAAACACCCAGAAAAACTTAAATGATTTGTAAGATATCATTAACAAAATTGAGATCTATGGTTTCCTGACAAGGGAAAAAGAAAGATTATATTTGCCTCATTTTTCATTTAGGTGCAGAACTCCTATACTTTTCAACCAGCTTTAACATTCTTTTAAAGGTCAGTGTCTGTATATCTGGCTTATATTTTCCCTAATTGTAGCTAGCAGCTGGTCAGGTCAAATCAAGAGGAGGACCACTTAGTATATGCTGATTTAACTGAGAGAAGACATCGGGTTTTTTTTTCGACATTTTTTGGTGTCTGTGAAGCCGATGAAAGAAGTAAGTTTACTTTTGCTGTCGGATTTGAGAAATACTAAGTCCATCAAGTCCCTCCCTTATGCAAACAGTGGTCTATGCTTTATTCTGCTTTGAGTTTATGAGCAACATTTGTTTTTAGGTAAAAACCCAAATTTGGAAAGTATTTAGAGATGTAGGAGCAAGAACTCATGATTTGAGGGCTTAATGTGAAGGAAGGGACATGAAATAAAATGGATGCTTCATCTCTTCCACTTAAAGTAGTTGAAATCTTACAAAAGCTGTATTCAGATTAGTTCTTCAGAGAACTAAGATAATTAAGATGCCTCTTAAGATGGCTCCATTGTGGCATAAGTTAGTAAATAAGTTGCATGAAAATAAGATTAAATATTAATTAACATAATATTGACTACATACATTTATGTCATATGGGAGAGAATAAATCTTATGAGGAAAAGTCTAATTTGGAGAAAAAAAAAAGAAAAGCTCTTAAAAGGTCTTTATATAGTTATTGTTTGTGATTTGTGTTCATGTGATGGGGGCTTCTTATATTGTCCTGTGCTTGTACTTTGAAGTCCTCTGCTATCATCTTGTGCTTGAACTTTTGGAGACCTCTGCAAAATCTCCTGCTTTTCTTTAACAACCTTCAAGAACTGACTTCCCAATAACATAATACTTTAGTGCAACAGTAGTCACACATACATTCCCAAGGAGATAGTTCACAATAATAGTGACTTAAAAGAAACATTTACCTTTATATACATAAAATACTTAGTAACTACTTCCATTAGTATCTATTAGTCACATGAATATCATTGGTATTTTATCTAAATTACTTTACACCAGCATGAACAAATACTGTTTGCTACTACAAGCAAGCAATCAATACATTCTTGTTACTTGCCCTGATAATTTTTCATTACTGTCAAATTAGGTCTGTTTTACACAGAGTATCCAATACAGGAACTGTGCTGATTGTGTCCTTCTCTAATTTAAACATGTGATCTCATGTGTTACAAAAATTTCCCCTGTGTTTGTGGGGTTATTTTTTGCAGGCTTGGGTTTGGATTCCTGCCAATCTTGTAACAAGAAAGGGCAAACAAATTTGCAGGAGTACTATGATGGGGATAAGGTGAAAAGCGATTTCCATTCCTCTTTCACAATCTCATGACATGCAGT
Organism: Tinamus guttatus; assembly: GCF_000705375.1. The sequence goes on along the minus strand of NW_010589222.1, from coordinate 429,784 downwards.
GGATCTTTGCATACACATCATACTTGGGGTCAATTCCTTCCTGCGTAAGAACAACGTACTGCAGTGCACAGCATCGTCTGCTCTGTGGCCAGAGAATATTAATTTTCTAGGCTGTCAGTTTTTTCAGTCATTAAAACTGACTTGAAATAAATAAAATGAACAAAAATAATCCTAGGGCTTAATATGGGAAATGTTAACAGATCTTCAATTGTAGCATCACTTCCAGGCATTTGTATAATAACTTCATGAAAACAAAAATAAACAGTGCTAATAAACATTGCTATAAGGAATGCAGCCATTCTCCAGTGTTTTTAGGCCAGAATCTTCTTGAAGGCTGTAATAATTATACTTAAGTGTTCCCAAAGTATTTATGTTTCTTTTAAAGAGAACAGATTTTTGCCCTTAAGGCCCACTCAAGTTGCAGTGACTGTAATTAGTGACACACATAGCTTAATTTGACATATACTGCATGCACTTTTAGAGTTGTTTAAATCAGCTAACAACTCTCTGAAATCAAAGGTGTATATATAGTGACACGGATTTAAAAGAGCAATTCTCGTAATTGAGACAGGAAACTGATTCTGGGGCAGAAGTGATTACAGTACACTCCACATCTTTAAATAAATCATAAGTTGATCCAGCTCGGGGTGAAGGATGCTGACTGAGGCTAACAGGCAGGTGAGACAGTTTGGGGCTTTTACAAACCCTAGTCAGGCTTCCTGAATGAATTAAGCTCCTCTGGAGGACAGCGCTGAATGGTCTTTTCCTCAAGTTCTTCTGTTGGCTTCTCTTCAGTTTTTCAGTTTTGTGAGATACAGAGCCTGTGATTTTTCAGACAGGTGGTAGTTCCCGTGTTGCATGTATGTGTTCATACTAAGCTGTTACCTTTTTCTCTAAGTGAATGACAGTTGTGACCCTTGAGATTTCATGTGTTTGACAAATCAATGTTTTTTTTTCATCTCTGAATAGATTCTGTACTTGCTAGGGATTGCATTTTGCTTGGACAGTTAGAGGCATCTTGTAAGCCAGGATAATCTTTACCCTTGGTTATAACTTCATAGTGAATAGCTCCTTCTGCCTTATAAAGTAGTGATGTATAATTGTCTTTTTGCCATTTAAAGTTTAGATATGAACACAAGCTGATGGGTCAGAGAGGTTGACAGCAATATAGTTTGTATGTATAGTAAGCAATGTAAGTAACCACTGTTAGTATGGTCCCTTCTTACCCTGTCATTTAACCTTAAAAGGGAACAGCACTTCTCAAACTTCTGATACTGGACACTGTTTATTTCTCTACTAAAATTGTTGACTAACAGCAGAGCTGCCCCATCCAGATCAGCTGGGTTTGGCAGCGGATGGGTGACATACCTGGTCTGCCACAATGCAGCATACTATGGGGAATCTCCATATTGAAAACATTCAAAGAATGATTAAAAAAAAAAAAAAACCCTTTTCCAAATATGAATTTATATGCAAATGTGGGTAACTCCAAGTTATGTTAGATGAAAACAGTGTAATGACTGGAGTTAGAAAAAAGCAAAAAGTAGATTAGGTTTAGTTGTACGTGAATCTGAATCTGTGACCTCAGTTTAAAATGTGTACAGATTCTGTCATTCGTGTCCAAGATCTTTTCTTCTCTATCTTGTATAACCATGCAGGAAAGAACATTGTATTTGATCCAAGAGGCACTTCTATTTTTATGCTTATACGAGTAGGAAAAGATATTTTCAGCTTCTTTATTATTTAGCAAACCATTCTGTTAGAACCAATTCGAATAGAATACTGTGTTTTGAAAAAGATGGTACAAAAGATACGTAACCCTTCTGCCAGGGCCTGAATGTCAGGAACAACTTTTGGTTCAAATTGCAAATCACTTATAAAACATCTAAATCGCTATCCAGAAACCTAGGGCCGGATTACTTCATCCAAACTCTCTGGTACTCAGACATGATTTTCCCCAGTTGCATACATGAATCAGTGGTTTTAACTAGCAGTATTTTATTGAGAGGAAAAAAACAATTATATAAATTCAGCAACACCTAATGTATAATTCTTTCCATTGATAAACCAGCCATTCTGTCCAGAATTCTGGACAGAATCTTCTCTGGATTAACCCTTGACTGATGTTGGTATTGGCAAATGTTGGTCTGTTGTCTATCCTGTAGGGTAAAAACACTTGACTCAAGTTACTCCTAAGTTTGTGGTTTGAGCTTCTCTCCCGCTAGTCCCTTGGCTCCTTGCTTTTCTCACCATTCTAGCTACTGAGAAGCCCCTGGAGCTTTCCTACGCTTTTTTGCTAAAGATTTTTGTTCTGTGCTCATACTATATTAATGCCTGTCTCCATCCTCTTGCTTGCAGGGGACTCGCAAACCTCTTCCTTTCTCTTCTGAATGCAGAGGAAACAGATTCTACAACAACAGGCAGGAAACTTCCCTCCCTGCCTTCGTCTCTCATTTTGGAGGCTCGGGTTTGGGCATGGCCAAACAGCCAGTCTCGGTGCGAGCACGCAGTGTGGGCTCATAATGAAAAACAATTATTTCAGACTTGCATACATTTTCAAACACTTAGAGCCCACGGAGGCCCCTAGGGCCCCCCCAGGCCCTTATGCATGGAGGCCCCAAGGAGTATGAAGAAGGAGGCCCTTAGGGCCTCCCCCGATCTCGTGCACACAGAGGCCCCTACAGCCCCCACGACCCCATGTGTACGGCTCAGCAGGGCCCCTCCGGCCCCGTTCGTACAGAGGTCCCAGGGGGACACACGGAGTCCCGTAGGGCCCCCTCGGCCCAGTGCGCACAGAGGCCCCGGAGGCTGCTCGGAGGCCCATGGTGCCACTCGGATTTATGCACACAGAGGCCCTGGGGGCAGCACTGAGGCCGGTAGGGCTCCCCTGGCCCCATGCGCATGGAGGCCCCCGGGAGTTGCATGGAGGGCCATGGGGTCCCCCCAGCCCTGGGTGCAGAGGCCCCAGGCAGCCGCACAAAGGCCTGTAGGGCTGTCCCTACTTATGTGCACAGAGGCCCTGGGGGGCAGCACCAAGGCCTGTGGGGTCCCCTGGCCCCATGCGCACGGATGCCCTGGGGGAGGCCACACAGAGGCCCATAGCGCCCCTCCGGGCCCGTACGCACAGAGGCACCGGGGGCTGCACTGAGGCCCTCAGGGCCCCCAGAACCTGTGTGCATGGAGTCTTGTAGCGAGGCCCCCGCGCAGCGGCTCCGGGGAGCAGCGCCGAGGCCCGTAGGGACCCCTGCCCTGGCCCTGTGCGCACAGAAGCCCCAAGGGGCAGCACCGAGCCCCATAGGGCCCCCCTGCCCCGAGTGCACAGGGGGCCCTGGAGGCTGCACCAAGGCCCTGTTATTTTTTCTGCACTTACTGAAATTTCTCATTTAACAGATGTTTCCTAAATAAGTGAATTTACATAGAGTTCCTGTGTTTCAGCTCAGCTGTCTTGAATTCTCTAGACAAAGAGCAGCAGCTTTCCACTAGGTTTCAAGACTTACAGCACCATGCATGGTACGTTACATGGCAGAAAATGAAGTCTTTTATCCTTAACAAAGCTGAAAATACACAACAGTGATGAATAAGAAACACACAGAAGTGGCTTTTATCTGGCAGTTTTACTGTTAGCTTATTCTAACAAGATTTTGGGCCATCACTTGGCATAACCTTTAATAGAGTGATAGAATTATAAGATAGAATTATATAATAAGTGATAGAATTATCATTTACATGTGAAGAAGGATTTCCTTTGTGCTATTTACAGTTTGGTCGTACCACAGCCTGTAGTTCATATTACACCCTACCCACATGAATGGATGAAGCAGACACAAGCGTAGCTTTTATCTCATTGGATTTGCCATCTTGTGAAAACCGATCAACATTGAACTAACCACTGTCTTGAATCTTTGGTTTTCTAATAGAATGTTTATCCCATTGCATACTTATTAATTATTTTTATATATACTTGCTTTATATATATACATTCTATACTTGCTTTATGCATATACTCTCTAAGATTGCTTTGTTCACTGGGAAATGGTAGCACAGAAATGTTTTTGGTTACTAAGTTATATTAACATCAATAAAACAACTGAAATACACCCCAGCTCACTGCTTCAAACTCCATGAATTCACAGTTTGCATTTCTCTAGGATTTTTTTGATTATAGATTGGGCATTTTTTTATGTGGCTGATTGTACGGTAGTACCTGTAGTAATTATGCTCAGGGGAAAGTGAGATTCTGAGAGAAGAACAAAGGATCTCCTTTAATCTGGATAGGTTACAAAACAGGTCCGTGTTTGTGAGCTATATTTTAAGTTGGATTAGTTTTCACGGAGAGAGGAAAAAAAAGCAAATGCTTTGAAGTGTTTGGTTATGGTCCTTGTTCTTAAACAGATATGTGTCTTACTGTCATGAGGTTGATTAAAGTAAAACTCAGCGAATGTCATTCCTGTCTCTGTGGTCTGTGTTAAACAGACCGCTTTAAAATGTATGCACTCAATTGTCAACGGTATTAGCATCCTCCAAATCTCACTTTCACAGGATTGAAGCTTGGCAACAGAGCTTTTCTGAGTATTTCTACTTTGATAGTAGACAGTCTTAACAACCTGCGATATGTCGAGGCTGATAATGCGCTGAAAAGCTAAGCTGTGAAGTGGTGTAAATGGGCTCTGTCCGTGCCTGCACCTTACCGCTGGATAAAGTAGATGCCTCCGTGAACTTCCTACGAGGTCAGAGTTCAGAATGGGCTTGAATTAATCAGATTCCCAGGATTTGGGTCTTACACATATATTTTGGATTGGGATCAGAATTAAAACAGGAATAATGGATTTTTAATTTGATCTTTGGCTACATTAGTCTACATATATTCTAAGAAGAGATTGAAGTCTCTGCAGTGAATTCTGAAGAGGTTTTTTTTTTTTTTTTAGTGGCATAAATGTTTTAGTTTTGACCTACATATTACAGTCATACTGATTCTTGCTCATTTTCTCAAAAGTTCTAATAAAATAATCTCAGGAGGATATAAGAGCAGGACATTTAAGAGAGACTATGTACAATTATTACTCTTCTAATTAAAATCATTGACATGTGTATAGATATTAATAAGATGAAAGGAAAAATCCAAAAATACACTCTTAATCAGCAAAGAGCAACTTCACAGACTTTTTTTTCCATTAAAATAATTGTATGCTAAGCGTAAACTGCAGCCATGAATTGTGCTCTTTTTATAAAAAGAGGCATTTTAACTCTGGTAGAAAGGCAAATAGTCGAAGAGATAAATTTTGTTTCCAATATACTTCAGTGTTAATTTAAAAAGTGTAAGAAATCTGTGTTATTGACAAATATATCCTCTTTATTCTGTTTTAAAAGTACAGATGGAAGATAAAGCCACATTACTAGAACAGCACTGCCCGATTGATCTCTGCTGTATTTACAGCTGGTTGCGTGTGGCTCCTATACATAGCTGTTTTATTTCATAGAAATATTAATGCAAAAGTTTAAACTGTAACTGACATCCTAAATAATTAGAAGGTGCCTATTAATGCCATTTTATTTGTATGTTGTAAAACTTGTCAACTGACATTTTAAATGTATGCTTTTTCTTATTAAAAATTGTATTCTTTTTGTCCCTTTTCATTTAACATATTTTAAAGTTTCTTACGCCTATAGTTATAGTTTCAAGTTACACCTATAACTTGAAAAAAGAGTTTTGAAAATAACACAGGCATATATGGTAAGTAAATTAATTGGGCAATCACGCACGACCTGCCTGGATGCTTATGGCTGAACGCAGTAAACTCTGCAATTTACGCTCACTACAGAGTGCTAAGACAGCAGTGTGATTTGCAAGTGCTCGTGACTTTAAGAGGTGTGTGAGTTAGACAATTAGAGGAGGGGAAATAAAATACACAGCACCACAAAAATGAAAAATGTTGTTTGTCCTGATAGGTGTTGCCTTCAAAATATTTATGAATTAATTGCACCATAGCCAATCCATCAAATGGTTGGTACAATTATTTTGTGACACTAGGACGTACTACATTTGCAAGGAAAATAACTTTCATGGACACTTAAAACATAATACAAGTCTTGCAATAAATCGTTCTATTCCTTAGTAACACAAATATTATTACAAACTTGGCAACTCTTATTAAAGTTAATTCTTGATTTGAAAGATTTACTCTAGGTGAATTTTCTTCCTAGTAATTGTTCCGTATGTCTAACATGAATCTAAATGTCATCCTTCTCATCTCAGAGAATGGCTATTGGCATGCTCACTTTAAAGACTTCAGAACCATTGGATTTTGAGAAAAGTCTTTCTAAATGCTGTATTTTACGTCTTAAGACACACTGTCAGAAGCAGTGAAATTGTTTCTGTTGAAAACTAAAGTCAACGCAGAGACCTGCAGATACAATGCAGGTCAAAAAATGCACTAAAAATCACTCTATGTGATACTGAAAAAAGTACTGTCCAATATCATTAACTGCAAATCTGTCTGTGAGGGAACAACAGATGTATGACTCAGGATTCTTAAGAGTAAATGGATTTTAAAATGTGCGAATACATATTATATTAATCACTGTTCACTCAGCTTCATTTCAGTGTTTTCATTTTATAACTTTTTAATGAGTTAAACTTGCCCTAACTTTTTTCTAAAGCTGCATGTGTTAAGTTGAATATAACGAGTAACACCCGAATTATCTTTTTAATAATAAAAAATGAATACTTATATTCTGATTTATGCATGGTAATTTTTCTAAAAAAAAAAAAAAAGTTTTGTCTTGTAGCACACATTGGAAGGGCTTTAAGCAAGGGAATTGCAGATATATAATAACAGTAAATCTGCTGTAAAAGTTTAGAAGTGTTTATAAGATGCAAATACTTTAAAGTCATTCTTTTATTTGAGTAAGTAAGAAATGTATTAAAGTATATATTATCTTTTCCTGGGTATAGTGAAGAACATAGGAAATATTTGCCTTTTGGTATTGAATGTGGCATTACAGAGTCCAGTGTGTGAAGGGAAAGGCTAAAAGGGTTTTTGGTTGCTTAACAGCAAAAGCCATTGTAGAACCGAGGCTGAAGCCAGCAGGGCATTTGCACGCAGACACCGGTGTGTTCATTATGGGGTTATGTTTTATTTAATGTTTTCTCATTTGCAGTTAGTCATTGTTTTTGGAATATTATGTAAAAATGAAAGGTGATTATTGCTAATTCCTGATTAGATGAAGAAGGGCCCAAAAAGAAATTCACTTGCTTTTGCTTTGCTGTTGTCTGCTCTAAAAATGCGTATTCTTCTATGGATTATAATCTTTTTACCAGCTGTGTGGACGCATTTAAACTCAAATTCTCTTTTTATTGCCAGTGCACACTCAAATAAGAATATTGTAGCATATTCTAAAAACTGAAAGTGTTTATGTCAACCTGGCATTAGTTTTCAGCAATCTCAGCTATAGTTAGACCGCTTTTAACTATCCTGGCTTAGTTTTCCTAATATAAAATAAAATCAAATCCCAGGAGTGAGTGAGAAGTAGAGGAGACAGTGGATCACTATTTTTGTTTCATGCTGACATGTTCAATATTATTTACTAAAGCTGGCTATTTCATTTGAACATGCAAAGAAAATAAATCAAAAATGAAAGCTGTAACTACCTTGGCAGCTGCTAGAAAAATTTTGAAGAATGGCCTGGTTTTCATTTTCAAACTGGCATTTTTTATTAGTATTTTCAGACAGCAATGTCAATTAAAATTATTTTCTTTGCTGATCTGATGTCATATCCTTTTTTTAACACTCTTGACTAAGAAGAAATTGGATCCATGGATAAGGTCAGGTCTCTGGTTAGTAGCATTTTAATATATGTGCTTATGATCATATTTCTGCATTTATATCCAGGAACATTTAGCTTGAATATGTGCAAAATAGGTATGTGCTCTCGTTAGGGTATTATCCATTCAAGTAATCATGATTGCAATATAGTGAACACAAATACATACTGTGATGCCTAATTAACATAGTGTCACACAGCTGAATGCTTAAATAAAAAGTAAATATTTAACATAAGCAAAGAAAAATGAAAAAAAAATTTAATGCTTTTCAGTTGGTCAGAGATCCCTGCAGGGAATGATATCATCATGCAATCATTCCCTTTCTTCTCCTAGTACAAACATTACGTCAGTGAAATGTATTTTAAGTTTGAACTTTTAACTGTGACAAAGTTTTCTTTTAATTTATAGCGAATTTCAACAAGGCACTGTAATTAGAGTGCAAAGTCCTCTTTTATTTTCTTTTCCAGCAGGAGACTTTACACAGACAATATACTAGGGCATGCCAATTTGCCTGCTTTAAAATGATCACGTTTACCCAATGCTATAAACCTTTTATTGGTACAATCAATTTTATATGTACAGCCAGGTGTTTATTGAGAAAATTGGAGGGATACTCTCTGGTCCCAAAAACAGAGTAATGTTATTCCTTATGTTGATGTGGCATGGAGGACTTGTCTGGCCACCTTGATAAGTCCTGGAGGCAACTCGTCATGGTTACCTGGCAATTTCATTTGAACATGCAAAGAAAATAAATCAAAAAGGAAAATCATACCTATAACAACTATAACTTTATACCTATAACAACTATAACTTGGCAGTAAGGTAGTTATAGCTGCCTTGCTAGGTAAGAGTGAAGCGGCTGCTGAGGCAGACGCCATGATGCTACTATATGGTGCTTGCTGCAGTGGGAGGCCTGGGCATTAGCAAGGTTTTATAGGTGCTTTTAAGACAAGTGGAGGCAGTGAAGTCACAAATGAACGTTTCATCAAAAACAGCATTTAGAGAAGGGCAGAAACTGTGCTGCACTTGACAAAGAAATGTAAGAAAGGAAGGGAAGGTAGAGCTACGCCATATGGTACATGTAGGGCTTGTAAAAGTTTCTACGTGTGAAAAAAGAAAGTGGCCTTGCAAGATTTAGTTTTGCCTCAGTAAACAAGCAAGCACCAAGAAGGGGTAATGGTGAATGAGAACAGAGGGAACTGAAGTCCACACAAGGCAATTAAAAAGAAAATCTGGAGAGCTGGTGAGGCCGCCCAGCTGATTCCTCTGAATTTTGGTACGGGAGTAGGTAGAGTGTGGAGGGGAAACCCTCTCATAGAGATAGCTCTGTGGAGACGACAACTGCTGCGTTCGGTCGGGCAGAGCAGCGGCTCAGAGCGCGAGGGACCAAGGAAAGGCCTTTACACAGCAATTACTTTTCACAGTTATCGTCAAGATAGAGTTTTTTAAGAAGCAGGCTAATACTTGTGTTCAAGAGCAGTAAGAAAGGGGAAGAGAATAAAAGGTGTTGGGAGAAGAATAAGAGTCTCTGCAGTGATTTTCTTGTACCTGAGAGGGAAATTTGAGAATGAACCAAAAAGCAGTAGTAAAGAAAGGAAAGGTATCGACAGGAAAGAAAATGAAGATGAATTGAAAATGTCAATATTCCTCCTGAGTAATTAAATAAAAGCAGTTTTGTGTCTCACCTGTGCATGGGGGGAGCAGGTTGTGATTCACTGCAGTGCCATAAATAATAGAAAGACAAAAATTAGTCTCTGGTGTCATGGATTCGGTGGTAAATCTGACTGGAGGCATGCGCTGCCCCGCTCCAGTCAGGTGCTTGCTGTCCTCCACAACGTGCCGTTCACTGCCAGGCTCTAAACCACATCCAGAGTAAGAACCAGGTGAAAAGCAACAATTTTGTTTATGTTTATATGTTAATCTAGATGGTGTCAAGGATGCAGTTTATGCCGCCACTGCATGAATATTTCATGATATGGGGTGCTGGGGCAGGAGTGAGGAACTAGCCTGAAGAGCTGGAGACTCCTCATTGCTATCAAGGCCAATGCTTGTGGCCCTGTATATCAGATGTGTAAAAACCATCTTTTCAACATACCGTTTTATTCAGTAATTCATATCTGAACCCTCGTTCGTACCTCATAATGAGTAGAGAGGTCAAATTCACTCCTCAGCCTGTGCAATTTTGGTCCTCAGCAGATGCAGCAGGAGTTTCCTCTGCGTATCCAGCTCCACAGAGCTGGAGGCACTGGGGCTAAGACTAGTCATAAACTGGTTGACAGCTGTGCCTGTGTAATACATGCGAACTGTAGGAAAACAATTTAAAAGAAATAGTGTTTCTTTTACACTGATAGACATGAGGTTTATCTCTGTAATCCCCAAACTAGATTACTCGTATGTCAGCAAACGTGTTTTACATTCTTTCTCTCTCTTTTTCTTTTCTTCTGTAATGTGTTAATATCAGTTACTGCAAATCCCTGAATAAGTTGGTGGCACAAAAAAAAAAGTGAAAAAAAAAAGTGTTTTCACCTCATATAGAGGTAAACAACTTGTAAGATATTTTCTTCTTGCAAGTATGTGTCAAATTAACTGAACAGATGCAAGTGCATCCTCACTCCTTCAGGAACTGAGGATATAGCTTCTAGGTGGATGGATATGGATGAACATCTAACAGATAAACGTTAGCCTTACATAGTGTGTGAGTGATTCTGATGTTAGACGTCTGTTGAGCAGGAGAGAAGAGAGGACAGAATAGCACTGGGGACAGGTCTGCAGCATGTCCTTCCTGTAAAAAGGCAGCAATTCTGCTGATGATAAGGAGAGCAGCATTTACACTGAGTGATTCGCAGAACAGAGATATAGGGCGAGTTCTAATGGGCTTAAGGACACAGCGAACGCTTTGGAAAATGAACCTACCATCTGGTCCATGGCCACCTGAGGTGATCTATTTGCACCCAAAAGAACAAGGTCCTGCTGACCATGCTTTGCACACTAAGCTTCAGGAAAGACTAGAGAGAGCCTTCTGATCCACGTGTGCTGAGAATACTCCAATGAGTCAGAGGCAGAAAAACACACACAAAAGGTTTCATGCTACTTTTGAAGTACAAACAATACCCAGGATAACAGTAGGCAGCAAATAAAAAGCAACTGGGTTGTTGTTTTGCAGAAATTTGAGTCTCTTAAAGAAGAGTCAGCTTAAGTTTGGGATGTGCTGCTTTGGGATGTGATATCCTCTTGTACATTGATTCGCCAGATGTTGGTACCTGCTAATTCTCAACTAAGTGATAAAACCCAGTTTTGATTAAATTTCAAGACTGACTGTCTCCTCCAGTCCCCTTTGCATGTGTCTGGGGACTAATTTGCAGATTCTCATCATATGGATGAGTAATGCATTTCCTTTTAAAAACATGCATAATGAAATTGGACACAATATTCCTAGTGCTGTCAGTTTATGCCACATACAAATTAAAGCAATAATATTTCACTTTTTACTTCATATTTCTTGAGAAACATCCAAAGCCACAGGATTGCACATTTTGAAGTAATTGGCTGATGCAAATGGAAAGATCTGATCAGAGCTGAAGGATCATTTATAGATTTGATGAGCCATATTTATCTCTGAATAAGGCAAGGATTACAGAGTACTTGCAAGGACAAGGGAAAAGTAGTGCCCTCCTCATGCTTGTGGATATATCCCAAAGGAAAAAAAAGAATGGTGAAAATGGAAAAAATGAGAATACTAATTTTAAAATTTGAAAAGCTCCCCACAACCTTGAGCACTTGTGTTCAGAAAAAAAGATCCCACACTCATTTATTATAGTTTGTCAAGATCACAATAAATTCATTTTTTTCTTGCCATGCATTTGTACTTCTTTTCATATCTGTATTATCTGCCAATTTAATAAGAAGACTCTTCATCCCTCACCCATGACAATACTAGACATATTGAATTGTGTCATTCCTCAGAAAGACCCATCTGAACTGCATTTTATACATCCTCTTACTTTGACAGTGATTAATAACTTTTCTTTTAAGTAAGGATTTCCAGCCAGCTTTCCATCCCAAGCAGAGTAAACTTCACCTACAGCATCTATTTCTTTTTCTCTCATGAGAATGTCATGTGAGACTGTGAAATTTCACTAAGGTCATGATGAATTACATAGTCTGATTTTCTCTTATTCCCAAGACCTGTCACTATACTGAAAACAACAACAAAAGTTTGGTGGAATTGAAATGATTCATTCCTGGAAAAAAAAAAAAAAAGTTGACTTTTTGGTTTCATTGCTATCTTCTAGATGTCTTACAGAAAAATTCTGCAAGTATTCCAGAAGCTGAAGTCAAGCACGCAGGTACCTTTCTTTTTCTATAAAGATTTATTTGCCCTTGTCCTGCCTTCTGGAAACTATTTAATTGCTCTAAAGATAATTTCATCAGATCAGATATATATATGTATGTGTATAAAATATATTCTGGAACAAGATGGAATAGAGAAGAGAATAACAAATTAATTGTTGGATTCAAACTCCTTAGAAAATATAAGCATGAGTAAATGAGAACACTAAACTTAATGGCTTCTTTTTTTAGAGAAACAAAATTATCCTCCTAATAGAAACAAATCATTATGATTGGACAGTGAGACTGGAGAGTAAGCAGTTCATTCTTTGTAATAAAATACTTATGAATCTATAATGTTTTTTACATTTCTTTTGTTCTCACACTATGCTCATGAAGTATACAAATCATTAACTCGAGGATATTTTATTCAGGATAGGAATAACTTGTTATACGGTTTATTTTAAGAAAAATTTACCCTTGTATATCCCCTGAAATAGATAGCAGAGAATAACTGTATCCAGTTTGAGATATCTCCACATTTTAGAGGTTGATTACTAATTTAAGGCATGATTGTTCTAATGTAAGCTGTCAAAAACTAAACTAAAGATGAAAGCAAGGAAGAAAGAAAGAAGACTTGGTGTAATTGAGCAACAGTTTCAATATCACAATTTCAGTGATTTTAATATGCTTATATCAATTTCTCTCTTTCAAAAACACAGGGATATTTTGTAGAAAAATCAGTGTTTTGTAAATTTATGTACATGTGCGATCCAATAAATGTGATTTAAATGTGTGTAATTATACTTGAATGTACAATTCAGAAGAGATTGGTTTATCATCCACTTTTATCTTTAAAATAAACACGTTCTAATTGTATTTTGTATAATTACATTCGTCCTTTAAACTATTACATGGGTATATATTTCAGATAAACATTAGGATAAAAGTGTACCGCTTCTGAATAGCCAAATTACAATAATTGGAAAATATATCAGGCAAATTTGAGTATGTTACAGTACAAAGACTTCTTTTTATTTTTTTGGAATACATTAGTAGGAAAGACCATACAGGCTAAAAGAGTAGACATAAAAGAATATATAGGGTGAAGGCTGATATTTCAGGTTGAAAAGTAGCCATGATACAAATGATCCTGAAATGAAAACAAGCAGAAATGATATGCACTCTGCAGCGGGCGAGCTTATAACATTTTGTTTATCATCTGACTTGTAAAATACCCATATCATATTAGGGTCTATCATTCTGCCTCTTAGGCATTCTGCAAATTACAACTAAATGGCAACACTCCCTCCTCATCTTCTTTAACTAGTAGTTTCATTTATGTAAATTCCTTTTTTATCTTAACTTATGGCAAAGACAACTTTAAACATGTAATCCAGTAAGTCTGTAAATAACAGAAAGGCTTCATAGCATCTCATGATGAGTCCTGGAGGAACAGCTCTTGTCTCAGAGCAGAATACTTTGTTATTTTCTCATTAATATAAAATTATCTGAAACAATGTGATGTTATTCAAACCTTATTTACGTGGTAGAGATCATCTCAGTTAAAGCTACTTATCTTTTTTGTGTATGTGACTAAGCTGGCTCCGTGACGGCTGCTCACCAAGAGAACATGGCCCATTTCTTACTTTTCACCTCTGGCATTTCCAGTCATCTTGTTTGTCTGATGAAAAACTACACGGGATATGGACAGCATGCAGTCTTTACTCAGGATTAGCTACTTACTCCGTTATTTTACAAGATTGGTGATGTTATTTTATTGCTATGTAAAATAGTAAAGACTATTATAAGAGGTCAGGCTTAAGGGTAGTGTTGCTCAGTGCACTTTTAAAGCTGCTTCCTTGGAGCTGCGCTGGAATGCCCTGAGTTAGAGTCACAAAACAGGCAAGGCTAGACCTGTTATAAAAATATTCCATGTCAACAGATGTGCTGTTTACTGGTTCTCTTTTGCTCTTGGTATTCTTGAGTTACAAATGAATTTGGGAATATCCAGCACAGCATAACATTATAGAGGAATCATGCTGATCACAAACAGTTATTTAATTCTACCAATATTCATTATGGAGTTTCAATGTATAGCTAACTCTTAGTGTATGCATAATTATAAGGCATTTAAAGTTAAACATATGTTTAAGTACATTCCTGGAGCTGGGCCTAATGACCTAACCTTTCCCCATGAAAGTCAATGGTAATATAAGCCATTTGTGCATAATGGTGCAGAATGTGGCTTTTCACATCTAATTATGAGAAAAATAAATTCTAACTTTGTCCTTCTAAAACAAAGGGACAACTTTTACCTGGACCCTATGTACTCCACAACTCAAAATACAATTTATTCCCCCCCACAAAGGAGCTGCAGAGATGTTGGTGCTGCCTGTCCTCCAGAAGAGGCTTGGGGTCACTTCCAGGAGAAATAGGCTGGTGATAGTGGCACAGTGTTTTGGCATTTCAGTAGATTTTTATCCCACCAAAATTGCATCCCAGATAAAACACTCCCTCCCCTCCTCACCCTCCATTTCTCCGCTTGGTACAGAATCAGAAGGAAAGTAATTTCCCCTGGGAAGGAAACAAAAAGATTGCTAGTATTTATGAGCATAGCTAGTATTTCAAAATTTACAGGAATTCTCAGAGATGAAGCAAATATGAAAAGGAGTGGGGAGAGAGAGGAAAGCTTGAAGCTTGTAAAACTGGACAATCTTGAGCACCCTCAAAAAACAAACAATCAAAACCAAACAAACCAACAAACAAACAAATCCCAGAATATTGGTGCAATTTGGTGCTACTGATAATTTTCAAATGACCTAGAAGTTTTTTGGTCTTTCAACAGCCATATGGTGGGAGAGCTTAGGGTTCCTCTGCAGCCTGCTTCAGTTGCTACACCTAGGGAAGGGTTAATTATGTATGTAATTAAGCAATTAAGAGGTGGGAGGGCTGTCAGCTGTATGGTAGCCTGGCCCTGAGCTCAGCAGCTCAGTTTATAATCCTGGGAGTAAATCACTGGGGAATGAGGAAGGTTAGTTCAAAGGTTCTAGACTTCAAGTGCCTGAATGCACCCATACTTTGAAAGTTCAACATTTCTAAAAGGTTTATTTTTCTCCCTGAATATATGTGATCTGTGTCACTTTTTGTTATGCACATTCTTAATTTAGGATATGGCTGGCCACTGTCTATAGATCAATTATATTATACAATGATAATAACTGCATGCAAAATGCTCCTATAGAACATGTGTTTTTCAAACTTAGAGTGATAGCGCACTTTGGTAATAAAGTTAGAGAGAGACGGGAAGACTGTGCAATATATCAGCTGTGGTAGTTTAAACATTCAGTTTCTATTTGGACCATTGTGGTGAGAGTCTGCAAGCACCGAGCACAGCTGAACTTGCTGGGTGAACTCCTTGGACGGCCCTAGAGAGTGGTCCATGCGCTCGGGCTGCTGCCCAGGTGCCCGACCTGGATCCTTGTGCCTGTGTCCCTGTGCTGGAAGCTGCTTCCTCTTTCCCCTTGGTTCTCTTTGCCTGCTTCTCGCAGCAACCCTCGTCCTTGGCGGGAGAAAAAAAGCCAAATGGAGTAATAAATTGGATGATCAAGTGACATGTCAGAGTTACCAAGTGACTGCTCAGACCATTAGACCATTGCTTACGTGTATACAGAAACAGCTAATTATGACAGTGTTGGTTTAACATAGGATTTTCTCTTGGTAAACTATATGCAAACTGACTTCATGTGTATACAAAAAAGTCATCTTCCAGTCTTTTTATTTTGTTGCAATTATATATAATTTCATATCACACAACTTTTCTGTAATATCTTGACCCTGGGAGGCATTGCCGTGAGCAGATTGATTTCTGAAACCTGAAAAAGCACCTGAAATCTGTGTCACCTCTTCCACTTCAACAAGAGATATCATAAATCCCGAAAGAATATAATGCTGCCTATATTTTTAAGCTATTTCAGTGCTCTCATATTTGCTGTCATAACATATTTAACTGTCATAACATATAACTTCTTTTAGATTAGATTTAAACTCATATAAATTCCTCTGAAGTATATTTGTCTCATTTTATGAAGATTATCAATATTATAGTGGCTTGCATTCATGACTAACAACCTCTTATAAGGAAAAATGAGATCTATTCAAAATGCAGTGCTCCATAAGAGGCCTTCTAGGCCAAGAAAAAAAAATCCTAAGTGGGTGATTTCACATTTTACTCCAAATAACTTCGTTAGATGTGGAAGACTGCAAAGAAGCTGTTCTCCATATTAACTGAACTGCTGAAGAGTCCCCAAGTTTTTTCTCACTTCATTGACATCCAAAACATGCCGCATTCCTCAAAATTGGCAGATATATTGAGGAAAGGATGTGAGTGTAAATGAAACGGAGTACTGAAAATTGCTGTGCTACATGTGCTGTATTGCGCCGTGAGTACATGAAGTGCAGGAAAAGCGCTCTTTTTGCCTTCAATGTGCTTTGAAAAGTGTTTCTGTGGGTGCAGGTGGTCTCCCAAACGAAGCAGAGGTGGTACATTTTGGAACTACCTGCTCAGTTCTGAGTGAAACTTTTTATTTGCAGTTTCGCTTCAGAAAAGGCTATCCGATGTCCTGATAATCAGAGCAAACAACTTTTACAACACTCCAAGTGGAGCTGTTATTTTCCCCCTTTTTTTTTTCTCTCTTTTTTGGGGGGAGGGGATAGCTACACTTGTCACCTGCCTCATTATCTCCTGTTTATTTTCAGTGCAAATAGGAAGCTGAGGAGGAACATAGGCTATAAGTTATATCACGTAACAAGAAAATATATATTTTTAGACTTTTTGTGAATAAGTGGTTTGACTTGCAAGTCACAAAGGCTTAATAACTTTAAGTATCTGAAAATGTGAAGCTTGTTGACTGTGTATTACTACAGTGGAAGGTGCTAGGAGTGGATCTGTGTTATTGGTTAATGGCTTTGGCAGATTTTTTTTTTTTATATATAGCAACCATATGTTTTTAATTGTGAAATGCATCCTGAGCAATCCTAGGCAATAAAAAATAGAAAGCCGTGCTTCTATCAAGCATGACTCCCTGTATAAGCTTGGATTTAATATTGATTTATCCAGCACTTGCATTTATCCCCTATTGTAACTTTTACAGTTCTAGTTACTAAGTTAGGCTTTTCTATGCATTGCTTCATGATTCTCTTTGGAGGCTCAAGCAGGCATCTCAAGGGTTTTTGATTTTTTGAAAGCTTACTGTTTGCTCAGTTTGCAAAGCTTTGGCATCCAGAACTTTCCACACTAGAAAAATGTGGAAGTCATCTGTGACTTTGGAGGAGAGATGTTTATGCCTTGGTCAGATATATGGGAAAGATACCATGGGATGGCCAGATTTCTACTGAGGATATGCACATGAAATGTTAGGTTTTGAATTGGTTCTTTCTCCAAAGACTCGGAAAAATGGAAAATGTGTACAAGTGTGTCTATGGAGCAGACATCTCCTTGGATTCCAGTCTAGCTGGAGCCTCCCTTTCCAGTCACCTTGTCCATCTTGAAACTTCAGCTTGGAACTTCCCAACACCCCAAAGGAATCAGGCCTCCTCATTTGAGGCTGTTAATGCTGTGTCAGGGACCAAGTTCCTGCAGCCATTCTCCACTTCTGGGGACTTCAGGCAGGTTTAATTCACCCCCTGTATGCCTTAATTAGGTAGGCTTCTCCTTTAGGTTAAAGCAGGTATTGTTTCACTTACCTTAAATATGCAAGTGTCTTTATTTGACTAGGTGTCATGTGATGTGCTT
>NW_010589222.1:340466-409481 GCF_000705375.1 Tinamus guttatus | reverse complement strand
GTGCAGGGCCACAAGGATGATCAGGGGCCTGGAACATCTGCCCTATGAGGAGAGGCTGAGGGAGCTGGGCCTGTTCAGCCTGGAGAAGGGCTGAGAGGGGACCTGAGCAGTGTCTATAAGTACCTCAAGGGAGGCAGTGAGGAGGATGGTGCTGGCCTCTTTTCAGTGGTGGCCACTGACAGAACTAGAGGTAATGGCCACAAACTGAAGCATCAAAAGTTCCACAGGAACTTAAGGAAAAATTTCTTAACAGTGAGGGTGCCAGAGCACTGGAACAGGCTGCCCAGAGAGGTTGTGGAGTCTCCTTCTCTGGAGATCTTCCAAACCCGCTTGGACGCAGTCCTGTGCCACGTGCTCTAGGTGACCCTGCGTGTGCAGGGGGTTGGACTAGATGATCTCTAGAGGTCCCTTCCAACCTTAAGCATTCTATGATTTTTACCTAGCATTACAGTGGACTGGGGGAAAATTGAAAAAGTAGAACTTCGCTTCCACTTTTGTAAGGAAAAGAAATAAAATAGTTAAATACACAGTTTTTAAAAGAACTTTGTAATGGTCTGTAAGATTTGTCAGTCCCTTAAGCAGACAGCAGCTTCCTATTTCTGGATTTGGTTTTCAAGCATACTTTATAGAAATATTGGAAATAACTGAAATGAAGTTTTGTTCCACTTATTTAAATTTTCATTGTAAAGGGATTTATACTAATGCCACAATTATATTAGCCCTCTAGATTTTTATAAGAGAGCTGATACATAATTCCATTGTCTATCATTTGTAGTTCTCTGATTAATTAGCAATTATAAAAAAATCCCTCTGGATTAATTGCTTAGATAGCATTCCGAATGTAAATCTTTTCATGTAACATTTATATTATTTGGACTGAAAAACCTACTTTTCATTTTAGCCTTGGCTGGCTTTGAACCTAGGTCACTGAAGCAAAACACTATTAATCATCTGCTCCGATCTAATTTTTACTCCAGTCATTTGTCATTTATACAGAGCATTTCATATGCCTTTGATTTAAATTTGGTCTTAATTCTAATTATCCCAAGGGGCAATTTTTTATCAAAATCTTGTTCTTAAGTAGATAAATGAAATTTTTGTTTGCTGCTGCAATGGTAGAGATCCTTTACTCCATGGAGATACACTGAAGACATTTGTGTGTGTATGTGGTGTGTTGAGGAATAGGACTCTTCTGTGTGTGCTTTCAGACAGCTTGTCTTGGACTTTCTGTTTGGGGTGATTTCCTGAAACCCAAGGCCTAATTCCCCCATAGCACAAACCCTCCCAAAGAACCAACCCTTCTTCCCTTCTTGATGCAGCAGAAGTGGAGGTTCAACACATGACACAGGTGGCATCGTGTTGCTATTTGGAAAAGAAAGGCGCCAAGTTAACGTTTGCTGTGAGTTGAGAAACCTCCAGCTGTGGCTAGTAGCGTCCAAGTCCTTCCCTCCTAGGAGGGATAGTGGAGCGGGCAGCCAGGCCGCACGTGGTTCTCTAGCTTTGGGCTGACAGCGTGTGGGAGCCACCACCTCCTGGAGCAGTTCTGAGCACCGCTGGCCCCGTCAATACCATGTCCTAGGCCCGGCAGTGTCACATTCCGGGGCCTCCCCCTCACCCCTGCCCCAGCTTAGGGGGATGAAGGAGGTCAGGGAAGCTCTCCTGCTGAGCTGGGCTCCTCCGGCTTCCCTTTAGTTTTCTAGATGTCCAGGTGTTTGTGAGCTAGTGGGATCAACCAGCATTGAGGCCCAGGACATCACCATAGTATTTGCAGGTCACAGCTGGGGAATATGCCCTGTGTAAAATGAAGGTAATGTGGCACAACAGGAGAATACTGTGGGAAGGAAAATTATACATCATAACTGCTGCATAGATTAATAATGTCTGCAAATTGAGTAAAAGAAATGTAACATTTTTTTCCCTGAGCGGTTATACTGAGGAAAATACATTACCTAATTAAGATGAAAGGGATAACAACCTCTGTGAATTGTTATGGTAGAAAATAAAGAATGGTACATTAATGGAACTTAATTTTATCATTAAATGTATTTAAATTCATTTTCATATATAACCATATTTTTATATGAAAGAGATTTAAATACAAGCATAAAAATGTTGCAAAGCTTTGTAATTAGGAAGAAAATAATGTTAATGAAATATTCAGTTCTCTTTGCTGTTAGGAAATGCTGAAAATGATCTATCATTCCATGTTGCAAGATCGGTTTCAACGAAGCCAATTAAGCCCTCTGCAACCTGCACTGCTGGCATAGGGCACAGCACGGGAGCGAGCACTTGCTGCCCTCCTTGGGACGAGGCAGGGCCTCCCCAGCAAGTGGGTGCAGGATTTTTGCCTTTCCCTGCTGAATCTACTCAACAGGTCGGTGAACAGCTGTGGGGTGGCCCCTCCTGGCCTGCCATTTCCCTGGGCAGGTGAGGTTGGTTTGAAAAGATTAGGCAAGTATCTGCATCTTGGATCTGCACATGTGGAGTCGGACAGACCCTCTGCTTGCAGCTTGATCTGCAGAGAAGGTTCACGTTGGTTGTGCTCTGCCCTGCTCAGGGTTTAGCAGAACGGGTGAGGTCTTGGCAAATAAAGCATTTAGTGCTCTATTTGTCAGTAAGCACAGTTACTGCATAAGAGTTCCAGTGGAGTGACTGGAAGCTCGTCAGAAGGGGACTGGCAACAGTGGGGGGCCGTGAGGACGGTCCGTGGTATGAGTGTAATGAGACTCGGCTAGGGGCAGGATTCGTTAAATGTAACTGAAACTAGGTGGAAATTAATATCTGTGTTCTTGTGCATACATAAAATAAATGCAGGTTTGAATTCACTTCCCGTTCTTTGAACTTGTACCTGCGATTTTAAGCAAACAGACAAAAAAAAATGCAGATATATATTGGACATGTATGCTCCTGTTCTGCAGAGCTCATGGGAACAGCTATCAAACCTGCAATGTACCATTATTCCATGCTCAGGGAAGTAATCAGCCTCCTATGCTTTTTCAATTTAATATCTTGCTGTTCTTGAATATCTCAGGACACTGCACTTTAGAAAGTTAGTAAATTAAAGAGATATGTTAAGAATGCAACTACCTCTTGAGTATGGGTTTCATGTATTGACACATTGTCTTCTTTGGCTTAAAATTATATGTTTCATAAAATGTTTATTTTGTTCTTCTACCCAGAAGACCTACTTTCCCAGAAGGCCTACTTTTCACTAAATGCTGACAGTTGTTGATAGTTACAAGTATTAGAGACATTTCTGGACAAGGTCTTTCAGTGCGTGTGATATCAGTCAATCTCTTTTATCTGCATGCATGCTGGCTTTTTCAAAGGAAGCATGACTTTTTTTTAACAAAAGCTGTGTTGACTCTTCAAAAATATCTTATTTATTCAGTGTCTTCTAGTACAGTCTTTTTATTACAAATTCTGCAAGCTTCTGCGATAAGGAAACCAGGCTTACTGGCTGTAATTTCCCGTATTTCTGACACAGTCTTTTGGGGGAACTGGTGTCACATTTGCCTCTGGCACTGAAGTATCTTTGTTTGTTATTGAGGCAGTTTTGAGTTAAATTGTACCAAATAATGCTGTTAAATGGTTACCAGTGAGACCATTTCTGTCATGGTTTGAGGGTTTTGAGAAAGTTTTCTTTCAACTGTTTCAATTATTCTGATAATTGTATTCTGAACAGGTCTTTGGTCGTTATACATATTTGGAGGGGGAAGTGTGAAGTGGATGCTATGGAGGGGTCTTCAACCTGACATTCATTGCATTAATATTTTATGTTTCATTGGCTTTTTGGTAAAATAAGCGTTACTATTGAGGAGGTAAAATAGAAAACATCGATAGGAAACAGTAACTCTGTGGTTTGCTCAAAGAACCTATGAAAAGGATTTGGGGAGGCTAGTGTGCTTGCAATGTGGAGTCTAACCAGCTCTCAGCTGGTTAGTTAGATATCACTGTGAAAGACAACAAATTCTGCCTTGTATCTAAGATAATGCAAGATGATGCCATTAGCATCTTGCTGTAATTAAATATAAGACACTATTATAATTAGGGAGAAACAAGAAACAAGAAATATGAGTTGTCTGTAGTCAATCTAACATTAAAATACGATTCATGTAAAAATGCTTGAAGCTCAGCTAACACTAAAGACTATTTAAAGTGATAGCTTATTCACTATTTTTCTAGATAAATAGCATACTTCATAGTCATATAACAGCAGCTGTTTCATAGGAATGGTCTTGTCAAAATTCTGACAGCAGTAATTTAAAAAAATGCTTAAATTATTATTTCTTGGTTGCCCATCAGAAAAATGTCACATTTTTGTATATTTATGATACAATTCTTGTATAAGCAGAAGATGAGATGTGGAACAGCATACTTTTAAGTACCACAGGAACCTACTTCATAAAAACATATAATTTGCTTTTCAACTAGAATTTTAAGAGAGAATTGACAAGACTTACAGTGGTGCAATGAATACTTTTTTGAACATACAAATCTCAAGGAAAAATAGTAGCATCCAGTCCTTCCACATAATTCCTCATTCAAATACTTAGGGCAAGATATTTCATAATGCTTATGCCAATATGACCAAATTTCGAATTTGGAATCCAGATCCTAGAATAACATCACCTTTCACTGTCTTTTCATTTTTGCACATTTTTGGGTTTGCATTTGCAATTATGCTAATAGTGTATAAAAATGTATATAAAGAACTAATTTCCATGATAATGGTCCCAAGATTTTCTCCCTTTACATAATGTATGTTTCTAAAAAGCACACATCATTTCACCACTTTTTTCCAAAAGGAAAATAAAGTTGTGGTGAGATAACTTGGAAGAAATATTATTCCTCCATGAAGCCATTCTTTTAGCAAGATAGAACAAGATCTTCCATGTGATTTTGTTCAGCATGTTTGACAACGTAGTTAACTGTTTATCAGAATGCTTAATTTGGATGCTCACAAGTTTTTCCTGTGTACCATTCCTACATATGAATGACTGTTATGGTTTAGCTGTTCCATTAGTGAATGATTTAATCAATTTGCAGAAGGCTTTTTTATGTGCTAAAATGTTTCAGGGAATTTCAAGTGTTATGTGTTTTTAACCACTTATCCAACAGCAAAACAATTTAAATCTGCTTGTATCTGATAAAAGGTTTATTTTTTTCTATTTTTTTTTTCATTTTACTTTCATATTTTGAGGCAATATGAAGAAGCAAAAGAAAGGCAGGCTGGTATGCAGCTTCCAGTATTACAGGTGTGCTAAGGCTGTTGGTACAAGCGATTCACAGTGAAGTCAGATTGCTCAGCATGCTAAAATACATATGTGTCTCCTGCTGTGAGGATAGGGTTGGACTAAATTAGCTCACATTGATTGTGTAGGATGATAGAAAGTCAAATTAACCTTATGAAAAGAAGAGGAAAATATTCCTAGGTCTATCTCAGCAACTGTATGGGTCTGTGGCTGTGTAGGGTTCTGCATTCGTAGGTACTTATGACACCCTAGTGTTAAATCAAATCTACACTTTGGCTTA
This sequence comes from Tinamus guttatus, assembly GCF_000705375.1. Next base: position 403,946 of record NW_010589222.1, on the reverse strand, counting down.
ACCTAATTTCTGAAAGGACCTTCCAAATTCTTAAATGATGTATACTTCTCTACATACCTTTTCCCATTATTTTTTTTTTTAATTTTCAATTTTAATTTCAATTTTAATTAATTTTTAATTTACTTTTGCAGAAGTGTCTCACTTGCTGCCCAGGTATGCTATCCTCCTATTAAAGTCTTTATTATTCAGCTGATTCTTTTAGGCTTCTCTGCATGATTGTATATGTAATTTATTTAACACAACAGTGTTAAATAGTGTTGCACAAACAGTACTATAATGCAAGAAGTGTTATAAAGTGTATTTTGTATTAGAAGTCTTAAATAATTATTACTTGATCCTATAAACCACATGTACCTATATCATGTAAATATTTGTTAAATAAAATGAGGCAATTCCAAAAGACCAGTATAAATCAAATATTTATTTTATTTACATTTCCAGTGGAAAATATATGTCTATATTGGATACAGAATAGACACAAAAAAATGGTCACTACTTACTAATTGTGATTACAACTGTGTAATTGGAAGGAGTGATAAATCCACTCTCTAACTGAACTACTGGACTTGTTTAATAGTGAATATTTAGTATATACAAATGCATCAAAAGCTGCCAATGTTGATACAAGTTTTCCTTGAATTCAATCATGCTGATGTTATATGCCCAGGGACTGATTTGATCTTCCAAACTATTGGAAATAGATTGTGTGCAATGAAACATTTCTCTCTCTCTACAGCAATCCTTGTCTTCCAATGTTAGATAAATCTGCAATCAGATGAAGCTAATTGCCTGCATGCTCTTTGAAAAACAAGGCTATAGGGCTCAAATCTGGACTGTGCCATTACGTAGCCTGATCTGAGACATAGCAGTCCATTCTCCTAAAGGTAAAAGTTCAGACCACTTTCACAACACCTTAGCACTATCCATTGAGAAAGCATGATTTCAATTTATAATGCAAATACATGTTTTTTCAGGAGTCCGGTAGCAGTGATGATGAATTGAGCTTTAATGTTTTAGATGGCAGAATAATTTCATCTTGATGGACAGCATTATGAAGGACAAATGCACTCGTTATTTGTTACTAGTATGTGTGTAACTGCTCTGTCATTCCAGCTATACAAGAAAAAAGAATCACTGAATTATTGTGCAGAATGATTTACAGTTTTATATTTATATTGGTTTTGGTCATGATCATTTGGTTTTCAGAAAAGAAAGAGGTTTGAAATCTATCAGCTGCTGGAACATTAATTTAAAAATGTTACAGCAAGCCATCCATGATGTCTTCTACTTCTATATTCATTTAATGGAGCTTTTAGCTGTATCACTGCGTTATTGCTTTGCTTTTTCTTAAGTACTTAGGGAGTATTATTGCTTTAATGCACTTCATGGAACATTGCAAAACACTTACTTAAATTATTTTACTAATGCTAAGCAAGAGTTGCTGCATTATTAAACACCAGACAGTAGGCAGATTAGTATAAACATGAATTTAAAGCACATTCTGCAGGTACCTGCATGTTTATACATCAAGGCAATAACAGAAAAATTTATAGAAATGCAATAACATTACCAGTAGAGTGTGTTATAAATAGAAGTTCAGATTTTAGTGTAGTTCAAAGGCGTATTTGGTTTCAACTTTTTCCTCCTTTCAGCTGCATGATTTCATTCCCAAATGAGTTTAGTTAAATATGTAAACTGCGGAAAGTAATGTTCTGTTTTTCAGAAGCCATTTAACTAGCAGTTAACACAAAGCCCCTAGGTTGGATTTAGCTCCCTCCTGCACTGGCTATGTTGGTGGTCAAAGAAACTCTATAATTAAAATGATTTGAACTTTGTTCATTTTTATTTTAAAGATGCTTCAATGCATTTGATATCTGAAGCTTTATCAAGCAAAAACAGGACACGTTCAAGGTAACATTTACGAAGAGATGCCATTTTTCTCCTGCTGGTGTAATCAAACAAGGAGCATACTGGATTTTTAGATATTGTGAAGTAATAGAAGTGTTAATGAAGTAGTAACAATTATTACCCAGTTTCCTGAAGTTTGTGGTAGCTTATATATACCTATATATCTGTACTCATACTATTTCTCAGTAGAAAGTCAATATAAACTAGCTTTTTATAAAGTCTGATCTGTTATATACGAAACTAAATAGACTAGAGTTATAGAGGTGAAGCATCCATCTGTATCCCCCCTTATTCAGATAGTCCATATGCTTGCACAAATGGTCAGATTTATCTAAATTCTCTGAGATTAAATAAATTCAGGGCTGTTTTCTTCTTTTGTGTGGTGATATTGTTTACCTGCTTGAACTCCGCTGTTGTTTTTGTTGACACAAATGGTGTGTATGCCTGGACAATAAGGTATGAAGGGGACTTCCCAGGGCTGTTTGCAAAGTCCAGAAGCTTAAAATCACAGGAAAAAAAAATCTGTTTTTCTTCATTCATGATTTTGATTTATTCAGCTGGCTACAGTTAGATGTGCATATTCCTTTCTAACAAAGAATTTTCATAGTGTGTTTTTTAAAGGATGACTAAGAAATGGGTTAAAATAATGAATGCTAAGGAAAAGGTTAAAAAAAAATCTCACGTAAAACTCATCATATTCTTAGTTAGTTTGGTGATAGTCAAAGTTGATGTGTTATATCTCAAGTAACTGTAGTGAAGCAGGAAATTATAATGAATTTAATCTCCACAACTTCCTTCAGAAAAAAAGAACACCATGTCAGTGTCTCCTGAAAAATGTCTGCTTTAAGGGTTCTTTTTTGAAAATAGAGAGCATCATAAATTGAGCAGTAAAATTGAGCCTTGTTTCCTCTTGGTAGTCAGTGATATGTAAAGGGAGGCATGATCTAATATTCCTAATAAAGTTCTTAAACTTGGTATTTCAGGAAGCACTATATTTTAATAAGTGATTTATGAAATAATTGAAAGTCTGTGAACATTAAGCACAGTGATTTCATTTCATCAAAATTATCTCATTAAAATGTTAGTTTCTGATCTTTTATGATGGTAGAGATACTGCTGTGGAGTGGTTTTGATTTTTTTTTTTTTTTCTTTTGATTAAGCAATTGATCCCAGTCAAGGAGTCTCAGCGCTTCTCAAATTGGTCTTTTAATTTTGAAATTTAAGCAATACATTTTCCTGACTTATGCTATACATAAAAGGCTGTATGTCTCCAAATTACCTGGAATATGTATGGTATGGCATAACTAATACATGCTAGGAACAAAACAAAAACTAGGTTTTGTTACTAATGATATAAAACTCGAACTCCACAAAGCTTAACTCATGCATGCTATGGAAGGAGAGCAAAGCATATGCACAAATCATAGCTGTGTCCTGGTCAATAGCCCTTACACATATCACATTGTATACTTTCTACACACGTGAAAGAAAGGGAGGAATGGCAGTGATATCCAGTCATGTCCTGCTATTCACAGTGCAGTTGCCTTTCTGGGAAACTAAGTAGTGCACTTAACTGTACCATTATAAACACTGCAGAAAAGACTCATCATCAAATGCTATATATATTGTAAACAGATTGGGCAACAGGTGAACAAGAGGAAAATGTAACATCTAGTGGCATAAAGTTTGCCCTGGAGCTCTTCCTTGGAAGATGATGTAGGGTTTTATTTTTAAAGCTTTTATCCATCAAGTTGAAGTTGATGTTTGTTTATACTTCATATACAGGCCTTGTGAAATTTACCTCCTTCGTGATGCATGTTCATCTAAGATACTTGTACTTAACAGGAATTTGTTTCCTGATTTTATAAATAGAAGTCTATAGAAATACAAGTAGTATCTGCACAGATGCCAAATGAACCACTGTTGATGAAAGATGTTAGAGTGAATCCATAATTAAAAGTCACCCAACGTAAAATGTTAGTGTTTGAATAATAGGAATTTGGTGTCCATAATGCTGTGAGATGTGCAGATGGTTGAAAAATGATGTGTGGTTTCATGCAGTGCATGCTGAGATAACAAGGGAATTTCATTCAAGAAAAATAGTACAATTTAGTTCCACCATATGTGTGATTATGTTTTCTTCATACCCATGGAGGATCCCTGATGTTAGGAAGAAAACTATGATAGCCCATTAACGTGTCCTCTTTTAAATAATGTATTTAAACACAACAATCTTACATTTTTGGAAAGATAACTTAGATACACATCAAAATATCAAACAGCAAAACCAATAGCTGCAGTTGGATATTTGGGGGTTTGGGTTTTCTGTGTAATTTTGAGCAGAAAAACAAAACAGAAGTACTAATTATTTCTCTCCCACCAACAGTCTTTGAGTCCATGTGCTGATTTAAAAACAAAATCAAAAAATACTCGAATGAAAGGTATATGCCAAAGGCATTTGTGAATAATGTGCTGCCATCATCTTCCCAATCTTCCACACCATAAAGACAAATAGGAACTGCAATGATGACTCAAACGTTCTTTGAAAGCCCAAGTGCTTTCAAAAGACATTTGTGACATGGAAATACTGCACAGAGAAAAGAAGTTTTCTAGGCTCAAAGGAAAAGGAGCAAGTACCTTCAGCCCATTCAGGAGGCCTGTGAATGGGATCTACACGCAATCAAAACTGCCCGATTAAAAACCTAAAATAATCTGATTAGAAAAAAAAATGTGATGGGAAAGTGTTTCTGACTCTTGAATTTCTACAAAGCTTTACAGGAATTAGTTTTATAAAACAACAGAATTTTGAAACATACTTAAAGTTCATTTTGAGGTATGCTTTGGATTCAAACAAAAAAGAGCTTGTTCTTGCTCTGTGTGCATTATCTGTCATCATCTGAAGTTGACACTTTGAAGAGAGAAAAAAAAAAAGAAAAATATTTTCTATTTTCATAGAACAGTCTTGTCAGAAAGATCAGTGGACTTGATATTTTTCAGGTCACTCAAAAGTTTTGCCCTTGACACTGCGTGGACTGATTCTTTTATTTTCTGTGACCTGTTATGTGTACAGGATACAGCAATCTTTTCCCTTGTCTATGTGTCCTGCATCTAGAACTATCTGTTTGTGGTACTGAAGGGAGTTTGGAGGAGAAAATGAACCAAGAGGTACAAGGCTGAGAGATCCTTTGGGGCAGTTTTGGCCCTTTGTGCATTGAATTGTTTTAGCCATGAGAATGGTCGACACTTTGGGGCCTCTTGTGCGGTTAGAGAAGATGTGGCAAGATTGAGGGGTGCAGGATGTCTGTCTGTACTATTAGTTGAGGAAACATTGCTGTCTGTCAGAGAAAAAGTATCCTGGCTGGAGCATGTGTCTGACCAAGGCCAACACTCAATCACTGTTTCATACTTACACCTGGTCAAGCTGTTGAAAATAATATTTCCTAAAAGAGTTAAGTATTTTTAAAATGAAAGTTGCAGAAAGAAGGAAGCTGGCCAACACTTTTTTTTTTTTTTTGTTTATTTGCTTTGACTTAGAAAAACAAAACTTTTCTACTACAATAGCTGCCAATTTAGTATACCTTAGAAGTCTCTTCAAATGTCAGTGAAATACCTGCAGTATAGAAAGATATCTTTGTAGGTTGCTTTCAAGTGAAAGCAGTAGTCTGCTTTGAACGTAGATGCCGCTTAATAAAGTCAATCTTTCCAGCATCTTCTTTTCAGCATTTTTTGTATAGTTTGACTTAACATCGGTAACTGTCAGCAACAACAGAATATAAAGAATGGAGGCAAAGTGACATTGCTAAACACAAAATCTTTTTATTTAAGAGTTTCTGGAGCATCTGCATGCAATTATCAGTATCTTGTGATTTTTAAAATGATGTATCAGACATTGACTCTTTTCTATAATTGGTTATACTCCTTTTGAGGAACCTGAAGATCTTGTTCTCATTCTGTGGCTTCAGTGGGCTTTGGCTCGAGCTGTAAGAATACGTTATGGGTTCCATGAATGAGGACATCCTTCAGGTAGGGAGAAAATGGACATCCCTACACTGCAGCGTATCATTTCTCATAAATATAAATGAGATGGCTAGAAAAGAACAAAAACTTCTTTGTGTGTGTGTTAATTTTTTTTTCGTTTCAAATAAGTTTTTTAGCTTTGCCTGTGTAAGGGAAGATGTGGTATTCAAACATACTCTAGAATGTGGAATGAACCTCGGAACATGCTATGCATTCAGATAATACTGTAAAAAATGAGAAGAGAATATGTGCACAGTGTAATAGTAATTTGCATCTCCATAACACTTCTCTCTAGATTCTCCAAGTCCCTAATGCCTGTAAAATACTTAAAGTTGTTCATGTCAGTGAGTTGGAAATTATCATTATCTTGATGTACTTGTGAGTAAAGCAAGCCATGAAGATGTAATGCAGTTTGTAACATGTCCTAGAAACTGAGTGGCAGAGGAAGGAGCCTAATTTGTAGCTACTGATTTAAGGCTTACGCTTTAATAACAAGGCTATTTTAATAACCACACTGATAAGGTGTGAGGTGTCTATGTCTGTGCACAAGCTAACATATTCTAAATTTGTTTTTATTATCGCATTTCTCGAGTGATTATGTTTGTAGAACAGGATAATAGGTTTATGAATAGGTTTATCTGAAGAATCCTAAAAAATTGGCACACGCTACTGTTCTGAGTAGATTTCTAATGGTTTCAATGTATTGACAAGGAATTTGGATTCCCTTTCAGAATAGTTTAGAAAAGTTTTGTGTGGACGTGAGGGGTATTGAATTCTGACTCCCACAGAACTTGAACTGATATTGGGTGAGCACTCTGTCTGCCTTCCCTACATTTATTTTCTAGGCTCAGCTGTTGCACCCTATTAATATTTGAACTTTACTCATTTTCACATCTTCCTATTCACTGCAGCAGCTGAGTATTAATTACAAGCCTCAGTCAGGACAACTGCTTTATCTAACCAGACAGATTAATGTACATTTTAGTGGAGGAAAGTAGCCTACATTGCTTTTCTCACTCTATTGTCAACAGTTCCAGTTTCCTGATCTGTGCTATTTGTCAATAGCTGTATTTTAAAGAGAGCATGAAAAATTAACTGAGCTGGGTTTTTATGTCTGACTATCTTACGCAAGCAGATGATTTAAACCAATTAGTCAAGTGGTCAAAATTGAACCTCAGAAGTGAATTTTGAGTAACTCATAAGACAAAGATCTGATGTGCACAGTGCAGCAATTGAGAAGCAACCATTGCCATATTAGTATAAAGAGAAATAAAAGATGTAGCTCTAAGTTACAAGAGTGAAGTAGTTTAAGGGATTTGGAGCATTTCTTATCTTTAGACTTTTGAAATCTCCCCCCCTGCTTGTGCTGCCTATTATTTTAGTTAATAAGCTATTTATATATGGAAGTTCAGGATTGTTCAGTGTGCTAAAGAGGGTTTGATAAGTGCTGCTAATCCATACTGGCTTGTGTGATGCCTTTTGAGACATAAATTTCTGCTAGAACATTATGCTATTTTTATTTTTTTATGGCAACTGCTAGCATGAGCAAACCAAAATTAACTTGCAGCATCAACGATGAGAGTTTTAGGGTGCAAAGAAAGAATCAATGGAATGATTCACTCCTTCTTCTTTAAATATTTATCATTATCTAAAATGGTTTGATCAGTGCAGTACAATCCCGTACAGGAATAACTCATTTATGTGACAATAGCAGATATTTAATCACTGCTTAAAGAAGTATTTTCGCCTCGGTACATGAATATAATGATTTCCTTAACCGTTCTTCCATTTATGTGAATGTCTCTGTGGAATTCAAACTCCTCAAAGGCCTTTGAGGAGGCAGTTAAGGAGATAATATGGATTTCTCCCATGGATAACCCTACGTGTACCTTCTGGTATGCCAGAACAGCCATCTGGAAGTAAGGGAAATGACAGAAATCCCTGGTTCGTGGTTAGGTCTCAGAGATCTTCACCTGGGAATTTCCTTCATATTTGGCTCTGGAGGGCCTGTATTTCGGGGGAAGTGAAAGCAAAATTGCTATGACCTTTTCTATGAACTTACTCCGACTTTTATGGAATCAGAAGTCACTACTCTGATTCAAAGGAAAACTTTGTCCCCAGACTTCATAGAAAAATCAGAAATTCTCTGCACAAGAGACTGAAATGACATGCCGTAGCAAAAGGTCAATGAGCACAATCCAGTCTGACTTCTGGACTAGAAGTTTTAAGGGTTCCCGTAACAGAAACGGAGAGGACAAAACATAATCTTCTATTCCATCAAAGCTGTAAACAAGCCAAAGGGGAATTCTGAAACATCTTTGGGTTTTGCAAGGTTGAACTAAAAAGCATTTGACATTTTCAGATATTCTGCTACTGTTCCTTCACGGTAGAGCAAAAACTTATTTTGAAAAGTGGGCAACAATTGACACACATTCTGAGGGATCTGCTTCAACTAATAAAGTTTGGCAACAATTGACACACATTCTGAGGGATCTGCTTCAACTAATAAAGTTTGGCTTATGTGTTTAATATGTTATTTAAAAAGGAAGCATGAAACTTCCCTCAAAGTGAATGAGGCCTGTCACAGGAAGTAAATAAGGTGAATCTACTAGAAAAACTGATTTCAGAAAACACTGAGATAATGACACAAGGAGAGCCCCTCTCTGCAGCCACTGCAGCCATGCTTGATGATTTATGGTCCTCCTTGAGGACACTATTAGCAATTCTAAAGAATGCTTATTAAAAAATGCTTTTTAGGTCAAAAACTCATCCAGTGCATTTGGAAGATAAAAACAATGTGTTCTTTATTGTATGAAGTGCTCAGAAAGATTCTATTCACAGATTTGAAAATGATTCTTGGAAAAAAACAAAGAAACAAAGTGGTAATAAATTACTGAGTATATAAAAAAAGAGTTCTTTATACTGCACAATACCCAGTTCCTCTTCATACCCTATTCTGAACTTGTCTACTGACTTATTTGGCGCTTGCTCAGACTGGATGGATTCTGACAGGCCCCTTACTGGTAGGGTCAGGACCTCTCTTAAATGCTGAAATTGTCTTTTTCGAGAGAACAAAATGATATATTAATCACTGGAGACTTAATTTTTTCTTTGCCGATTATTTTATTTGGTAAATCAGGAACAGTATGGAAGAAAAAAAATAAATGTAGGCACTACCAGTTTGTTTAACCCATAATTTATCTAGTTTGACTAATATTTTATTATTAAAAACAAATTATGGTAACTTCTTTTTGCTCTCTTTTGATCCAGCTCACCAAAACTAGTGTTTCTGCTAGTGATACGGTCCTGAAGCTTGAAATAGTCTTAGCTTGGGATGTTGTTGGAGTCTGTAAGTGAGTTTTCTGAGTGGATATGTTGCATTTGAGTGGACAGTACAGCTGGATCCTTCTCCCCATATTTGTCTTATTTGCCCTACTCAGTTGGGGGTTAGGTGCTAAAGAAAGACACATTTCCTTTTATTTACTAATAAATAAATGAGTGAATTTTGTCTGACGTGGAATAAAGTGACTGACTTTTGAACTTTAATACCTTTTGGACTTTACAGTGCCCAGTCAATTCCTTCAATTGCATTTGCAATGCTTTTATAGGCAATACTTCAGGTTTGAAATAGGAATGGATATTCCTAATTAATACATTCTTGTAAAGTAGGTGTTTTGAATTACAGGAAATACTATCTATATTATGGAAAGTTTGGTGACATTCTGTTAATGTCTGTGCGTGGAAAAAGTGAAACGGGAAGGTTTTATTGAATTTCAGATTTTTAATCCAGTATGGTCAAGTGGGCTTTTTTCTGTTTTGTTTCTCTTGTCTTTATTGTTTTGTTTTGTTTTCTGATGAAGCAGGAGAAAGTACTGGACCACTTGTTAAAAGTTAAGAAGGGCTGCAAGACTCTGAGGAGCTATTTTCGTATTTCAGAAAAATAATAAAATTCCCATCATAATCCTTTTGAAAAGAGATTTCATATAGATTCTTACATGGCATAGAGAAGCATGCTCTTAGCTCTGAATTATGTTGATATAAAAAGCTATCTTTTAATGCTCTGATTTGTACTATATTTGCATTTATAAAAAATGATACATATATCCTGGTCGATTTTTAAGGTCAGTAAATTGCTTGAGCTCCCAAGCTCCTGAAATATCTCTATCTTACAAGACAGAAAAATCATATAATACAAAATCCAGGATGAAATAATAGCAGAAATGGGGACTGAGATAAACAAGATAAAACAGTATTTTCAAAGCAGTGGATCAACTTGGACTTCAAGCAGTTAAAAACACTGAGATGTACTTAGTTATTTAAATAATTGTTTACAATTTTATAATGCTTTAAGTGGGTCTATTAACTGTCAAAACTGGGCCTTTAAAAAAAATGTAATGGAAAATATCTTTGTTTATTGCATAGCTAGTCTTGAACACTGAGAATTAAAAAAGATAGAAACAAATGGTCAGAAAAATCCTCCTAATTCAGGAATAAAATGGACTTTAAAACATCACTAATGTTAACATTTCTGCTAAATACAAATCAGTAAAAGGTCATTGCTTTATCAACATAGGAAATGTCTCATTAGTATTACTTGTTTTGGAGAAAGCAGCCTACCATAATGTCTCTCTGATATCTTTCTCCTTTTCAAACTAATGGCTTAAATGCACATAATTATTTTGATATATAATTGAACTAAGAATTGGTGTATCTTTACAGAATTAAGGTCTAAATTCTCCCGGGTTTCATCCCATTCCCATTGTGAAAGATTCAGAAGCAAAAAAAAGTCATCAACTTTAGGATTTATAATAATAACTGAACAGCAAGCAAAATAAATTCACTCCCCCCGAGTGTGAAGAAATTTGCAGCCAGGTATGCTTCAGTCCCACGTCAAATCAAAGTCAGTGGAATGAGCACTGGCCTTAGTCATAACCTGGTTTCTCCATTTCATTGCAAGTGTCAAAACAGAATATTTCATGGATTTCAGCTGCCATAAACCCAGTCTTTCTTAAGCTTAGTATCAACTAAATATACTACCTTCACCTTAGAAATAAAGCTTTAGTGATAAAGGAGAATGTTTTAAATGAGTGAACAATTAACCTATATGCAGAATATTTATTGTCTGGTGTGGAAGCTTACAGCAGAAAGCTATCTCCACTCAAAAAGATTCACCTCAGCTACACAAAAAGACAATAATTACATTCAAGGTGTTTTGTGAAGCCAGATGCGCTTGATTTAACGTGAGTTGCTGATTGCTGGTCTGAGAGCTTCAAGGTTTCAGAGACAGGCATCTGGGGGAGGCAGGGCAGCCTTCTCGGCTCAAAAACTGCTTTTAAGGTGAGTGTAAATGGTATGCCACGTCTTATAAAGAAACTATGGACTGTGTAAACTGGTTAGAAGAACAAATAAGGAAAAATGTGTACTCTTTTGAGTTTAAAGTGTTTTATGTGTAGTTAATTTTAATGCCCTTATTTCTTTCATCTTACAGTACAAGTTTGTTCCAATTGATTCTAAGAGGGGATTTGGCCTGAGATATCAGTGGAGATACTGAGCCTCTTATGTTTAAAAATACAGTGTTTTAACATCCCAGTTCCTCCAATGTAGGTCCATGAGACTGGTTAAAGGGGCTCCGCAGCAGAACGGAGGGTGTCATTCCCCACTGGTTATTCCGCACAATCCCAAGGAAATGGCACTGAGAGATTCCATGTTCATAGGTGCCTATTGATTTCCAGGTCCATTTCAGTTTTTATAGGCACAGTTTTTTTAGTTCATATTTGCAAAACATTTCTCTGTCACTGCAGGTTCTCACAGAGAAACTCTTTCTTGTTGGTTTAAACAAAATTGGCCAAACTACGAACTTGCACACGCTTCCACCTCTGTCACCTTCAGGCAGAGTCCTCAAGGGTGCCAGGGAGAGCTTGTTCCTAAGGACTGAGCAATGTTTATACCAAATCGACACTGAATTACTTTAAAATAACACAGGATGCAAATCAGCAGCTAATGCTGACCACCCTCAATCACTGCTTTAAATGATTTTTCCCCTGTGGCGGTGGAGTTGATCGCGCATCCTGTACCAAAGCAGCATTTGCAGGATATTGTTTCTCATTCTGCAGTATCACTTTTTAACTACTGATAAATTGAGAAGTTGGGGAAAAAGCCTGCTGTGATCTTGCGTCTGGTTGGGGACTGCAGAAATGTGGTTGGAAGAAACTTAATTGCCCTACTAAGAGTGCTCTGCATCAGTTTTCTTACATGAAAACTATCGGAACGCTCTCACTAAGTCATATATTTCAAGTTGTACTTCAGAGGAGGAGGGAAAAAAATGGAGACACTGATGCTAATTATAAAAATGGGTGAAGACTAACTTGAAGAAAAGGATTATTTGATTTCCACAGTAAAGGGATCCATTTGCTAACGAGAAGCATATCATTAGTAGAAGTTTTCCACTCGCTTCATTTGTAAAATAAAAAATAACAATTTATTCAGAACAAACATTTTCTTTTATCTTGATATTCAAAAGACTTCTTGCCAAAGTAAAAATGACACTTGACATTCATCTCAAAGCAAATGCAAAGATGAAGTAGAATAAAAACAAGGACATACTCAACTAGAATAAAAGAAATCAAAATACTCAATTAAAAAAAAATGTAATTTGAAGCTAATTATTTTCAGGCCTAATGTTCACTTTACTTTTGCAAAGAGTTCTCCTAAAGCTACTATATCATATGTATAAAAGCAGTTATTCACGCTTGACATCAGAATTATCAGTTGAGAGTAAACAGCACCATTTTCACTGATGGCTTAGTCTTTCTAAACCCCTAGTAACACAAGAGACCTGGGTGTTTAAATAATTTAGTAATTTAAAAGGATTCTCCAGAGCATTGAGTGTGCTGGAGGCCAGGTGTAGGCAGAGAGAGTTTATTACTTGAGTGAGGTTTGCCAGGTGACAGCTACACCGTAACAAAGAAATTACTGGCTGGGTTGACCTAGCTACCTTCTGGTCTCTGTTTGTTGCCAAAAATAATGGGAGAACCTGGCCCAGTGACTGTAACACAGCAGTTACTTGCACTCCATCTTCCTGGCAGGCAGATGTTCCATTAATTATTTCTTTCTGCAGTAATTCATCACAGAATATGTAAGTCATGGGGCTTTGGTTTGGTTTTCACCGATGTAAATGTCTAGGGTTGCAGGCCTTTTCTTTAAAGCTAAGTAACACTTCAGAGTATTTTGCCAGAAAAAGCCGAGGATGGATCCTTCCGTACATTGTGTAGCCAAGTGAATGATGTGCCACATGGCAGCACATTCCGACACCCGAGCAGCAAGGAAGCGGAGCCAGCGCTAGGCCTGTGTTGGGTCTGGGGCCTCTCCGTTATGGTGAGGAACAGCACTAGTCACCTCGATGCGCACCGAGGACAGGGGCAGCTCAGGTGGTGACTGTGTCCACAGAGGGGGGCTGAGGAGAGGGGCGTCTTAACAGTGCTCGTGTCGGGGAGAGGAGGAAAGGTAGACAACCCGCATGGGCCTTGCTGAGGGTAAGGAAGCAAAGGCCCTGCCAGTGCTACGTCCAAACTGTGTTTGACCCAAAGATACTAAAATCAACTGCTGAGAAATTAAAATCTACCCCGCGGCTGCGCAGCAGCTGTAGGTCACACTGAGAAGGGGAGGAGGCTGTGAAAGGCTTTTTCCAATGCCTGGTTTTCATGCTGGACGTCTGTATATACCTTTATATCCACGTGCGGAGTCAAATGACCAATCTCAAGACAGCAAGATGAGTACGTTCATCTTCCCGTCAGCTTCAGTCTTTTCCTGCATTCACAGAAATCAGCCTATACAATAAAGTCTAATTTAATCATATCTATTTATGTGAAAATACCAATTAAGTTCTTTAATCTTTTATCTAATCTTAGGTTTTATTATTATATGCTTTGTTTGCTTCAAACAGAAGATTTGCTGCTTAGAAATAGTGTTTCCTCTGATTTCAGTAATTTGAAAGGAATTTTTAGAAATACAGCCTAGGACATGATTTTCAACCATGCAGCTTGATTGTGATAAAGGACAATGCTTTATTTAAGACTCTTACTCTGATTTCTTTCATATAAGTAAATGTAATATTTTTCAAGATCTTTAGAGATGTGCCATTTTGGGGAAATGCTTGCTTTCCAGGGCAAGCATTACAAGCAGCAGGTGTTAACAGATTAATAAAGGAAATCTAATGATATTTAAATGCAGTTATTCCAAGTCACTAGTGATGGAAATCACTAGATTCTATAGCATGCATATGGTCTCCACAGCCTCTCCAGCCTACCTTCATGATTGCTTATACTTAGGAGATGTCTTCTAAACTCTTTGAGACACCAAAAACCACCAAGTATGTGTTAGCTAAATTCAGAGCGCTGCACTAGTATGCCAGAATCTTAATTACACTTTGCTTATCCTACATAAGTTTGTAAGGTTGTTTTTTTTTCCCAAGATCTTACTTTCCAGATGCGTTTTGCTCTCCAAATTTGATATTAAATCTTTTTCATTCTAATCTGCTTTTAACATTTACATTTCAAGATACTTCTTCTACAATGTATGAATTTGAAATAAGTTATTGCTGGCACTGATAAAACTTCATTGCTTGTCTGGAGGAAAAAATAGAAGCATGAAATTAAGATGAAATCATGTGACAGTTTTCATTTGTAGCTAACTTTTCAGAAAGGATAAATAGAGTTTCTTTGTATCATTCTTCTGCAGACAGGTACAGTTAATCTTTCTAAACATTACTCATTTTTTCCAGTGGCCTTTTATGTCTTTTTTCCTTCTGTCCAAACTGAAGTAATCTAATTCACTTAAAACTGAAGCGGCACCCAGGAATGGTGATGCCACATCTCTGTTTTCCAGCTGGCCCCATGCAGGACCCCTGCTCTCCCAGCACCCAACCTTGTGTTGCATGAGAAGCCTGCAGGAGGCTGCAGTGCTGGACCCTTGACTGTCTCCATGGGTTTTTGGGACCAACGTGAAGTGCTTGGGATGCCTTAAAATTCCAAATTTGGGGTTCAGTGCTGTCTGAGTTTTGAATTAAATGTGGTTGAGCATCTCTTATGGGACAATTTATAAACAGATCTAGGTCTTCCATTGCTAGTGGGACTGAAACCTGGAAATCATTTAAAAAAAAAAAAAAAGCCATCTTCTCTGCATTGCTAAATAGGCATGGACTTCAGGCTGGCTTTGTTAAATGGGTATTGTGGAATGAAATCACAGGTTAGTTAAGAGAGCTGTTGAAAATAGTCTCTAAATCTGTCACTTCTTATAGTAATGTCTCTTTCAGAAATTGAGAACAACAACTTTAATTTTCTCAAAGGCCAAATTTAGTCTAAAAAGGAGAAGTAAAAAGACAGAGAAAAAAAAACTATATGATTCAGAGTGATTGTAGAACAACCCTGAGAAAAGTAAATGTGTTGTTGTCATATCTGCACAGGATTGTGTTAAGAAAAGGAGATAGACAGATGTCATGCACTCTATTATATTTTGACAATAAGGTAATACATTCAACTGAAAACACTCTAAGCAAAGAAGAATAATTTTGCAGAAGTGTTTTCAGGAACTCCCTTGGCTTCACAAGTTAGGATTTTACTGTGATAAGTGCTAATGCAAAATACGTTATACTCTAGCAGCAGTCCTTCTAGACCATTTCCACAAAAAGCTTAATAGGATTTTCAAACTCTTTCATGTCCAAAAACAATGCTTGAAGTCCAAAACTTACTTAGGGGGCTTAGGAAATATGCGTAAAAATACCTCCTAAACCTTACTAGCACCATATCCCCAAGTGTCAGATACTTTTGCCTACTATAATCTTCATTAAGTCACTTTAAATGGTATTAAAGATTACTGTATGACTCTAAAAAATATATGTTTGGAGATGCTTAAAACCTTATTCAAATGATATGACCCCTCAAAAAATTCAACCTTATCCAACATGGCTTCTCATACCAGATACATTCATTCTTACTTGTCTGTCCACAGGGGAGTCTTTCAAATATGCGGAATACATTGAATGCCAGCAACATTAAAGAGATTTTTCTATTAAAATATGATATTCAGCTGACTAAAAGGTAAATCCATCAAATTATGCTATTTTTTTTTCTCCTCAGCTGCTCAAATACATAATCTTTTAGCTAAGGCACTGAAATATTAAGAAGTATTCTAACAGGAACTCATCTTTAAAGGACAGTGCATTTAAAATCTCTCTAGATCAACTCAGAAATGTGTCTCGATGTTTTCTAATAATTAGTAGACAGACGTGTTAGATTGATGAAAACCAGTGAATCCTCCTTGTAGAAGGAGCAGTAGTACTCGGCAGCAGTACTTTACAGGAACCTTTGAAACACCCCTGATAACAATTAAATTGACTGAAATGCATCTGAAAAGTGCTGCTGGCTGAGGCAATCGGACCAGTATCTCAGTGTCTTTTGTGTCTTCTTTTTTTTTTTTTTTTTTTTCCCCCCTTCTGTGGGCTTTTTTTTTTTTTGTTAATTTATTGACAATCAGAGATGTTTCTAGGTGGGTGCAGAGGATGTGGCACAGGGTTTCTTTTGTTTGCTAGCACTGCCATCTATAGCGTGCAGTTCTTCCCTGCCCCACGTCAGTGCCGGTAGGTGCAGTGTAGCTCTAATGTACACCAAGGTGCTTTGCAGGGTGTTTATTCGCTCTTGCTGTTTTGGTTGTGGACAGCAGAGTAGTAAGTCAATTAAATGTATGGGCAGTTTAAGAAAAATCCTGTGTTCTTGAGAGATGCTAAACAGTAGAAGCTATGTTATGGCTGGTGAACAGATACTTGGCTTCATATCTTGACAAATCAGTATCAAGGCAGGTTGCTCCCCTGGCCCAGGTGCTGATGCAGAAGGCACTAATGTGTTGGTCAACTGTAAATAGGAATATTTGAGAAGAACATTCCTTTTCCCCCACAAAATGGCTTCTAGGTGGTATTAGAGTTTAGTGTTCATCCTGAAAGGCCTGAGTCCTCCCAGGTTGATGTATTTTTACTGCCTTTGCCAGACTTAACAAGTGGTCAGCTACAAGACTTGCTAGGACCAATAACTTGAGAGAGATTTAGATAATTACTTAAACTATGTTAAAACTCAGTATTTTATTCTCTTCTCTGTTCCACTTGGATTCAAGTCTTGTACAGTTTCACAATAGACTATATATCTAAAATATAGTTATGTATTAAATTAATTATAGAAAATAAGATACTGGTTAGAATTCCTAAATTGCAAGAAAATGTGAGTCTATGCATATTTATGATGCAATAGAATGTATTCAGGATTCTAGTAATTTTTAAAAAGAAATAAGAG
This sequence comes from Tinamus guttatus, assembly GCF_000705375.1. Next base: position 386,685 of record NW_010589222.1, on the reverse strand, counting down.
AATGTATTTTGTAGCTAAGGCAGCCTTGTATCACTATGCATGGACACATTCATTCCTCACCAAGAAGGTATTCAAATATCAGACACTTGAAAATGACTTCTTTCATTTCTCTGAAATCAGTAAGGAAAAAAAGTTAGGGGAACAATAGTTTCTTGTTTAACTTATGAAGTAATAATATTATTGAAATATGCAGTGAGCATTCTTTGAATTTTCTTAGGAATAAAAAGTAATTTGTTAACCCTTCTATTGGCTGGAAGTCTAGCCTAGATATTTTAAAATACTTTGCACTTCACATATACTGTTAATGGCCTATATGTATATATTTATGCAAAGGTTCTGCTTGTTTTTTCAGGCTTGTATGATTTTTTAATGGAATCTACAGAATATTGCATAAAGGTAACAAACAAGATAAAACTCAAAATACATAGTTAAACACACTCTTCCATATTATCTCTTTTCTGAGGCTATTCCTGCATGCTTTATTGTTTGGTAAATCATAGTCCAAAATCACATTTATGTCTGACAGGATTAGTCTTGATAAAAATGAAAGAGTCAGGAAGATGGGAACCGTAAACAACTTGCTTGTCTCTGCTTAAATTTGTAAAGACAGTCTTAAAGATGGAGAATGTTAGGTTATCTTAAAACAACAGACAGGGTTGACATTGTCCGTTGTGGTTGTGAGAGCGATCAGACAAATTCTACTTCTTCTAAAGCCCTTTAAAAGTACTTAATCATTAGTATTGCTCATGTTAGATGGTGCAGGAAAAGACCTTTAAAATTAAAGAACACCTTGAATCTGTGCAAAAATTGGTTGATCGTGGGCACTTTAAGGAATAAGAATGAACTCAAATTTCTTCATAATCTGAATGAAGTTTCTGGAAGGAAGCAGTAGAAGAAATCACACCATCTCAGCTACGAAATGATATTCAGATTCTAATCATAAATGCTTTCCGTTCCTCATCCAATTCATCTCAGATTTAAAAAAAAAAAAGAAAAAGAAAAAAGAAAGATAGAAAAGAGAAGAAAACGAGGTAAATCCTGCTTATTTTGTTTATAATCTTGCAGTATTTAAGTACACGATTGAGTGGTAGAGGAAACCTCACATGAAATTTTCAAAACATGCAGTGGTCATGACAGCTGAAAGAGCAGTGCCCATCTGCCTGTCCTGTTGCAAGAAGCTCCTTGCGCCAGCCAGTTACATGGCCAATAGGCAGCACATGGATGTGCGGGTCTAGCAAAGACCAAAACCTGCCACTTGCTTTTCATTCTGCAGGGCACTGTGACTTGGAGTTTGGGAGCTTTTGATCAAATGGTATGTTTAAAGCCCTATTGCAAGACCTGAATTTGTTCCAAGCAAAGCAGTAGAGGGCTGCTCAGCAGCTGTGGGGCAGAGGTGCCTTCGCTCCACAGCTCTCCCCTCTGATCCCATGCAACATTTTTTTCCAGTTATGTCTTTGCAGCCAGCTAGCTTCAGCAATTGATCTTCTTCTACCTCTCCCCTCCCTTCCTGCACTCACATTTCTTTCCTTTACACCTTCTGCCTTGTTGAAGGTGAGTTGAATTATTCAGTGAAGCTGTTCATCTCATTATTTGTTTTGCTTTACGTTCAGTCTTAGGTCACTTGCTTTTGCTCATACCAACAAGAGGCTAGCTGGCCTACAGCACAAAGCATGTATTTTTGGAAAGCAAAATTATTTGAATTTTTATCACTTGACCAAGTACTAGTATTTCTGAGTCTTGAGAATTAAACTTACTTTTCTTTTTTTCTTTTTTTTTCTCTTTAGCAAGAAAGGTAATGGAAATCAATTCCCATCGTGTTCAGCAAACTACATGATCACACTCATATGCAGACAAACAAGAAAATAACCGAATAAGATGACAAAGGTACGGCTTATCTATTCATAGCTTTCTTGTTTAGTTGATGCTTTCTTCTACCACTTCTAGTACTTTCTATTTTCTGTTTGAGTGGCCCTTTAATTTAAACAGCTGGATAAATACTCTTTACATATTCCAAGGCTTAAAAATGTTATCCCTTTTACTCTATCTACATTGCCAACAAACTCATTTCATAATATTCACATAAGGAAATCATGTATGTTACAGTTCTGAAGCATAACACTATGTTTCATTGAAATTAAGGAAGATCATTTGTTCTTACAAAATCCTCATTGAGATTTTTGTCTTGGCTAGAAAATAATTGCAGGAATCTCCCAATTGCTAATATATTCAGCCAGTTATATAATATCATTATTTTATGGATTAGTGCTTCATACTACTGTGAGGTGTGCAGCAGTTCACTCCAAGCACTGGAAGTTCATGCATAATTTTTTTCTTTACCCCATAGCCTTAGTGTTGACTTCTGATTTTATTTGTTCCTGCTATTGCTTCACAGTCATGAACCTATTATCACTTTCTAGACTATTTTCTTGAATCAGAATTATCATTAAATGCTTCAAAAGAATTATCCACATATAGCTCAGGAAGAGTTTATCATTGGAAAGGGCAATTCAAAGTGTTGAAAACATGGGAAGAAATGGAAGCAGATTTGTAGCCACTTTCTAATTTGTATACCTCTTTCTTGCTTTGATCCTGCTACTTTAAGGAAGTCTGAAAGGATCCAAGATCAGAGTTATCGATAATTAAGGCCAACTTGCCACGTATTTACTGTCTTGCCAGTTTGCAGTTGACTTCTGCCATCCATCTAAGAAATTTTGTGATGAAGAAAAAATTCTCCTATACATTTTTTTTCCAAATATAAGCTATTTCTGAAAAAAAAATAGATGGCATGCAATGTGAATATGTTGAAATCAGAATTTCCTTATGGTAAATCTTACAGGTGTATTAACAAACATTTATTTCTTTATGACAGGTAGGCAGCCCTCCAGGCTTGGCTTAGCTGCCCACACCGCCAGGATGGTGGGAAGCTCCCAAATCCTGTCTCCCTGCTGCCACTTGGGAAGCTCATGGCTCCCATGGAATGTTTGATGTCCTCGTTGGTGTGTCCTGAACTGCCCCCAAGTCCTGGTCAGGGAGACTCCTGGCCACAAGGCCCCGTTGCCTGGGCTCCCTGAGGATGGTGCTGGGATCCTCCCTTCTCCTGGCTGCATGGGGTGGCCCAGCTGTGGGGAGCAGGAGGCTGTCGCTGCCTGCCAAGCCAGAAGAGCCAGCTGGGAGTGGAGGGTGTGCAGGGCAAGGGCACATCCCGGCAGCACAGCCAGGGCTGGGTAACAGCCAGGCCTTGCTCGTGAGCGAGCTAGCTTGCTCGCCTGGCCTGACAATATACTTGCAAGGACAAGTGAGGACTGCGTTAGCTGTCTATAAGTTGTTAGTGTAGCAAACACCAGGGTCTGGGGGGTGCTGTGGGGCTGTAATGGCCCCAAGCCGCCCCACCGGGGAGTTCCCCTGACACCATTTCAGGCAGCCTGGGATCGTCCATCCTGGCCTAGGAGGCTGTGGGCTGTGAGGTGTCAGGGCAGTTTCTGGCCCCTGAGACCAGCCCACAAACCGGCTGCTTCAGGCTGCGCTCAGCCATGATCTCCTCCCTGGGCAGGGCCCGGCCACGGTGCTGCCGTTCACCACGGCCCTCGCCGTGCCCCAGCTGAAGAGGCACGCGGGTGCCGAGCACTCCTGGCACGCGCTGCCAGAGCCTGCAAAGCCGTGCGTAGGAAGCATAAACTGTGTGTAGGAAGCATGACGGTGCAGGTGGCTGTAGCTCTCCTGACAGAGAAACCTGCTATGCCAAAGAGGCTGCGCTTGTGAAGGATACAGGAAACTACTGCTCTCGGTTCATTTCACCTGAATTTTTCTTAATGTTGCCTTTTTCTTTCGATATTTGTTTATTCAAAGCTTTTGAATTGGTTTATTCTGATTGGCTTAGAGCAGAGCCTGACAAAAATAACAAATGTTTGAGGAGCTGTACATTTTTTTCTATGCTGTAATTCTGTTTTCTTGAGTAGGTTAAATGGTGCAGGCAATCAGCAGGTTAGAGGGGTGCAGATCTGCATGGGTTCCCAGTATACCGTATTTGTCTCAGAAAATTTGGTTTAAGATCTTCTGATGCTGCAAAGTTTGGGAACTGGTTATGGAAATAATCTGAAGTACTGGAAGTTGTTCTGTGTTGTGTAAGCACAGACGGAACCAGCTCTGTGCATCTGCCATGCAGTCTAGATAGATGTTGCTGTAGGAAAAAAAGCCCTTCTTCATGAGTTTTATCTCATCAAGTTTGTATTTTAGTAATGAAATGGAGAAGTTGGAAAAGATTCTAGTATTTGGTCAAATATAGAAAGTCCTGAACAATTTTTCTCTCACTAGGCTTTTGATTTATGGTACTGTACCTGCCTAAGAAGTTGTTTTACCAATATAAATGACTGGTATGAATGTTAATTATATAAATCTGAATCATTTTCACAAAAGCTTGGTAACCTCATTGAAACCTGGTTTTAACGTAACCTTACTTCCAATCATAGCTTTTCTCTTCAATTTCATATCATCTGATCATACCTTTTTTCCTGCCTTTGATTCAGATAATTCTTCTAGTTTTTTTGTCATTACTAGCATGAGAGTAACTATTTCAGTCATACTTTCCTAATTTGTTTTTTTAAATTAATAATTCTCTGTCCTATTCATATAATAAAACAGAGAGACAAGTATCAATCCTAACTTGAATTGAATTAAGAAAAAGTACATCAAGCTAAATCTCACTGAAGCCCAGCAAGAGAGGGGCAATTTCCTCCTAGCAATAAGTATGATTATGTTATTGAGATGTTATAACCGTATGGAAGGTAACTTCCAGTTAACAGACATTACATTCTAACAATTTTCTATTATCCACTTACAGACTGAAAGTATCAAGTACAACATCTTGGGTTCTGAGCCTCTGTCATTGCTAATTTATGCTGATTGATTTATTTACCATCATTAAAAAGTATTGCACATTTGAGTCAGTCGTAATTAAGATGCATGCTTTCTTAATGTAGCTACTTAGCTATAACTGTTTCAAAAATCAATATGACCTTTTAAATAAAGAATATGGGCTATTTGTCATCCGCTATAGAAATGTGTATAACTGCAAGTGTGCATATGCTCAGCTGAGGTAGCCTTCTAAAAATACTATGTTTGTTGCTACAGTTTTATCACAAATTTTTCTCTCGTAGCAGATTATCTTCACATTTATTGAGAATCTGTTGTTTCCCATTACAAAAGTTTATTTGCATCTTGAGCTAACAATTACCTGAATAAAACAGTAATAGGCCTAGGATATCATTGCAATCGACCATGTGTTGAAAAACAAATAATTGTCAGTAAAATGATTTTACCTATGCTTGTCATTGTGCAAAGTATTTCAGCTAGATGTATTATCGTTTGTAGACAAACCCTCTGGGACTGCACAGACAAAAATGAACCTAATTGTAAGTAATTTTCCACATTTCATCTTTAAAGTTAACATCACTTGCAGAAGTATTTCAGTAATAGCGAATTACATGTCAATATAGCAACATATTTGAACAAAATTAAGTCCTTATATCATACCACTTCCTTTTCTGAGCAGCTTAATGATATTTTTGTGGTCTTTACTAAAGAAAATAAATGTCTATAAGTGAGTGTACAAGTTTCTGTTTCCCTAGAACATCAAGATTGAAAAGTTTGTTTTCCTTGAGGAAATGTTATATTGATTGTTTTTCAGACCATTATGGAAATTTAGTAAAGTGAATTTTAGTTAGAACAAAATGCATAAAATTATTCCCCTTCAAAACAGAAACTTTTAAATAAAGTATATTAACGTACGTACCAGAAATGAGAGGATATAATTTACTTTGAGGAGAGTGTTTGCCTAAAATAGGGTTTGAACTGTTAGGTGAATTTATTCAGCAACATAATAGAGGTAAAATGGTCACGGCAGAGAACAAATGCAATCTCCAGTCCAACAAGACAATAATCCCCTATGCATCAATATGACAGCTGCATTTAAGTGGTTTTTTATTTGTTTTTAGGTTTTTTAAAAAAACATCTCATTTATATAATCTTCAGTTTCCACTGACAATTTATATTTTTGATTGATACAATCTTACTAAAATAATTCAGATTGCATTGTATTAAAGGCAGTGAGATGAGGTCTGAAGCCAGGTATATATATGTTCAGTCAATGTTAAAGCAGCTACACTTAAAAAGTGTCTTGGGGTTTTTCCCAGGTTAAGGGAGAAATTCTCAGAAGAGAATAGCTCCTTTGAAAAGGCTCTGTGTAGTTACCTTCAACTATTTTTGAGGCAAAGCAAAAGGATTGCCTGTTCTCTTGAAGCAGCAATGTTTCCCATTAGAGTAGTTTTCTGTTTCATCAATTTAACTGTTCAAGAAAGCAGAAAAAGGAACTATATCCTGCTGTTTTTTGAAAATAACTCATGCCCCACAGTATTTATTATTAATATATTAGCATTGTTAACATAGAAAAGAATTTGTCCTGAACAACAACAAAAAATTCTATCTTAAAAATCATATCTGGGACCTATTGAAAATAAAAAAGATTGATTTCTTTGTTTAAAAAAACTAGCATTGCATGTAAAAAAAAATCACCTGAAATCTTGAAGTGATTTCAAGCTGTGGGTATTAATTTTGTCCTAGGCAGAATGATTGCTGTTCTCATCATAAAGATTTGTTTATAGATAAAATAGCATATTGAGAAGCTGTATAGTTCTGGACTGGAAATGAAAACAGAGTTCTTTCTACTCCAAAATAATAGTAGCAAGAGTGAAGTTCAAAAAGCTGTGTACATGAGACGGTCAGCAGCAGTATTCCACATTGTATTAAAATTATTTAGGCATATTCATATGAGTAAATTTCAGAAACTGATATCTGTTTTTCCAAATGAAGTGAAGAATATTGCATTCCATAATTTCTTCAGGAAAAATTCTGGAGTTTGTAATTGATGGTGATTAGTATATCTTCTAAATTGTAGTGAGATTTATCACATCTAATAATAAGAACTTTATTCTTTGCATAAAGATGACACTCTTGCATGCAAAAAAAAGCTCAACTGACCATTTCACCTAAATGAATCCTTAAATTTTTGTGTGTTTGTATATGCTTTTGCTCTTCTAATTTAACTGGATTTTAATATTTATGTAGTAAAAGATATTGATTACAATGATGGAGAAGATTGCTTTGCAAACTAAGGACTCTTGGTTCTCTGATGTCAAGAGATAAATACCCATCCATTCTTTTATATGCACACACACACACACCAGCATTAATGCTAAGTAATGCTAAGCTGTAAGCTTGATAGGCAGAGTGTCAGGCTTTTAAGAGTTTGTATAAATTTAGTAAGGTATGATTAGTAAAACATGCTTCTTAAACTTGCACACATAATTGTCTATTCACATATGGTATCTCTTATAAACATTCAGTTAATACCATTTTCTAAGCTAAGGTAGTATGTTCATAAGAAATTTCCTGCAGTGAAGAAAATCTGTGATTACTTAATGTTATTTCAGTATTTTCCTGGCTTTTCTGCATAGTCAAACCTCTGAATCCCAAGTTCATCTTCTCGTGTGCTGCTGCTTGTGCTTACACAGCGAAGGCAGCAAACTTTCTAGCTGGCACCTTTGCTCTGCTGCACTTTGCTGTTCATCCCTTTTGGCTTGCTCAGAGCTCTTGTGCATGAAATAATTTCCCCACAGATCCTGGCTTCCTCACCAAAGTAGGAAGAACTCTTCCACTGGGAGATGTACGGAATTAAAACATCGTACGTCGGGTTGGGGCTTTCCTGGAAGCAATGTCTGTCTTGCATTACAGTGTCTGAATCCCGCACCAGTAGAAATTAAAACTAAAGACCAGCTTACGGTAATTACAGATATGTCAGAAACACTACTGCAGATAAAATTAAAATGTCTAAGTTCTTTCAAGCTGTAGGATGTTATTACATATTCAGCTCTTTATCCGTTCCCTTGAGAGAAATAATACTGGAATAGCCATGCCTGGCTTGCCTAATAAATGGGACCGGATGAGTTTGAGATTGCTCAGCCTTCAGGCTGTAATGCACCCCAGTGCAGTTTACCATCAACGCTTCTCCATGAGGAACCAGGGACTATAGTTGTGAAGGGGAGTGTGCATCTAAAGCCAAGAACATGAGTGATTTCGCTGAATGTAATAGAGTTGTTGATGTGCTTAAGAATTAAATGAATGTTTCAGCTCTCAGCACAGCAAGTGCCAGCCTCCTCAGTAACTGCAGAACCAAGCTGAATAGAGTAGTTGCATGGTCACTTGTTTGAGCCTTTCTGTGGACCCCTGGCCTGGGGTGACCGTCATCCTTTCTGAAGTTATATTCCTGACAGTGACAAGATGCAGTTAAATGTCTCCAGAGGAAAAATTGCATGTTGGATGTGAAATGCTTTAAAAAAACTTCTATTTTTAGTTACTTCTTTAGTCAGTTATGTAGAAGATGGAGAGTTGTTCTACTCCATCTCCTGCATAATAATTCAGAATGCTGAACACAGTTTGTTCTTATTTTAAATGAAGTTATTCATGTGTTGATATTGAGAATGGGTTACTTGCTCTAGATGCATTGAGTCCCTCTAACCTTCTGATAGTTAAATAAAGAAAAAAAAAATGGCAGAATGCTTAACAGCAGGCACAATAACTGGCAACTCCTCTTACAAATGAGTAAGGTTTGGAAGAGTAGAATTTGCGCCAGAAAACTCCAGCTTGATAACTGAGCCTGTCAGGAACACCCTGAAGGTCAGCATATCTGCAGATCAGGCCTGCTGTAGAGCAAACAATTTATTGGATGATTCAGCAACATTTCTCAAGTAGTGTATCATTCATCCTTGTTATAACAACTGAGAGGCAAAAATGTGATTAATTCCTTTCTGCTATTTTGGAAGATTTTGGAAACATACATCAATTTCTTTAACAGATAACTCTTCTCTGGTATAGATGTAAAGCCAAAAAAACCCAAAGTATTCAATAGCAATATAACTTTAAAATAGCCTGTCAGTCTCGATATGAATTAGTTTACTGTTTCATAATGCTATGAATGCTTCATGTTACTAGCATTTTTGATGTGGTCATCGATAGTGTAGAAACAGAATTCCCACTACGTGGTACATCAGAGTGTGCAAATCCAGTGAGGATCTGTAAGAAAGTACAGGGTTTGCAAAACACAGTGAAACCTATTCCACCGTATTGGCTTGACAGTGACATATATATATGAAATGTTTCTTGGCTGGCTTTTTTTTTTAATATGTTGGCTATGTGAAGAAGACCACCTACTAACTGTATCTGAAGTAGCACTAGAGAGGAATTTCCATTTAGGTTTTTGTGACTCCTTTGCACCCTTGTCAAGCTCTGTGATGGGCTGGCTTGCCGGAGGAGTGGAAAGTGGTGTGAATTATTCATGCACATTTGAAGCACGAGAAATTTGGGCTGGGGTGTTTTTCATTCAGTCTGTGCATGTCTGTGGCTCTGCTTTACCCCTGTGCAGACACTGTGTTGTCCAGGAGCAGGTGGTGATGACCACCCTGAGGGGCAAAGACCATCTCCCGGGGTCCCGTCTGCAGGGAGAGCAGCCGTGGGCGAGCTGAAGCGTGGGCCTGGGCTGTCCCCTGGCACAACCTGCTTCCATGGGGACACAGAAAATAAACACGGTCAAAGGAGCCGCTCGGAGCTTTGAGTTTCATGGCAATCCTACTGTTTACCATCTAAAAGGATGAGAGGGCAAAAGGGAGAGTGGCTGGAGGGTCTGATGTTTGTCTTTCCAGAGAGAATAAGTGTCTATCCATGAAGCCCATTTGTTCTATTTGTGCTTTGAATTAGACTGGTTTGAGTATTTAGAAGCCCATTTTGTGCTTTTGATGGGTTCATTCTTCAGGAAAAAGGTTGTCACTTTCAACTCAAGCTCTGGACAACTTGGGAATGGTCCCAGGTATAAATGGAAATCACAGCATCACAGAATGGTTGAGGTTGGAAGGGACCTGTAAGAGATCATCTAGTCCAACCCCCCTGCTCCAGCAGGGATGCCGTTACTTAAAAGTACAGTAATTCACAGCCTTTTGAATTGGTCATCAACAGCTGGCCATTGCCTATATTTCTTCTTCAGTATCTACAGTACATCATAGAAATGTTAATTTCTATTTTATTATGTGTATTGTAATACAATATTTCTGAGTTTAGATTTAACAGACTTGCTTAGTCAACAAACTGTACAGGAAAACTATAGCAGGCAAAGGTGTTTAACCTGGAGGAAACTCCCTAAGTTCTGCTTGGGTCTGGTTAGAGAATGGAGATGCTTAATTATTATGGCAAATAATTAAGACCGTATCTGCAAACAAATGTGTAACACTGGTCTTTTAGCTGTAGATTGAATGCTTCAGTGAGATCAGTTTCCGAAGGATTACTAGAGTTTTTCTAACATTCACTTTAACTTTCTATGTAGTCTTGCACTTGTAGACTATGGACACGGGCAGGACTGTTAGTGCACAACTAGTTGTACAAAAGAGAAAGCAAGTTTTGAATGTCAGCTTCCAATTTACAATGAAAAGATAATTCTAAAATCTAGGAACTTGAAGAAAAAGTAATTTTGTAATTGAGCTTCGGGGAAGATTAAAACTGCGATTTGCATTAGAGCTGACAATTTGGCAATCAGATGTGATATAACAGAAAACATGACCTGAATCCATCACAGAGAATTAAGAAAATATAAGTGATTTACTGTGTCCTTCAAGTTTTCAATTTAATTGCTAACCAAAATTCATATTATTAACAGGCATGTCCTTATGACTCCAAGTTTTAGGGAAGCAGAAATGATATGTACCTACCATATGTCCTATAATAATTTTCATTCCTTTTCTGAAGTCTTTTGTTTCAACAAAATAAACCAAGTGTACCCTGATTTCTAAATGTTCATCTGGGTTATGTAGCTTATTTAGATATTTGTCTGTGGAAACTGCAGGATCAGAATGCATTCCTGAACAAGCAGAATTTTCAGATTTTTTTTTCTATTTGCTTACTTCAAGTAAAGATCTATTTCGGCATATTTTGTGATCATAAGAGAATGAAAAGTATTTCCAAGCTGACCACAGTTGCAGGCCTTAACCATCCTCTCATCTTTATGCATGGAGCAGTTCACATTATTTAGAATAAATCTAGATTCAGTGTGAATCAGAGCAAAATGTAGGACTTAACAAATGACAGGAAGATGATGAGCAGTCAAAATAAGTCTGAAAGTTTTGCAGAGGAACTGAGCGAGTGCCCTGGTAGCTGTGTGTGTTCAGGAAGAAGATCACAAGTGCAGGCACTGCTAGTACCTGCTGTGCTGCCGAGGAGACCCACGTGTGTTGGTGGGTGAGACGTGATTGCCCTTTGGAGGAAACCACCTGGCTGCGGTCAATACCTGATGGTAGGAGCAGCCCTCTTGTGAGGAGGGGAAAAGAAACACAGCATGAAAGTCTTCAGCTGAGGGAAGCTTTAACAGTAACTTCGAAATCTTAATTTGCTGCTTTACAATAATCTCGGTTTTAATTGCAGGATGCCTCTGGTGTAGAAATGAAGCCGGCTCTTAGATACTATAAATAGATGTCTGGATGCAGATATTAAACATGCCCTGTCTTTATGTAGCCAGAGAGCTGCTAGCTAAATATAAATATCAGGGTTGTATCTCTGTGTAGGACTCAGATATTAGAGATGTTTAACAGTTTTATAGCTGCTTCAGGGATGTTTGTTGATTGATACAGTGCATGGATCTATTCTCCACATTGAGACAAAACTTGTATTTGGAACTGACAGAGGACAACTGAATGACAACGTTTCCACTTTTAACATGTTTGTTAGTTTGTCAGAAAAAAATCATTAATAATTTGCTTTTCAGAATCCTGCGTATATTTAGGTCAGAAGAATTAATAAGCATTGTCACTTGAGAACAAGTAGCAAAACAACTCCTACTTTTTAGGAAAATGCAGAGGTTATTCTGTAGAAACATAACATTTTGTATTTGCCTCATTCTTTCTATTTTTGCTAACTACTGTTTATATCGACTTTTATATATTCCTAGGTACACAAAATTATCATTGTAGCTTGACTAAGCCATGCTTTCTGGTTTATATGAAATAAGTGAGAGGTTTCACTACACAAAAGAACTTGTCAGGAGTTCTACAACAAATGCTTTAAATCGTGCACCAATTGCTGTTCTTATTTTTACATCTGTTAATTATATTAAAATACATGTAAGCATATTGAAATTAAAATAGGCTGTGAGGAAGAATAGATTTTATTAAGATCCATGCTGCTTGTTCCTGCACCAACCGTGGAATTTTCTGTGCTTGATGTTTGTAGCACTGACTTGAGGTAAGGTTGTCCAATATTCTCGGCTATACACTGGTGTTGATTGTCTAACTCTCTTTAAACTTTAGGTATTAAAATAGGACCACTTCCGCTGGAAGTACTTCTGTGGAAGAATGTGATAAAACATTTCCTTATTTCCAAGGAAGATGCGAAGGGAAAGGCTGAGAAGGAAGTTGAAATCTGGAAAAGAAAAGAGAAATCAAACTAACAGACTCCTGTCTGGTTTTGTTTGTTTTCTCTCTAATGCAAAGAAAATGAACTGAAACTCAGGTCTAACTATTAGCCCCTGGAAAGCCTCAGCCTTGGCTAAAGTAGTTGCGATTTGGCCTCTGAATTCTGCATAGATGGGCCTTTAGCGGTCTGGCATGGTGATGTGGTGGCTGAAAGAATTAGAAGGACAATCTGCTGAACACGCCAAGCGTCCTTGGGAAACACTAGGGAAAAAAGAAAGCAAAAGCTTCCCAGGCAATAGAGCGCTGTGGGGCAGTGTCTGAGGATGAGGCTTCTGGGAGCAGAGATGTAAAATGGAGGAGAGAAAAGGCAAAACCAAGTGAGAACATGAAGTGCTGGAAGAAGCCTGCGTGTGCCCTTCTGGCTGCAAAATGTACCGCTGCACGCTTAGCGAAAGGAACGGAAGTGTAGTCATACGAGGCTTTGAATTTATGTAAATAATCTTAACATAAAGTTTATAAAATATTTACACTGAACAGATGAGGGAAGAAATGCTGCATCCACAAATAGATACTTATTCCTCATAATGAAAACCAAACGTAAATTATTTAAATAATTTTAAAGAATGCATTGCTTTCAAGTGAATGTTGATATAAATCCTTCTTTATCATGCTTGAGGTCTCAAAGATTATTAATTAGAAATCTATGGTAAAGATATAAACATGATGAATCTTTAACAGTGAAGCAACTTGGCCAGTAAGGAAGGCACTTGGTATCTAGGGGTGGGAAAGTTTCAACTCGGAGTGCTCACGTTACCAGGAATATTTTGCCTCAGGAGTCTTCTAGGTCTTACACTTGGCCTGTAACCTCCCCATTGGGGTCATCTCTATTTGCCTGGTCACCCAGTTTTTGGTTACTATTTGTTTCTAAACTGAAACCTGAAAAACTAGTGGTGGGTACAACTAAATGGCATTAGAATGACAAAGTGAATTTAGCTGGTAATTAAGGCACTGACGTTTATCAGTAGCAACTAGTTGTCTAGGAGTATTGAGACAAATGCCTTGAAGAGGAAAAACTCCCTAATACTGTCTTGCTACTTCACGTAATGGGATAAATCAAATTTGGGGATTCTTAAGTGGAACTAGTTTGATATCATTGAAAGAGTCATCTCCCAAAGGTCATCTCTTGAACTTTATTTGCCTATATAGGCATTGATTGCTAGGCTATTGATTTGTTAATTCTGGTTTGTGAAATAATCAGCAAGTTTTGTTCTTCCAAACTTTTGTTTATCCTAAGCTATCTAGTCAATGCTGAACACACACTCCTCACATTTGTAGTTGGATTTGTGTGCTTCTATTATAATTTGTTAGACTCTGTGACAAATTACCAAGAACTTTTAGAAATATTTTAGAAATATTTGCATGTCGGTATCAAGAGAGGAAGGAATTTCGAGGAAGATTTTGTGATCACAACATTTTAGGTTGAACTGCTTCTTGGGATATTTGTGCTCATGATACAAAGACTCTTGTATTTCCCTGATTCTACTTCTTAGCCTTTGTATCAAAACTTCAGTCTATTTGTAAGACCTTTTCTTACTTTACTGACACATACTGGTTTTATGAATCTATTTATCAGTTTATTGTTAGCTCAGCTCCCTTTTATAAAGAAACTGTCAGTTCTATCACAAGAAATGCTTCTTCAAATCAGCTTTATATTTTCAATCTGCTAGTGTTTTAGAATACCAAGTGAGAACCTCTCATTTTTGTCTTGCCCCCACTTCTTCTCCTGACAAAACTTAAAACATGAAGGCCCTTTTGCCCATCATATATTTTATTTATCTAGATGGCTATATAGTATGCATCCTGTGACAAATGCACCTGTCATCTATCGAAATCATAGCAGCCCTGAGGCGAGTGATACTTCGCAGTTTGACAAGCTGTGCATAAAAGTGTCTTTTCCATCACCACAAAGTCCATGGATGTTTTTCTTTTTCAGTACAGGATATTTACTTGAGTGCTATTTTCAAAAGGCTATTGAAATACAGAAGTATTTTTAGTTTAACAACAAAGAATTCACTTTTTGCTGTGGGTAAAAATATGCGTATCTTCTTTAACTTCATCCATAAAACATGGAGAACTGAGGTACAGAAATGGTAAGTTACCTGCCCTGAAAGTCAAGTAATATGAATGGAATGGTAGTGACCCGAGCAGACTAGTTCCAGAAGAGCTGTGTCCTGTAGGATAGCAATTTTATTTCTTAGGGTAAATATGTTCAGAGGGATATTGGGGCTTTGTGTGTGTATTTTGTTGTTGTTGCTGTTTGTTTGTTTGTGTCTTGCTTGGAGAAAATTTCTAAAATTGTAATGTACTAATTACTTTTATTTACAATACTTTTTTTTTAATAAGCACATTTTGGAATATGCAAATGGAAAGGAGATAGTTTAAAGGTGCAGAAGGGAGATGATTCCCATGTATCTTCAACAATATTGCCTTTTTGATAATATTGCCTTCATGCATTCATCTCTTATTTTGTGGTTTAACATGGCTGGTAAAGATGAAACTACATAGCAGCATAAAATGCAGTACTTGAAATACAGGGTTACAAAATGGCTCCACTAAATGATTAGATTAAAACTGATTTTTTTTTTAAATCTGTTTTAATATCCTGTAAGAGCAATTAGAATCTGTATTAACATTAGCCCTGGCAGAAAGAGTTTCAGAATTATTTCTCATCCACATTAATGAGCCTTTATTATAGAAACCCTGAGGTATTTTATATCTCACATGGAAAAATATAATTAGACACAAATTGATAGGCCTGTGCTTGGTGAAAAATTAGAATTTATAACAGATCATTCTGAACCTGTTGTCTGCCTAGTGTTACCCCTAGCAAATGCATCTGCAAGCACTGTAACTAATCTCCTAAAATAATCTGTAACCAATCTGCACGACATTTCCCATTTCCTGGTATACAAACCATTACAGAGGCATCCAGGTGCAATTCTTTTACAGCTTTACTAAACACTATTGAACATCTAATGACCTTGACAAAATTATCTATGTTAGAATTGTGAGCACTAATCTGCTTCATTTTAGCATTGATGCTGTGTAACAAAGCAAGCTTTTTTTTTCCCCAGTTATGAAGAACATAAAAACTATTTGTTTTACTATGTTTTCCCAGCTCTGCTTTTGTTCAGTTCCTATTGCCCTGCATATTCTTCTCTAATTGTGTAGACATTGTCATGCATCAGTTAAAACACCTCGTGCTTAATATGGTGCTGTATTCAATTCAGTTTCCTTCCTGAGACTAAAATAGCACAGGACACTAATGCATAGGCATTGGCATTTTCTTATGTATGTCTGAGTTATAGGTAAAAATAGAATTATGTACCTACTGAAATAAAGTTCTTGAAGTGTCTAGAAAAATACAAATTGCCTTTAGCTAATAGGACTAATAGTCCTCACAAGAGTTTATTTTTGGAGTTATATGGTATAACTATCAGGAAACAGTGAATGCTGGTAGATACATAACTCAACCTCTTCCTGAAGCAGTAGTTTGTGGGGAAAAATATCCATGTCTGCCCTGAAATTATATCCCAAGACTGATAATCTTTCATGCCTCACTAGCTTATGTGGTACTCTGAGAACAAAAAGAATGAGTATGGATAAAATGTTATGTACAAAGGATGGCCTTTGATGCTTATTTAATTCTCTTTAACTGTCAAATCTTTATCCAGATTTGAAGATTGTTAAACACTTGAATGCTTTTTACTCTATGAAGAAATTTGAATCAAATTCGTCTTTCAAAGGAATAAGTTGAATGCTTGGATCTGAATGCTGGATGTTCAGGCCTAAAGTACAGGATTGGGTCTGCAGAATTCATCTTCTCCAAACCCTGCCCTGGAACAGAGCTTTCTCAGAAAATTCCACTTGGTTAAAATCTCTCTCTCTTAGTGCAGCTCCTCATGTCTCATTACCTGCTTACTGTCTCCTTGACAGGATTGTTAAGAACTTTTAACTTTATAGGAAGTTTCAGAACTGCATATTAAGGGTTTGACCACATAGCAAAGACTAAAATGAAAACACGTGCAAGTGCAGACAGCGCGTACGCCAGGGAAGGCTTCCCTGCACACTCCGTGAAGGGCAAGGGAGACACGATGTACATGTATGTTAAAAATAATGGTTCTAGATCCATTTATATGGAAATATAGCCAGGGTAATGCTATCTGTTTTTATCATGTACTAGGGGCAGTAAGTGAAAGAGGGAGTTTAGGGCATATATCTGTTGGACAGATGAGGAAATGGGCTGTGATATTTTTGCATCTTGCAGTGCTACCACATTCTGAATGAACAGATAGTGCAGCAATTCTTAACTTTTCAGTAAAGGTATTAAAATATTTGTCTATCCTAAAATATCCTTTTTCTCAGTTGCCTGTGTCACTCTGCTAGTTTTAGGGACCTGCAAAAAGAGCTAAAAGTAGCTAAATGCAATATTTTAACAATGTAAAACTAGATTTTTTAAAATTTTTATTAGTATAGGTGAGCAGTGTGATAAATATCAGAAGTTTGTCATGGAGTCTTAAATTTGAAGCCAAATTTGTGTGGGGGGTTTTGGGTTTTGTCTTTTTTTCTCTCTCTACAGCCCAAGAAATGAGGAAGATCTCGTATCCTGATGCAAATTTGGGGACCTAATCCCAACTACAGTTTCAAGAATATTTCAACTAAAGAATTGCACCTAACCTATATATTCCACAATCATTGGATTTACTTAAAAGGTAAGGTTGATAGTTTAGGGCACATTTTCTTCCTTTATAACAAGACTTTCATTGGTTACTTCCTTATTACTACTGTCTTACTGATTCTTCACTGACAACAAAGAAAATATACAAGCACCACCATAAAGTTTTCCATCCTGGTAAGAGTTTTGTTAACAATTATGATGCAAAAACAGAGCATTCTAATAAGCTGATTTTGGCTCTCTCTATATAAAGTGTAATTAATACCCACAATGCTTAGTAAAAAAATTAACAGTGCTAACTAATCTCATTAGCATAGCTGATGGAAAAAAAAAGTAAAATCTTTTAAAGAAAAAACAGATTGCCAGCATCAGTGTGGTACTTCCATGTTTACAGAAGTGAACTCCTGTATGTGTAAGATAATGACATTTCTGCCTGAACTAAAGCTATTAATCTTCAAATTAAATTTTATGTAGTGTCCAAATATTTTAAGATAAACTGGAAAGCCAATATGAAGAATGATTCAAGTCAAATATGTCCCGTCCCTCTTATTCTTCATGAATAATGACAGTTGGGTTTAGATATTTTTTTATAAAAACTTTCTCTAAAGATCTTTAAGAATAACTAGACCACACAAATAGTCTTTTTTTGTTAATAGCAAAAATTGAAAGTTTATCAGATAGTCTTACATACAAAATATTGCTATGCAAGTCAGTAAGACTATGAACCTTCGTTCAATACCAGCCCTAAAATGAAAGAAATGCCTGTGAAGACAAGAATAAATAATGCGAGGAGTAAGGACTCTGGTAACAAAGTTTTGCAACAACCACATCTGACCTGGCCAGGGGTGAAATGTGAGATAACATTAATTTTCTCTCTGGAGCAGGGTTGCAGAGAGGTGCAGTTCAGTGTCTCACCAGCTAAGCTGGAAATGATTTAAGAGCAACTTGATTAATACAGAATTAGGATGTTTCTTCATGCTGTCAGATAGCTCAGAAATCCTTTCCAGTTGGAAAGGATATAACCTCTGTTTGGTTATAGTTTGCAGTCACTGATTTTGAACAAGGCAGTTCTGGAAGATATTGCTGCTCTGGAAAATGGGGAAAATGGGCAAATCTGAATTTAGTCCTTTCAGAATTCCACCTGCAGTATCACCTCCAGAAGTTGCAGTTTGTGTTTGATATGTTTTCCTCTGTGCCTATGAGCTGTCATGTTCCATTTAATATATGAGTATTTACAAGTCTTAAATCAAAGTGACTAAACCCCACACTCCGTAGCTTTTCCACTTTCATAACTGTTTTTTTTTTTCAGATAAGATTAAAGATTCTATTGATAATGACTATAACTATAAAGTTAGATATTCTGTAAAGGATGTATTGGCTTTGGTACCACATGAGATTTCAAGACACTAGAGTGATATAGAACTAACATGACACATTCTGAATGGATTGAAGAGGGGACTACTGACAGGTCTGAATTTTGAAAGGAAAAATCACTGAGCAGGTGCGCTTCTCACAGGTCTCAAGGGTACTGTCTCTTTTATGATATATTTATATAAAAATATATAAAATTGAAGAGACCACTGTTTAAGCTTCTTTGTACACATTCTGGAAAAAGGTAATTACTGAAATGGCTTGATTATGGATGCTTACGATCTTTGTAAGGCGGACAAATGTAGGCTGTAAATGCTTTATATCCTATATATAAAAATATATTTTAATAAAGACCATACTTGATCATACAAGACCAGTCTTTTGCCCATCAAATCTTTTTTTTCTTTTTCTTTTTCCCCCCCAAAGACACTTTGTCCCCTACCTAGATTTCAGTTGTGCAGTATCTCTTCCATACCAGGCCTTTCCGTATTGCTTTCACAATGATTTATGACATTTCTTTTTAGCAAGATTTCCTAGCTGGTACAAGCAAAATGTCAGCTCTCAGGCAAAGCATTTTAGCTAGGCGATATCACAAAGTTGCATAGCAGAATTTGAACAGAAATACCATAGCACTGGCACTTCTTTCCCTCCAGTTTGGTCTGTGTTCCAAAAGAGTTGCATGTTTCACTGGTCCTGCTATTTATCGAACTTATTTTTCTTGATTAAAATCTTTGTTAAAAAATAAATATATTTCTTAATTCTGATGCTCGGGGTAAACTTGCAACTAATGTGGACCCAGTAGTGCATAAAGTAATTTGGGGTTAGGTATGTGAAACATATCACTACTGATAGTCATGGCACTCAAAATTACCCCATGAGTGTAGGTGTGTGGCTAACCATAAGGGGAAAAATATATTCAAGAGCAGGTATGAAACAGATGCCCAGATGCGTTTAGGAAAGTAGCCTTCCATAGTTCACAAGCTGCAGTCTGCTACTAGCCAAAATAAAAAATTGTTGTAAGGATTTCTGCTGTTGTATTATTAGACGTCATGTTGTGCTATAACACTTATTATTAATATTATTATTATTATTATTATTATAAATAGGACTGGAAGACTAGGAACAGTCTTATGAAATGTTTTGAATTTCTCCTGGGATAAGATTATAGTTGTTAGTGGAAATACGGCAGCCAAAACTTCTGGTAGCTACAGTCTATGTAGGAGGAAAGAAATATAGATTTACCTATTTTCAAGTAGTTACAATACAGTTTCAGTTTTTACCTGTGGCTTGTTACTTGAAGTAGGAGGCGGGATTAAAACAATTACTAAGGAAGATTAAATATCTGGAGAGGACAGAGAGGCAATCGTAGGTTGGGTGGCTCTTAATAAATAGAGAGCGAGAGAGAAAGAACGGACACCAATTATTAAAGACAGTGAATGAACAGAGGAGGAGGTTGGAGCACCAAAAAGAAGAATCAGATGGGTGGGGAAGACAATTTAGAAATAAGAGAACTGGATTTGCAACGCACAATTCAGACTGAACAAAAGGGTTTGCAGAAGCCGGTACATTTCAGGCATTTTTTGGCTTTTGTGTATTTTTTATGTTTTTAGATGTGAACGTGCTATGCTTAAAACTCTTATGCATCAAGACATTTTGTTTTCCCAAAGCCTCAGGATGTCCTCTTTAATTCTGGTTAGTGATTATTAACACTGACACTATTGTCATGCTAATTGAAAAATCAAATTTTAAGCCTGAGTACTTAAAGAACCTTTGGCACTTTTTTATGTAACTCTTCTCAGGCAAATTGAGAATATCAACAGCGAGAGAAAATTGACCATGTTCAAATCTTTTCATGTTCAGGATCTGAGTAAAATGAGTTTCTACCTCATCTTCTGGTATTATTTTGGTGGTCTTTGTTGTGATTGCTTACAGCAAGCTGTTCTTTTATTACAGCTTACAGCAGTGAATTACTTAAGTTGCCAAAAGGTAACTCAAAACGAGGGCCATGTTGACTTTGCCTCTGTACAGAGGCAGTAGGATGGCTCTGACAGTGACATGCTGTTAGGTGTTTGTTAAATCACTGTCAGGAAAAAACAAGTGTACATCCCACTAGCAGCAAAGATAAAGCCAAAGTGTCCTTATTTACCCTCTTCTCAACTCTACTGCTTCATCAGAAACAACGTTGTGGAGTTTGAGTTATCTGACGTACAGGTTAACTATTATATATGTCTGTATTTTTCAGCTTGTTTCGTTAGGTAATGTCATAAAATTTGTATGTCAGGCTGATTTTGACTGTGACATCCTCAACGGAGTATCTCTGCCATGGATCTGAAGTATTTTCATTAAAAGCGTGGGGAAGGAAGGGGTAGACCCAATGGGAACTATAACAACAAAGCAGTATTTTCCATAAAAACATTTCACAAGCGTCAACCAGGCAAACTTCCATTCACGTTCTTAACTTCTTAGTGCTGCAGTATAACTCATTTCTCTAGCTCTTCTACTGCATAAAACTGAAAAATGCTCATGGCTGCTTTGACTGGGCCCAAGAACACGCACAAACACGGGGCTGAGCAGCCATCAGCCCCACGTTTCCTTTCTTAGGGTTTTCTGCTTTGGTTCAATATAGATATTTTGTCTGCTTGTGTGTTATGCCTGTAAATGATTTGCAGAAGAAAGAAAATTAACTTCAAAGAAAATTAACTGCATTTTTTTATGGAATAGGTACTTATCTATCAGGACCAGCAAATGAACTCTTCATACTAATGAATATATTTGCATTAACTATGTATTTTTAAATGACCCGTTTACCCGTTTTTAAGAGCTGGAACCTGGAAAAAAAACCTTCATATAACCTGGAAAAATAAGTAACTTTTCATAGCATTTTATAACATCATAGCATAAGTGCCAAGTGTTGTCAAACAGTTCTTTTTTTCCCAAGCATTTATGATGGTAATCACCTGGCTTTTACCAGAAAATAAATCTGGACCTCTATATCTGAAACACGGAAAGTATTGCCTATAGATTAACAGCTTTAGGTTCAAACCCCAGCTGAGTCTTTCAAATACTTTCTATATTTCTTCCTGTCAATTTTATACGAATTGTGAAAGAATTCTGTTGAATTAACCAGTAAATCCAGGGAAGAAAAACTGCTAAACTATTACTGCAAAACTTGAGGTCCATGTACTTAAAGAAAGGCCTATGTATGTACAGATCTATGTGTATTCTGCTATATGGTAAAAGATTCAAATCATGTGATCTACATAAAGAGGAAGAAACCCTAGATTCTACATTTGACACTAGTCATTGGAAGATATTTTCCACTATAAGCTATTCAGCAAGTTTCTCTGTTTGCCAGTGGTCTCTTAAGGGAATGATAGATTTTATTTTGGCATAAAGTCAACAAAAATGAAGTGAGGAAGGAATAGCTTCCAGATACCACTCTAATCATTTCAGAACGTGTTGATGTCTTGACAAATATTCAGTAACACCTGCACAGTCCCATGGCAAGGACCAAGTCTGCAAGCAAGAGAAGAGCTGTGGTGTACAGACTTTTCTCTCAAATACTCCTGGAGATATCTGGAAACTATTTCTGCAAATTCAGCATATGAAATTATGTTCTTAAGGGTGAGGAAAATGCATGTCTTATAGCAACCATTTTTAGGATTCCTAGCACAGAGTAATGGAAACATTTATGCTGCAACCTTACAATCTGGTACTGCACTGTCAAACTCCATGGGAAACACCAAGAATGTATCACATACTAATAAAAATACATCCTTTCCTAATTAAGTCTTTCATTTTTGTTTTCCATCAGAGTCTTTAAAACATACTATATCAAACAGACTATATCTCTTTCATCCTTCCGAGTATGAAAAAAGCACCTTCACCTTTTTACTCCTCATAAATATTATTTATTTGCTTCTTTCATTTCATTCTCTTGTAATCTGAAAAGAGATGTCAAAATTGTATTCTATAGTGAATATAAAAGCCAGTATAGAGTTCCGTGAATGCTGTCAGCTACCTTAGAGCCTTTTTGTTTCCAGAATATACGGTGTTGGCAAACATAGAGTGGATTCATGAAAACTAAACAGAAGATAAATGCACTTTTTTTTTTTTTTCCTCTCAGTCTTACTAAATCCATAGAAGATTTGCTTATGTGTATTTTGATTGAGTGGATATTTGGGTCTCTTTCTTCCTGAACAGGAAATTAAAATACAGGAAGTGGGAATTTTAAATGAGGCATTTCTTTATTTTTACTCTTAACGGGTAATGTCATAAGCACTTCATTTCATGAGAAAGGAATAGATGGAGCATCATCTTTTTCTTAGCAGATTTGTATTTCATGTGGCTACTGGTCTCATTTGCTTGTTCTAATGTGTTTATAAAGAATCTTAAAATTCTTACTAATTCCAGTGCTGTAAGACAGATGTGTTATTTGTTCCTGCAGTTTCATCAGGAAAATTGACCCAAAAATAACTAAGAGCAAAATTTATTTGCTTCTCTGAGCGCTGTGCTTAAAATGCTGCTGCTTCCTTCTGAGTGTGATCACTGATCATGTTTGGTTCTCTTTATAGCAACAGAAATAGCAACCCCGTTTGGATTACCCTTTGGTTACCCAGAACACAGAGAATTTTTTCCATTTCTACTTGTTTTAAAGGACTACCTTTGATATCCAAATCTGATGCAGTTGCTATTTTAAGGCTGGAGCAGATAAGTCACTAACGAAATGGGATCTGGAAACTGGATTATTACTGGAAGTTGCAGGCTGGGTTTCACTCACACTGGCACATGGACTATGCAATACATTCAGCCCCTATTATTTTGTTTTTCTTTTAAAATTTTGCTGGATATCATCTGATTGCAACCTGATTAGACAGCAGACATGAGGGTAGTTTAACATTCCTGTGTTGTCATTCGCTTTGCAGTGTGGCTGCTGATTTTTTAAGCACTAACCATGATGATTTTATATTTCTAATAGTTCTCAAATAAAAAATAATAAAACCAAATTAATCTTCAGCAATGAGTTGCATATCTACCTCTTCTAATTTAATGTTTGAGCAAAGTTGCAATCAGAAAATGGAATTAGTATCTTGAACAAAGAAAGATAAAATCAATACTTGTAACAGTTATTGCTAGCCATGTAGTGCTTATAGCTTTAAATATAGAAAGAGTTTATTCTGTGGTGTTTTTCAGTGTCAGAACCAAGAGACCTCCACAAGCAGGAAAACAGTGGGTGACTGACAATAAAACTGCTGAAATCTGATGTTTTGTAATTGTTGATGTGGTTGAACAAGTCATTTACTTGTAAACTAGAAAAAATAAAAATAAAAAGCTCTTATGTTTCTGTGCTTGGTTCCCTAATGGAAGCTATAAACACATTGAACCCCTCCACTAGCTCATACAAAACTTTTTTTTTTCAGACCTTTTGTATAGCGTTATGAAATGAGAACAGCAAATATCTCCCAAGTCAGAAAACAGAGTCAATCTGAAGCTCCTGTAAACTCATTTTGTTGAATCTTGATCCATCTTTTTAAAATCTTAAAAAAAAAAAAAAAGGCATTAAAAAAGCATGTAGTGCATCCTGCATTGTATAAAAAGGCAAATAAAATGTGTTGAATACAGTAAGCAAAATCCTGGCACAACTTTCTCTGACTTCATCAGTTTTGATATTGAGAATTTTGTTAGTGGCTCTAATCAGATGATTCTCCTTATTGCTCTCTGTAGCAATAATATAGAGTGCAGGACATAACTGAATTTGGCATGGCTGCCTGCTTTATCTATCGTTGGTATGTCTCTGCTTTTAGCATTTTGCTGTAATGGCTTGATCATTAGGTCATAATGATCTGAATAAAAAAAAAGCCCCACAAAGAGCCCTGTGCACAGCTTCCAATACAATTTTAAGTGACAGTGCCATACTCCTGGGGTTTGTCACTGACAGAAGAAACTTAGAGTAAACGATTACGAGATTCACCGATTAAAGGATGATTGAAGTCTGTCTCCAGAGCTATTTGCCAGCACATGGAATTATCTTCTCAGGAGGTACGTTTCTTGGGAAGGGTGCCCATGGAGAGGTGCAAGCTGTCCACTAGCCTCCATCACCTGCCAGCCAGGCCTGCCTGTCCCCACAGCCTCGAGGAGCTCCCTGCTGCTCCTCTTTGGTGTGGAGCAGTCAGTTAGAAGCAGGGGAAAAGGCAAATTTTCCAGCAGATAGTTATCCCATGACTGCCTAACTAGAGGTAAGTCTTCAAAGACAACAATTTCTCCTAGGGCGTGAGAACATAGTCTTTTTATCATGCTTGCAATCTGGAAAGCTCTTTCAGACGGTGCACGGATGTCCCATGCAGAAACAGTATTCAATATCACCATATTGCCAGACCGGCCGCCATCTCGCTGTCGCTCATAGAGAAATTATTCATGCCTTCAACTACTATGCAGTCTGCTCAGTGAAATATATGCCTAGAGTTTCCCCAGTTTGTTTCTTAGGAAAATGATCTAAAAAGAAAAAAGGTCAAAAAAGGAGTTTTTTACTAAAACTAATTAATGCCTACTCTATGCAAACACTGTCCGAATTTTATCAAAGGTGTTAAGTAGCGAAAGGGTTAAGTAATTTTGCAAGAAAAACTAGACATTTCATTTAAAACAAAAACATCTTATCCAATATTGATAGACATCTAAACTGCAAAATACTGATCCTGGTCAAAAACCTTCTGACATCTTACAGGTAAAACATTCCCTTAGGATGCTAGATAATCATCTCTGTTCTTTTATCTGAGTTCTGCAGTGGTGCCCCAGAGCCATCTTAAAAGTTTACAGAATACTGCTGGACTTTCAGATTGCACAATCACTTTGAAATCCATCTTACGTTACCTTTGATATTTTTCTCTAGTGTTCATACCGAGCAATGAAGCAAGAGATGCGTGTTTTGTTTTCCAGTATTTCTTTTCAGCATTGTTCAGCAAAGCAGTGCACAGAGCAGTTATCTGGAGATAGCACCCTTAAGGATAATAAAAGTACTGAAATCTATGTAAGGCAGAAAAGACCTTTTACATTATTTAAATAAAGGGATAGGCTCTACTATCAAGTAAAGCTACTGAAGTTGATAGGTGAATACCAAATTGAAATATTAAAAATGTAATCATCCTACTCTGTTTCTTTTATTATGGTGTTTCACTAAGGAATGACTTTACAGTAGGCTGTTTACATTAGGTGGATTGATATTTTGATTGTTGATTAAAATAATATTTCTGAAGAAAACATTTCACTGTTCTTGGGAAGATATCTGGTAAGAGAGTACAGGCCAAATTCTAACATTCCATTCTAAATCTTGAGCACTGAGCAATTTATGTCTAAATACAAATGTCTTTTTTCCTACAGAAAGCCTTCTCTTATCTTTCTTAGACATAGTGAATATTTTAGCTCCATGAAAAAATAATCATAAGGATACTAAAAAACAGTAAAACATTAAAATAGACAAGTGAAACAAGAGACAGCGAATATATTCCTGTATGAGTCTTTGAAGTGAAAGTTAAGAATAGTGTAACATTTGACATTAAAATTGGAAGATGAATTAGGTTAATTAACTAGAAAATTTAGTAATCTCTAGTGTCCTACAGCTTTGGGAAAAGGAGATGACAAAGACTCTCTGAAAAACCTGCAACCATTTTTTGATGCTTTGGCTCTCAGAGGAGCCAGTCAGAGAGCCCCCTGCTTGGGCTGGTTTTCTAACTCTATAATTGTTATTATTTATTCCATAGGAAAAACCTCTCAATTACTTTTGCATTCAGCTGTTAGTTCACAACAGGTTTAATGTACAGCTAGATTATTCATGGGAGCATTTTTGTAGCCTGTTCTTCCCAGGAATATGTAGGCAATTTTATGTTGAAACCTACCAATCTCTTTGAGTACTGCTGTTTAAGTGCATTGATATTTTTAGCAGACAATTTTGTTATAGGAAATAAAATGTGTTCTCCCACATTATTTTGCCGAACACTTTTGATTTCAAATGCCACGGGAATCTGAAATGTCCCATAAAATGCATGAAACAAAACCCATAAGCTTCTAATCTCATTCCACTTAGTAAAATGGAAAATTACAATCATAACTTTTTCTAACCTGGAAGATTTTAACTAAAAGTATTGTTCCGCCTTCAGAGTATGATCATTCCATAGTCATTTTAAAATGGAAATATTAGTTTTATACATAAAAAACAATAAAATGACCATTCACATTCACTACAGTTTTTGAAACCTTAATAACGGGGAAAGAAAGGCATGTACCTTAAATGAAGAGAGAAATTTGCACAGTGAACAAGTGAGAAACTATGACAGTGTGGAGGATATGAGCCTGGATTGTGATCTTAGATATATTTAACAGGTGAAATGTTGCTGGTTTTATTTCATATGTCACTGGCTCCACTTTGTTTTTCTTGCGTGTTTCTCAGCCTGTTGCAGCTGTGAGGCCAAGGCAACCCAGAACGATGTATTGGCAGGAGTGAAATCAGACTGGCGAGCTGTCGCGTATTTCCCCATGGTCAGCCCATCTCTCCGTGACATGATTTACAGGATGATTCCCTCTTTCTTTCGGCTACTGGAAGTTCATGGTGAGCTATGGGAGCAGCCAGCTGTGCCCCAACATGGCAGCTGCACCGTGAAATGGCAGCAGCACCACAAAATGGCTGCTCCGCCTCCTGGCAGCCATAGCAGCTGGCATCACAGTGGAGCTGCTTTGGTGTTGTATGCTCCTTGTATTCTCTTGGGCTCTCGTGCCTGTGAATTTTTAGTCAGACAGTGCTCCTTTGGTCTGGAGCACTGCTGAAGGTGTTGAGGAGGAGCTGAGGCTCTCAGGAGTCCCTGTCACCTCAGAAACGCCCCTGTGTCTCTACCTCAGCATCTTCACAACCAGCACGTGCTGAAGCAAGATGTCCAGAACAGGCGAGGAGCCTTGGAAAGTGCACAGACCTGGGCTGCAGCTCCTGTGCTGCTGTGCGGGCGCCCTCCTTGCATGGTAGGTGCAGCAAGGAGCTCAGGGTCCCGGGGCTGACATGGCCATGCGGCGCCTGCACTGCTCGCCAGGAGCCAGCGCACTCGGACGTGCGCCAAGCTGAGCGGTCTGGGTCCCCATTTGTGTCAGCAGCCGGCGAGTCCTTAGCCCTCAGCTAGAGAAATTACCATCTTGGGTTGAATTTTGACCAGAGGAAGGCTGTAGATGCCTCTAAACAGCAAAAGGAAACACACACCCTGACATGTTGAAGCTGAGGAGCAAAGTAGAGCCAGCTTCTTTCCTGTAGAAACAAATACTATAAATGAAAAGCTTTTCTATTGGGAATTTCACACTGCGAATTTAAAAATTATTGTATTTTTATGTATGCTACCTGCAGAAAGGAGCACTAATACATATTGCAGTAGCAGCCTATTCTTACTTTTAAAAAGTTTTTTAAAAAAATCATCAAGGTTTTGTAGTGACATGAGTAATATCATTATAAAGTTCTTTGTGAAAACTAAGTACTTTCGAAAGAACAGAAGGAAGAGTGTAAGCATATATTAATATTGATGTTTTACTCAAATCTATTTTTGTTAGCAAGTCACAAGAAATGAATTGCAGTGAAACATTGGAAGTTACAAACACTAGTGAACAAGTAGGTTATTAATTGTATTTATTGGGGTGGAGAGATATTATGGGCAATAAAGAACAAAGGTTTTCATCCATAAAGAATGCTTTGAGCTGCCTCCAAAGTGATTTAGTTAATTGATCTAAAAGAAGGTTGATTCATGATTAGCAAAAGGACAAATAAATCTCAATTTAGAGCTCTCAGAACATATTCGCTCAATAAGCTGCATCAGGAAACACAACTGAAACAGCTGTTAAGAAAGTTTGAGGCTTTTCCTACTTGATGGAAGCACTGTAGTATTAAAATGTTATTGCCTTTTTTATTTGACGATGATTCTTCTCTTAATAAACCTTTGATTCAGCCTAGGCAAGATATGTTCCTCTTGTGGAGGTACACAGTGGCACGGTGGAGGAGGCACAGTGAAATAACTTTTTTTTTTTAATTTTCCCCAGACATTTGGGGTTAGCGTATTGCCCACTAAGCACACGAGGGCACATCTACCCCTTATGGAGCCAACCAAGGCAGCACAAGAGAGAGAGTCTGGCCACCAGAGGGCTGGTGAGCTGGTCTGGGGTCTGATGAGCTCCACAGTTGGTTTTCTAACTCACTACCCCAGGGTGGAACTACCCCAGGGTAGCACGTGGGATTTGGGGAGATTCAGGGAGTTTCCACTTGCAAAGACTATTTTAGCACATAAACATTGCAGCAGGTTGCTGGCAGAAAGGCTGGGACCTTCTGCCTCCGACCGCCCTTGTGCTCCTGCAGACAAGCAAGAGCAGCTATGGGAAGGTTCCACCATCCGACCTTTGTTTCTCTCCCCTCTATTTCTTTGGTAGATATTTACAAAGCCAGGGAAATGAAATAAGTAAAGCAGGATCTGATTGAAAGCAGTTTTCACTCAGAGAAAGAACCAAAGAGGAAATGGCTCCAAAGCATTAAACTGTGGGATACTTTTCACTTGGGCCTCCAGAAAAACAACAACAGCAGGCAAGAGGCAGATATTGAAAAAGTAGTAGACTGAGACATGTCCTTAAATGCATTTTTCAGTGTCTTTAATGAGGATCTGTGCAGCTAGAGAATAGCACATCTCCTTTAATTTCCCTTGAGGCTAACACTCCTTTTCTTCTGCTGCTGCTGTTTCTATTTGTCTAATTTTGCATTTGCTGAGTGATGCTTTTGTGGCATCACAGGAACAGTTTCCTTTTGGATACTTTAAAAATACACTTCTAAGTTTTCCCCTGAACTTTCAACTATTTAAATTATACAAATCTATAATCAGTCTGTATTTTGATATGCAGTAACCTGCTTTCTTTCATGTAAACCACATGGAAATACCTTGAGAAAGGAAAGAGAAAAAGAAGGAGAAGAAAACTTAAAATACAAATATTCATGTTTTTACACATAAGTGCTCATTTATATTCTGGGGGTCTTGTTGCCACAGAACAGCAATAAAGGCGAAATCTCCTAGGACTTTGACTTGTCGTATGTCCGATGGTAGAGAAATTGCTCTATATGTTTTAAAAATTACAAAATGTAGTGGATTGATTACTCATATGGATACTGTAAAGTTTCAGTGATTCAAATACACACTGGTTTAAGATTAAAATCTGTTTACTTGACCTTTGCTTTGGGTTGTTCTGTATACAAAATCTATACCATATGTTTGTGATATGCACTTGCCAGTACCACTGTAACTTTGGTGATCAGAATTCCTTCATGAAATATTTTGTCACCCCTACAGAACCTATGTTATGTGAGTCCAAAAATTCTATTAAACTCAGCTAGTCTAAAGCTGGTCTGAGGTAAGAATGGGTGTATACTGGAATGAAGTGCCAAAACCATTGAAATATGCAGGCTTGAATGGCATATTCTAAATCAAGATACCTGTATGAGCTGCTTTGCGGGATTTAATAAATATTGTTTGCTGAATTCTGCCCTTGCTCGTATATTTGAAATCAATGCTTGTCAATTTATGCGGTTAAATTCATTAATTTATTATCTCTGTAAATTGTGGAAGAGCATAAGGGTTTTCTTTATGTTCAAATCTGAAATCTCTTGCAGTCCAAAACACTCTTCCAAACAGAAGCTGTATGGCATATACTATACAATATGTATATAGATTCTTTTAGTAGGTTTAGAGCATATATCATACATATGTTTAGTTTAATTACATTCCTTAAGAGATGTGTCCTTTACATAAATTCAGCAATTTCACCAGGGTGTGTTTGACATTCTTGATTTCATTTAGTTTGTGATTGTTTTTTTTTCTCATAAAGAGAAACAGTGCCACCTACAGATTTACTTCTTAGTAGAACAAATAAGCTATTATTTCATTCGAAAATGTTGAAAAATTAATGCTGTTTTGGAGGATGTTTTGAAAATAATGTGGTATTTTAAAAGTCACTTTTTCATAAATTATGTATAGAATATATATTTTAATAGTCAATGACACTTCCTATTGGCAAAAAGATGCCAATTTGAGGTTACAAATACTTAGTTCATTAAGTCCCATGATCAAGGAGAGCATTCAAAATTTAGTATTTGTTAATTTTATTTTGTAATTACATGAAAGCAAAGGATTTGCAGATGTAATTACTTCATGTGGTATGTGAAATGTGCTATATGATTTTCCTGAGTATGTTTAAAAACAAACTTATTGAAAGAAGTACCAAAAAGAAGCTAGTAGACTTTCTATACTCAAGCGATAACAAGCAGCTCTTTAGAAGGCTACCTTATAACTTGTGGTCTGTTATGATATTAACCTTTGATCGCTGGAAATGTGTTACAGGTTCATAAGTATTCAGTCATAATGTACTAAGAGAGTGGAAAAAAATGATATACTTGTTTTACTAATTAAATATATATAGGAACTATGTTACGTGCTGTTGAGCCCTTGTCATAATACCTTAGGTATCTAAGGTATTACTGCACTCGAGGGACTTGAAGGTAGCTCCCAGTCAAGTCAGCTGTAAATGAGCACTCCTTTCCATTCCCTTTGCAACTTGTATGTTTTAATCAAGCTAATGCAGCTGCTGCTTACACTAGCTCTAGCCAGGAGAGCAGGTAGACTTCCTGGAGAATGATTCAGTCCTTTCCCCTTCCACCACCCAGAGCTCTGATCTGGGTACACCCCTGATTCCTGCCCTAATGTGAAATACACAGACCAGAAGTCGGAAAGTGTGTCTCACATTTAAGTTCATAACCTTCCTTAAAGGAAGGCCAAGTTTTTGGTCTTCTGATTGTAATACTGTGTTCAAGGAAGCAGTAATGGTCTCTTTAAATCTAAATGTATTGTTAAGAATAAGAAAATGATAAGTTTTTTTTTTTCATGGTTAAAGAGGCAAGTTTTATGGATTTAACACATAAAAGGTTAAATGTGAATTTCATGTTGAGACCCTTATTCTGCAAAGACCTATCTATGTGGTGGTGGTATTCATAACTCATGTCACGTATACTTGATATAAGTGAAACCACTTGAATGTGTAAAATTAAGTATTCACTGTATGGATGTCAAGGTGAGATGAGGATATACTTTCAGAAGTAAACTTTACCAATTCGACTCTGGAAAAGTTTGAGGATGATTTAAGGGAGTTACGTATGATCAAATATTTGATTTATTACATAAAATACTGTATAAAATTTAATTTTGCCTTTAGGAAGTGATTTAAATTCAATAATTAAAGTGGAAGAAAGCCTACTCATAGTAGAACATAAGAGAGGGATTATTTTAATTATTGGAAGCAAGGGAGGGAGAAGGTCTCATACAAGGACACAGAAAAAGAGTCCATCAGGAAATACCCACAAAAAACAAAACCCTTCACTTTTTATTGCCTAGAGTTAAAAATCTTGTTGTCAGTATGGCAGTAGCTCGAATTTTCCATGTTGATTGTGTTCACCTACTAAATCCATGTTTCAAATCTTTATGCAGTATCCCCTGTTTTTCTAGTAATGCCAGCTCTTCATAATGAGCAATGCATGACCTACAAGGCAGCAGGTCAAGAAGGAATAATGAAAGGCTTAATTACTTCCACCCCGTTATCATCAAACTGCCAATTACAAACAGTAAAAGTTTGCAGTGTAGAAGGCAGCAAGGGGAGAGGTTGTTCAGGAGGTTTTTGGTTTGCTACAGAGGAGCAATATGAGGGAAGAGTACCAAAAGTGAGGTAAATATTAAACTATCTGTCTGTGAGGATATGGCTTGGTTGACTTCAAAGAGGTGTATTGGAATGGCCTGATAATATCAAGAACTTTCTCTGTGGTAGTGATTGATTCAATTTATAGCTCTGGCACTGAAGTGACTTCCAGTATTTTTCTCTTTTAGGAGTTTTATAATCCCTATTTTATTTTTTTTTTACTGGTTATATATAGAGATAGGAATAAGAATGGGAAAAACTACTATGAAATAACTAACCCTCTGTAAAGATCATGCTCTTGCCTGCTTTTCATCTCTAAAAAGATCTTTTCATCTTTTTCTGGTTGAAAAAGAAATTGTGGGGTATCTGATCACTGAACTATATTCTGTTACAAGAATTCAGAAATCTTGTCTACCTGGTGATTTATACTTTTGTCTTAAAGTAGGGGTATCTAAAATTGAAGCTGGTCACAGCTGCACTAATGCTGATGGTCTGTGATACTAAGTTTCATGAGCTGTTCTTTCCCTTATCTATGTAGCATCTTGTACCCAATTCGTTTTATTAGAAATATCAAATATTTTAAAGCCACTGAGATTCAAGGCAAATAATACGTTTAACATAAATGTTCTGTTTATGATTGTATTAAACTTTATTTTTTCTTCTCAAATTCATATATCTTAGGTGCTACGCTCTATCAGAAATAGCTGTTAATAAACATTAGCTGCTTTGATGGTTATGAATAGTGTCACTGAGCAATTAAAATTTAATTGAGCATTAAATAAAGTCCACTTACTGTAAAGTATCACCAACTGAGTTTGAAAAACAGCCTTAACAATATTCTTTTTTCACAAAACATTAATTGGCTTGTAGTTCTGATTTAAAAGCATGAGCGGAGATATCATCTGTGGAAGCTTGGAGAGTTTATTGGCAGCTAAGACAAATTTATTGCAAAAGGTGATATTAGTGTAGGCACTTTGGGACACATTTTCTGTTTTTCTTCTTCAGTATAATTTTGAACACCTCAGTATTTGATGTGAAAATGACAGTGGCAGGCCTTAGTATTTCAGTTCAGAACCTATAAACTCAACTACTTGTTTTCACCTAACATCAAAAAATACTGAATCCTATTTTATTCATAAATATTAAAAAAATTACAAATTTTTCTGAACTTGATTGGAAGCACGTTGGTTTTGGCAGATGTAAAGCCATGCTATGCTTTGGCAAACATAAGGATTTCCTTTGTCGGGCAGATTATCAGCTTGCGTTGGCTGGCCTTGCTCTACCTGGGGAATAGAGGCCAGAAAGCTGCACAGTGGTCACCTCCCCAGGTATGCAGGCACTTGCTTGAAGATAGCCAGAATGGAGAGAAAAAGGGTATTTTTTGAAAGGTTGAGGTTTTGAAATGTAAGCTATAAGGTAAGCATTAGCATTAAAAAAAAAGAAAAAAAAAGGCAAAGAAAAGAATACAGTTCTTCTGTTGCTTGTTGAAGGAAATAGGTTGAATTGTTGCTGAATTGAAATATGCTGTAGCACATTCCTCTGTTCCCGTTTACGGATACTGCACCTAATACTTAAGATTTTTACCTGAAACTTTTTTTTATTTCTTTCTGGTGAAAAACATTTCACTGTTTGTTTGTTCCCCATTTATTAAAATTCCTTCATATTATAGTGTGTTGCATCAAATGTATGCAGTAATGTTCTTTATCTGGTGATGCTGTGTGAACGTTGTTGGGAGGAGCACTTTACACCTGTTTAGGTTGTATTAGAAGGGATTATTGTGCAGCTGCAAGGCCATTCTTTTCACTTTTTAATTACTCTTCTGAACAGAAATAACTTTTTTTTTTTCCAGGGTATGTTTAATATTTGTTTTATGATAGCTAGATAAACTGAGTATTCTCTTTGCTTATAAAGGTTATTAACATTGTTTGATATGTATTACTATCCTAATTGCATTCTTTCATCTCTTAATATTTACTTTTCTGAAAACCATTGGAGAGAAGGTCCCCATTCCGCTTAGGAGGGTTCGTTATCTCCACCCTGGGATCGCTGCAGAGCAGGGCAGAGAACTCAGTGGCAGGGAATGACGGTGCATTTGGGCTGCCTGCACCCTAGGAGCCTGTGGCGGGGGCTGCTGAGGGTAAGAGTGGGGTGGGAGAGGACACTGAATCAGGCGGGACTTTGAAGAGAGTGTGGAGAAACCCATTTTTAAAGTGAGCTCTTCAAAGAGACCGGAAAGCTCTTTTAAACTTAAAGTAACTGACTGGCAAAGAAACAGCGGGTTTTATTTTAGGCATTTGAACTAGCATAATTATTTTTTAGGGGCAAGCAAAAGTCAGCAGGTAGGACAAAATACAAGTAGAAAGACTTTGTATCCTTATCTATGCCAGTCCTTGCGAGGGCCCTTTCCTTTGGCTCGAGTTCAGTTACTCAAAGGCTTTGTGGTTTGTCCGAAGTGCTGTGCTGTCTCCTCCGAGACCGAGGCACTGGCCTTTTTTCTCTCACTTTCTTAAGCCTCCCTCTTCCAGCGGTCCTTCCCCTCAGGCTGTGGGCAGCCCTGGTCCCCTTGCCGCGTGTCTCCTCTCCCGGAGGCAGCGCGTGGAGCACGTGCCGCCCCCGCCCCGAGGAGGATGCGCAGAGTCTGCCCTTCCCCTCACGCGTTCGACACGCTCCTCTTCCTCGCCCTGCCCTTCCCTCACGCGTTCGCCACGCTCCTCTTCCTCGCCCTGCCCTTCCCTCACGCGTTCGCCACGCTCCTCTTCCTCGCCCTGCCCTTCCCTCACGCGTTCGCCACGCTCCTCTTCCTCGCCCTGCCCTTCCCTCACGCGTTCGCCACGCTCCTCTTCCTCGCCCTGCCCTTCCCTCACGCGTTCGCCACGCTCCTCTTCCTCGCCCTGCCCTTCCCTCACGCGTTCGCCACGCTCCTCTTCCTCGCCCTGCCCTTCCCTCACGCGTTCGCCACGCTCCTCTTCCTCGCCCTGCCCTTCCCTCACGCGTTCGCCACGCTCCTCTTCCTCGCCCTGCCCTTCCCTCACGCGTTCGCCACGCTCCTCTTCCTCGCCCTGCCCTTCCCTCACGCGTTCGACACGCTCCTCTTCCTTACCCTGCCCAAGCATCACGAACCCCTCTCTCTTTTAGGATCTGTAAGAGTCATGGCAGCCCCCTAAAGCGTCTCTGCCTTCTTAGTATGATTTTTGCAATTGACTGCACTATGCTGCTTTTGTACTAATTGCTATGTAGGAAAAAAAGAAAACATATCATTCTCCTTCATTCTTTTCTTTTCTCATTATTGTTTTTCAGCTAGTTATTACAAAGGTAGCTGTGTGTTATTTTGGGAAATTCCTTGTATCGTTTTCCCTTGCTCTTCTATAAACCTAATTTGTCAGTAAGTGTTACAGTTAAGTCATATTACACTGTTCACTTTGGTGCTTTACTCCTAAGTAAAAGTTAGACTGCCACTGAACTCTTAAGGGTGACACTGTGATCCAGATAAAGATAATTGCAAATGTGGCGTTTGCTCAAACAGTGCTGAGATTCCATCCTGACTGTGGAGTTCTGGATGGGCTTTTCTATATCTATCTGTAAGTGAGCTAAGAGCCTTTTTGAGTACCAACCTATGATCAGGAGCAGATGAGACTTTTAAATGGCTTTTGCAGCATCGTGACAGGAGTATTGGTGATGTTGGGGATGGGGATGTAAAGCTTTCCTGCATTAAGAAATCAGCACTTGCCAAGGTTTTGTATCATAATGCTTCAGTATGAAGATAAAGTCTGTTATAAATACAGAACATAAATAATGAACACACTGCTGCTTCAAATTATTGAAATACTGAACATGGTATCACATTAGAAATACAAAACAGGGTCTTTTTTCACTCTACTTTTGCATTTTTATTGTCATTAGTTAGAGAAAATACTTGAGACCCAGTTTGTTAATTCTTTCAGGCAACGGGTGTTTTTTGTTTGCTTGCTTTTAGCAAGATTAGGATAAACTTTTGAAACATTATCACCTACCTTTGGGGAATACAGAGGGACACCTGCACAGTGACAGATTTCTCCAAGTAGTTGGTTATCAATCTGTTGTTCCAAAAATGTGCACTCTATTTTTGAATATAGACAATTACACCTAATATTGATTTTGTTTCCCCTTTTAAGTCCATGCGGTTTTAAATCATCTGAGTGCATTTCTGATAAAAGAAATAATAATAATCAAAATGAATGGTTACTTAGAATAGTGGCTTCCAAGTTTTCTAAAATGAACTATGTATTATAATGACTTTTATATCATGTATTGATATAAAATTAATCAAGTTTATGTCTCTTGTCAGTGTTCGGCTGTAATAAATGACAGGCTGTTGTGGTGCCAAACCATCCAAGAAATTATTTGCTATAGGCTTTGTCAGAAATCTGCTGACATTCAATGTGTTCCTGACTGTGGCTCAGATATGAAATTCCAGCTTTGTGTCATATATGCATGAGTTCTTCTTTCAGGCTGTTTTGGCTTTCTGCAGCTGTTAAAAGGTCAGAGGTAATCAGATAAGCCAGTAGGATGCTATCTGTCATTATAATTGACTCGAGCCATCATACATAGGAAATCATGCTGAATATCAATACTGACATTTAAAGAGATGCTATAGTACTCTTATTATTACACATGTATCCCCTGCATAGCTACAGCAGCTCCTTGCTGACTTTTTTCGGTGCAGAAAAGAAGTCCAGCGAGATATTAAAATTTTTGTGGTGAGAATTATCTTAACTATCCAGAAACTGTGTTCCCAAGATGGTGTGGTTGGGTTCATCTGGCTTCAAAATATTGCTGCGCACGATTTATTTTATTTTCAGATGCAAAATAGATGTATTAATGCCGAAAATAACTAACTTGTGCATCTGGCATTTGAATATTTCTGCCAATCTAACAATGAGCAAAGCAGTCAAAACTTGTTTTCCATAACACTGCTAAATGTTTGTCGTTTATGGTTAATTGGGATGACACCAGGTATTCCTGTTTCTCTACCAGGAGAATACCTCTCTGCTAGGAATTTTGTTGAAGGAACAAGTCATAGCTCTGGCAGTGATTCTGTACGTTCACCTCGAAGGTGTTTCAACGTGATGTACACCTGTATTGTACCTGCGGAGAAATTGCTTTCTATAATTTAGCATTGATATGTAATATCAAGCTTATCAGGTTCTTCAGTCATGCAAAAGATCATTCTAAGATTGAACCAACCTATTAACAGTTTAAAATTAGGCAGGCTCTCTTTAATCATTAACTCTTCTTCCTCTTTTCCTTCTTTGCTATAGTGTTGTGCCTAAAGTGTTTTATTTTGCCTTAGTTTAACACCCAATATCTTTAGCGACATATCAGGGTTTGAACTAGACACATGAGAAGTTAAAAGTACTGCATGAACTAGAGTCAATTCCTGCAGCTGGAGATAAGAACATATTTCCATCTCCAGTGAAAAACGCATGGGAACATAGCACCCATTTGGTGTTAGATTACATGAAAAATGTGAAATAACATTCAGTCTGGTAAAGGACTTGCCCTTTAACTACTAGAATAAATGAAATATAAAAATACAAATCTAAAAGAATTGAGTTGTGCTGAAATCATGATATGTTAGTGCTTCAGAAGTAAACCCAAGTTATTTACTGATGATTTACTGATAAAATGTCATCAACATTGTACTATACCGTATTAATACTTTGTTCCTTAAAGGTAAAAAAAAATGGTATGTTATAAATTAAATCATTTTTTACCTTTTCACACTTAAAATCTACACAATCTCTTTTACAAGGTTTTGGGGTCTGTTTCCTTTTTATTTTGGATAAATTCAACTCAGCTGTTGTGAAGTTAGAGCTAAGATGAAAACAGAGGCAGAAAATGCTCTCGTATATGAAACTGCAATATTTAAGTTTTATATTTATCTTTATTGGAGAGGATGTGTGTGACTGTCAAAAACACTTGACCTAATAATTTGGCTCGTGTATTATGTTAATTCAGATGTTGTCTTTGGGTACACTGAGATATAGAATGGTCGCTCTGCCGGAAGCTCCTAATTATGTTATTCACCAGATCAGATAGGATGGGATTACTGTTGGATGAAGCTTTAAATAGTTAGCTTAGAGCAGCTAAAATGTATAATATATGTACATATAATTTTAGCAGTTTACAATATTTGAGACCTACCTCACTTAGGGGAGAACATTGAATTTTTAATGTTTGAGCTGCTCAATATTTTTATGTTGTTGAGCACTCTTGATAAAGGGAGTATCTTCAGGATCATATTTCAAGATTTTTAAGCCAAAACCTCTCTTTGAGTGTACTCTTTGAGCAGATTCTCTAGTCAAACATTTCAGTATGAATTTCCTTTCACAGCTCTATGCTACTGAAATAATATGCCCTGGGGGATTTCAAGTAGTGCTAATAACAATATCTGCACACTTATTGAAACCTACTTGTAAAATATACTGTTGTAACAGAAGGAAAGGGGGAAAAATGCTGGCAGAAGTACTGTTGATGCCACAATGTCAGTGTACTGTGCTAAATCTGAGCCTCATGAAAGTCCTGAGTTACTGCAAAGTGGAAGGCTGTTACTCCTGCCTCACTAGAGGACACTTTCCAGGTCAGGCTGGGTTGTCTGCTCTGCCAGCACTAGCGTGTCTTAAATTTAGCCTTTCTTCAAGGAGAAGTAAGTTCCATCCTCTATCCCCATCTAAGGGTACACATCCCCATTGAAGAGTAACGCTACATTAATTTAAAATAATCAGCAATATTTAGTTATTAACTAATACTACAGTAAAATCTAAAGCAATAAAATAATAGGTCTAGAGAATTATGAATATATGCTGAACAACATATACAATTTATGTATATGACTGTATGGATCTGAACTTATATGAGACGTAGCAAAATAAACAGTATATTCAGTATGATTGCAAGATAGTACCTAGAACTGAGCAGTAATGAAATCTTTGAGAAATAAACTATCGGATAGTCTGAAGATTTCATTCACTATTTTGATGAATAAATGGTCATATTTCCATACAAAAATGTTGCTTTTGTCTGTGAGTACAATAGATGCATGCCATTTGAGAATGTATCAGCTTTAGTGATTTATTCCTTTAAGTAAATTAAATATTGGATTTTCATAGTGTTTAATAGTCATCAATTGTTAAACTTGAATTTTATAAGAAGATGCAACCAATTTTAGCGCTCTGGGCATAAACTTCTGCTGCTCACTGCTGCATTTAACATTTTTACTTATAAAATGTCAAACAAGCATTTAAAAGAAAAAAGATTATTGTTCTGTGAAACTAGTTTTATATAGAAACTTCAGCAGAGCAGTTGAGTTCTCATATGAAATATGATGCTAACCTGAAATTAAAATTTCAAGTTATTATTACCAAGAGATGAAAGTATACCCTCTTTAGGGAGTCATAAAAGTAAGCCATTGAGAATCTCATCAAAGTGTGACTTTTTGGTATTCTCAGTTCTGAAAAGCACCTCCCTTTTAAGGGTTGTTTGATAGGCTGTAGCGCACGATCGAAGATCAGGAAACTGCTGAAATTTAAAATAAGAAGCTTCTCATTTTCTCAGTTATTTTTGTTTTTCAGACAAACATCCTTTCATCATTATGAAGATACATTGACTCGCTATGTATAATTTTGCTTCTACAACCTGCAGTGCAAAGTTTATCAGTCTAAGGCTCTGACATTTTTTTGCCACTGCAGCTGTTCTCCCTTTATCCGTTTCATCTTCTTTTCCTGGAAGGTTTTCCACATTGTAAGAGATAATATAGTTCAGTGGGCATCACAAAGGAAAAAAATCCCTAGAATATAGGTTCTTAAATGATTTGTCACAATTCTCTAAGTATCTCATTCTCAT
The DNA here is from genome assembly GCF_000705375.1 of Tinamus guttatus. The sequence goes on along the minus strand of NW_010589222.1, from coordinate 346,458 downwards.
ACATGCCAGGGCCTCTCTCCCTTGAAATTGGAAAAGACTCTCAACTCAAAATTGAGTAGCTCACTAATTAATCCCTAGGTAAGAAAAGGTTTCAGCCCATAATATTTTTCTGATATAAGAACACTATTAACTATATTTTCTGTATGTTTTTTCCTGCTCTATTCAGCAGAAATGAGAATAGTCCCTATTAAAAGAATATGATTAGTGGTTCTGTATCTTAATTTTTAAATGACCAGCAAAGTACATTCTTGGGGCTGGCTGCTGTACTAAAGTAAGTCACTTAGTTTAAGTTACACAAGTTTAAGTGCAATCAGATGGGAGTGTACTGCTTCTCAAAAAAGAAAAAAATAGATGTGCCTGGAGAGATATATATATGTGTTCATGACAAAACATGAGATACTAGCATTATTAGGCATGGAGATAAGAGCCTTTTTTTCCCCAAACTTCCTCTTTTTCCACGCACAAGATGAATTTTAGCATTTCTATGGAATTCTGATAGGCATTTCTGACAAGTCTGTGCAACAGCTTCACACAGACAGGTGGTCTGACTTTGGCACTCCTCTTCCCATGCCGCGTGATCCTGGGATAGGAAAATGCATCAGAAGTCCATTGGAACTGCAAATTTTCCTTCAAGGTTCACCTGGGGGCTCCAGCATCATGTGGTTTAGCTAGGTTCAAGAAGTGGTTTAGAAAATGAGTGCAAGTGATTACAAATCAGAGACGAACCTAGCAAAATATCAAGTGATTTGTAATCTCTATTTAATCTGACTATAATTAACACTGAGCACAGTGGGAGGCCAGAGATCTCTGACTATGAGTTTGAGTTGCTCACAGGGCTTGGACAGAGCTATCTGCAAGATCAGGGCTTTGCAAGGTCATCTAGTCTGGGGAAGGAAGGTAGGAGGTGTTAATTTAAAAAGCTCTTGCCTGCATCAGCTGAAGTTGAATATGAGTACAGGGCGGTGCAAGAAGTAATTATAATGTTTTCTTTTTGGAATACTTCCTCAAGGTTCAGTTCCTGCAAATAACTGCATAGTTTGTGACTAACAAACTTATTGCAGCAGAGAAACTGAAGCGTGATTGCAAAAAAAAAAAAAAAAAAAAAAAAACCTAAAATAAATTGGCCTTGCTTCAGAATCTAAGGAATCTTATCTGCCTATCTTTGAAATCGGGCATGGTATTTGCTTCCTTGGTCATCCGTGTTTTCTGGCATTTGTAGCAGGTACAGCTTTTTGCATCTGATTTCATTTTATATTCCAACATGGATTTTTGGTTATAGACAGATCAAAACTAGTGTCTGGTTTCAGATTTTATTAGGATGATATAATGAAGTTTGGACCTTGAAAGTAATGTCATGAAATCAGCTGACAACCACTTTTTTTTTTTTCTTGGTTACTGAGACTTCTCAAAAATTCACCATGACTCCAACATATAATAATAATAAAAAAAAAAAGTCTACCTTAGCTATTTGCTGAAAACTGATTGATAAACGTGAGTCTGCAGGTAGTGATTTCACTGAGCTTTGAAATGGGAAGGTGTCGGATGTCGTGTTTAGGCACTCTAAGAGCGTGTGTGTCAAACTCTGCCTGGCAGTGTCGTTACGGGCGGTACTGGCAGGAGTGTGAGGATAGTTGTCTGTGCTAGCAGAGGAGTAAGGATTGCTCTCAGATTGCAGCTCAGCCAACTGGTGGCTGCAGGCCCTCCGGAGGACGCTACCGCACTCCTCTTACTGCGTTAACATGAGCAAGACGCATGTTTTGGGGTCTATTACTTTCTACTTATTTACAGCTAACGAGATGTATTTGAGGACTCTGCTTGGAGCCAGCTTTGAGTTACTGAAACTCACTGCAACCCAATATTCATGCATAACAGCCGCGGTCGGCGGCTGCATTCCCAGTTCCTTTGGTCTTTGGAGCAGCTAGTCAGAATTCTGCAATAATGAGGCTGCCCTCGGAGTTTTGCAGAGCCTTTCTGATGAACGTTACAACTGGAATGCCCCTTCACCATATGTATTTGATGTGCAGACATTTGATATGCAGAAAACATTTGCAATATGCACTAAAAGCACTTGTAGGTGTAAAGATAATGTTATATAGCTATAATAAATAGCATGTGTAGGTTTAGTAAAAGGCTTTAAAGTACTTAAAACCCAAAGCTATTTTTCCTCTGACTACTTTACCCTTTAAGATGATATGCAATTTGCATCAGAGCTTTTGCAAGCCCTCCTTATTAGCGGTTTGCATACTAAATATGGTTTTAAATGAGGCTGCATTTGTCCTTTGTTTTTCTATTACCTATTTAGTAAGCAAAGTAGGAAGTTCAATAGTATCCTGCATCTTGCGCTTCAAGGCTACTCTGGTATACATCTTATCTAATTTAAATTTTATTTAAATAGAATACTAAAAATGATACATAACGCTTATTCCTTTAGCTCACCTTCTTCTAACCTCTCCAGAAGAGCAGAACATATTCTTAGCCTTTAAATCCAAGTCTTTTTCTTTCTCGTCTCTTTCTCCCCCTCCCACATGAAAACGGGGAACGGTGAGAGGAATGAGAGGAATAAATGTGTTGAAATGAAATAACCCGCCATGACTGGAGCTGATGAGAACACAGACACTCCAGCCCTGAGCTCGAGTACAGTCTTTGAGCTGTTTCGGGATGGTACAACTATTTGCTACATCTTTTCTCAGCGCCTGCCATAAACCTGCTCTCCAGTTGTAGGTAATGCCCTGAGGTCAATGTGCCAATCAAGTATTTCCTAAAGATCTGGTGCTGGAATATGAAGCTGTCTTAGTTCAAGTATTCCTACCAGAAATATGGAAGCACCAATTCCATTGCACAGGAAGTGTGGGGAGAATCTTGAACATATTTTAGGAGGTGTCATCGATGCTGAACACACATAAATGCAAGTTGGCACATCTATAGAGGGCAATGGAGCCATCTTCTACAGAGAATCTAGAAATTTATGTTTTGTTTTGTTTTTTTTTAGCCTAGCAAAATATGACTACTTTTCCTGAGCACAGCATAAGCTTAGAATAAGTTTTACTGATGAAGTGAGAGAAATGCATATGAATTGTCCCCAAGGAAAATTTCACTAGAGGCCAAAAGACCCTCCTAGCTGACTAGAAATAGGTGCTAAAACAGCCTTTCCCTGGTGTTAATGAGAGCAAAAATCCAGCTACCTTTGTATACTCCTTCATGAAATGGATCATGTTCCTGCTAATGCATCACTTTCCAGGGAAAAACATCAGTGATATTTTGCCGTAACAAAAGGACTGTGACAGGATGAGCTCTTTAGGCAGGGTTAATGTCTTTTATTACAGCAACTAATATAAAAGGAGGGGAGAAAGCCCACAAAATGAAAGCATAAATTACATCTGCAGCACAAAAAGCTCTCCTGGATTTCAAATCTGTATATATCTTGCATACATGATAGGCATCATGATAAAATTAGTTAATAATTCTTCATATTTCTTCCTTTCTTCCATATAGAAATCATTCCTAAGCATGCGATAAAGTCCAGACAGCAAGGGACTGATGCCTATGTCAAAAGAAGTGCCAACAGTTCTTTTTAAACGATTAAGGTTGACATCCGAACCCTGTATGTGCTGCTCCCCCAGCCCCTGCCAAAAAAAAAAAGAGGAATAAGGAAGTGGGAAGGAGAGGGTGAGGGGAGAGAGATAAAAACAAAGACAGATTAAAGATCTAGAGAGATGAGGCTGGAAGGCCCCTTTGGGGATCATCTGGTCCAATTTTCCTGTTCAAGCAGGTTGCCCAAGACTATTGAGCTGAGTTTTGAATGTCTTGAAAAAACAGAGGGACTATTTCATCTGTGTTGCTCAGAACATAAAGTCAGAAGGAAACCATGAGAAAAATTTAGCTTGAAGATCATAATTTTAGAGTATATCTGGGAGGTAGTGATAATGTAGGTGAATCTTCAAACAGGAGGAAAGTTCAATAAAAGGGTATGAAATGATATTACAGGTGCCTATTATGATGAGAGATTGCTTTCAATGATATAAAAGTAGAGGGAACGACTTATAACCCTAAAAGATTCACATCTAAAATTATCATCTCTATTATAGCATCCCGATTTTCTAATTCAGTCAGGAAATGAATAGCTATAAGCTATATATACTAAATAGCTAATAATAGTATGTAAGCTATAGATACTAAATAGCTAATAAGCTATAATACAAGGCTTATTATTTCAATTTACAGCTGTTAAATTCAGGTTTTTAGTATATTGATGCTGAACTGTATGTTCTCAGATGACTGTTGGAGTTAGCTGCTTGATTCTTCCTCAGATATGCCTAGGGAGATGCATGTACCACAGGATGTAGTGCCTAGTGGTGAGAAATAGTCCCATCCCTGCAGGAAGTTAGGTATTTTATTACCGTAAATGTTACAGTTGGGGAGTCTCAGCAGTAAATCTTACTCTGCATCACACAAGATGACTTATTTTAAAAACTGAAGAAAGAACTACCCAGTCCTTCTGGTAGCCAGTGGCCCAATAGGTAGAGAACTGTTGTTCAGCCACCTTTTATTTGTCAAATTTTGGATACCTCAGTGCAGATGACCAGCATTGTGTAAGGAAAATAATGCCACTGTCATCAGGACTGCAATTCTTGATTATCCTTCATGATTAACATGATTGCTTGAGGCCCTGCATGTTGTGTGCACTAGCACTAGTTCACTTCAACTCTGGAGAACTGGGTCCTAGGTACTTTATTTCCTACCAACCAGAAATGTGCCTGAAGCAGATGGGCCTTCAGTCATCTGAAAGGAGGCTCTTGCAATCCTTCCTGTTGAGCTTACATAGCTAGTGAATCTGAAAAGATAAAAATGTTTTGCCTGATGACCTGGGCATCCTGGCTTGTCTTAGATTCTGTTTCCTGGTGCAGTTTATGTTCAGAATACATGCAAGAAGCTGGTCCTGTCACTGTCATCATCTTGTTCATCTCCTCTAAATGCATCTTCCTTCCTTTTAAACAAATCATTCTTCTGTCTCTTCTAATAATTTCTGCTTCATTTTTTGAAGTGTAAAGATACAAGAAAAGTAGGCAAAATGAACACGATTCTAAACTAAGATTTAAGAGGATTAATTCCACATGATACACAGTTGTGGGCTGGGAAAAAAATCAGCAAGCTATATGGATTGGAATTGCTTATGGCCAGGAACCCAACTGTCACCACGTAAGGATCAGTCATGAAGAAATTGCCTTAGTGATTTTGAATATTAGTGCTGGGTGTTTTTTTCTGAATAGATTTCAAATTTCCTTTAGTTATCCTGTTTACAAAACAAGAAAAAAACATCTTGCTCAGTGGCAATTAGTAAAGGTAACACTGATCATCATTTTGAGTTTGTTTGTTTTATATAAATACAGGGCTTCGCTGTATAGTCAATTGAGGCATTTTCTATTGAGGAGAAAAATGAAGCAGAAAATCTTCAAGAACACTGATAAATGAGTGAGAGAATCCATGGAAATAGAAAATATTGAAATTAATTTAAGTATTCCATGCTATTTTTTTTCAGTGCACTGATATAATTTACTTCACTTTCTCTTTGCCTCATTTAAACATCGTGCATATATGACTGTGTGTATATCTATATGTGTACACACATATAGATATATATAGTGAAAGATAATGCAATATTGCCATCTAGTGAAAGCATGAAAAAATATCAGGCTAATCCATTTGGTGCTTTGATGCATAAAAACATAAACAGGGTACTTGCAGGTAAATAGTCCAAACCATGTGATAAACAAATAGGGATAAAATTTTGTCATTTGAAGGTATTTGTCATACATACTTGGCACAGATCTTTAAAGGGATTAAGCCTGGGGGGAGAGGTGAAGGAAACAATTAGAAATTATTTAAGGCAGATATTATTTTTACATAGCTTTTGAGGATTAAAAAATTTGATGGTTTTGTGTCACAGCCGTGTGTCGCAGGATTGGACTCCTGTTACTGACTGTCACAGCAGGAA